>BMAU01003430.1:0-285418 GCA_019973935.1 Trichonephila clavipes
AAATCAGGAATATTCTTAAGACATTTAGTGTTAATGAAAATGAGAGAATTGATTTTCGAAAAGAGGCAGTAAATTTATTTAATAAATTAACAAAACTCGAAACTGTCATTTTAATTACATTTTGGGAAGAAATTTTAGAAAGATTTTTTTAATTCAGTTCAAAAAAATTACAGGCTCCTGGTTTGAACATCTGTGAAGGGAATAAGTTAATTATGTCATTAAAAACGTTTATAAGCAATGTACGACATGAATCAGATCAAAAACTAAAAGATGCAGCTAAAAAATTAAGTCCTAGTATAGAAACAGAATACAGCGATGTGAACAAGAGACGAGTTATTTCAAAATTTGACGGTAAATCCACAGAAAAAGCCATGCATGGGACAAAAAATTTAAGAGGCATGCTTATTGTTGTGTTAGATAAGCTAATCCTTGATTTAAACAGAAGTCGAGTATATGCAGAATGTAGTAAGAAATTATAAAATGTTTGATGGATATGCAAGATCAAAGTAAGGAGAACATCGACCTGGACAGTGTACGCGCTATTATTGATGACTATTCAGATGACGTGGACCAAACCTTTAATAAATGAAGGGGTTCAGTTCAAAACTTATCTAAAACAAGCTGAGTTAGAGTCCTATATTTGTAGCGATATGTTCAATTTAATTTTTGAAAACAAACTTATTGATGTTTTTCCAAATTTTTATACCATTTTTCTAACGCTCCCTCTATTACTGGTTGTGAAGCGGCGCGTGCGTTCTCTAAAATGTCCTATGTAAAAAACAAATATACGCGCGCGCGACAATAATGACAAATACTAGGCTGAATTATTAATCACTTCTTTCTATTAATACTGATCTCACCAAAAACTTAAAATGAATGAGAAAATGAAAGAATTTGCAGCACAAAAGTATTCAGAAGTTTTTTTTGTAAATTATGTTATTGTTTATAACGTATTTAAATTGTTTGAAATTAAAAAAAAACCTTAGGTTTCGTACACATTCGTACCTCCATATTATGACCAACATATTGCTAATTTTTCTATACTGCGAAGTTTTTCCTGGAATCAGGAAAATTTCACGATTTTCTTCGTAAAATAACTTCCCAATGGCGAAGTGCATTTTCTATATAATGAACTTTTTTCCTTGTGATTCAATTTTTTCCCTTCCTATTTTTAAAGTATTTCTGAACATTTCAAATTATTCTATCTTTTAACACATTTTATGGTGGACATAAATCTTGATTTGATTTTATTAGGTGCCTAACTCGCTGAGAGCAATAGAATTCTGGGCATTTCAAACAAAAAGTGCAGCCTTAACTTCCTATTGTCCACTTAATTAGAAACATCTTCGACGTCCCCTTTCAACATCAGTGGAGTTGTCTCGTGTCCTTGAACTATTCTCTCTTCATTAATAGTGCTGATCAGTTGTACTGGTAATTTCGTTTCTTGTAGCTTGAAATGTCAAAACGTAGGTACTTGAGCATTAAAGAAAAAATTTATTCTTCAGGAAGTGGATGAAGGTGTCGAGAAAAAGGATTTTGCTATAAAAGTTGGTATTCTTCCAAACAGCCTATCAACTGTTATAAAAAATCGAGATAAATTACAAAATTATGATTCATCGAATTCTTCGTCAAAAAGTTTAAGATCATGTGTCTATGAAGAAGTCGCGGTAGTAGTATTGAAGTGGATGCACACACTGCGAGATAAAAATGGTCCGATCTCTAGACCTTTTATAACAGAGAAAGCTTACCAATTTGCGAAGGATGCGATCAATTTCTAGGCAGCAATGGATAGCTAGAAAAATTTAAGAAAAGACACGGAAAAGTACAACTGAAGGGATTTTTGGTTCATTGCCCAAAGATGTGAGGCGCATTATTAAACAAAGCATTTCTTCAAACAAAAATACCCAAATAAAATTAACGGATTTTATGAGTAATAAAATTTAATGATGCATGTGATAATGTACACTCATGGGGACAAAAAAAATTTCCGCACCAAGAAGGAGTCGTCAATATTAAACGAAATTTTACATACGTACTGCCTACTTTGATGTATGCAAATGATTAGAAAATCAAAGTAAAATGATCATTTATTTCGCAGAAAAAGGCAAAAGAATGGAGGATTTAATACCCTGTTGAACCTCCTCTAGCGTGAATACGCGATGCGATACAATCGGGCATTGAGGCATACAAATTCTGTATGATATCTTAAGACATTTCATTCCATTGTGATGTAACTTTGCCTCTAGTTCATTCAAACTCGTGAGATGCCCAGCTCGCCGTCCCAAATGATCATAAATATGCTCGATTGGAGACAAATTAGGGGATCAGGCAGGTCAAGGAAGAGTAGTAACAGTGCGGAGACACCTTTGCCGTGTGAGGCCGAGCAGTGTCTTGTTGAAAAATGGCTCTTGGGAGTCGCTAAATGAGTGGTAACACATGTGGTTGCAGGATTCCATAAACATGCCGCTGGCTGTCATAGTGCCACGGATCAATACTAGGGGTGACCGTGTATTGTAGGCATTGGTACCCCATACCATCACACCAGCTGTGGGAGTGGTGCGTCGCTGTAAGCAAAGGCAGGATTGAGGCGTTCACCACAGGTCTCCACACGCGAACATGATTGTCATCATTGCTGAGATTGATTCTAGATTCATCGCTAAAGACAATCTGGTTCCATTTCACTGCAGTCGTGTGCGGCACCACTCCAAACGGAGGCGTCGATGGGTGGGCGTCAAGGGCAGCACACGTAATAGGCGCCGCGATCCCAAATATCCTTTAGCCAGGCACCTTCGTATGGTTCAAGAAGACACAGGGGCCCCTAGTGAAGGTGTTACCTGCGCCTTGATGGCCGCCGATGAAGCAGTTGGGTGTACTTGTGCATTTCTTACGATGTGGCGATCTTCTCGATGACTGGTCTGTCGAAGGCGTTTTCAGCCTGGTCTTCGTGTATATGACAGCTCTTGGATCCACTGGTCTCAACACGTCCTCACAACACAATCAGAGCGGCCTAATTGAAGAGCTATTCGCCTGGCTGACCACCCAGCTTCCATCTTGCCGATGATTCTCCCCCTCTTAAACACTGCGAAAAACCGGTATTCAAAACTCAATACAAAATACTCACTTTTGAATACATCACATACTCAAAATAGCTCCGATGCATACATACTCAAATTTGAGAATAGCCCATTCTCATCTTTGGCAACGACTACGTACTCAAAATTGTAAACATCACATACTCATTTTTGAACCTGCTACTGGATCAAATTTGAGAATATAACAGCTAAATAATTGTGTAATGTACTTATTTATGAGTATTTATGGATCAAATATGAGTTTGTATGTTATTTATTTTCGATATTGTTGTATCCAATACGAATTTGTAACATAAAAATATACATCAAATCAGATTTAAAGGGATCTAAATATGCGATACTTAAGTTGTAAATTTCATTTTTTTCCATCTTATATATTATTTAATTTACATTTTACGAAGTTTTTACCACTTAACTTCGAAAATCTAAATTCTTTTTGCATTTATTGTGCTACAAAGTAGTATCATCGAGGTACTTTAGTATCATCGCAAAAGTGCCAACGTTCAAGATAATTCGCCAAGTCTCGTACGCGTTGAATTAGCAACCATATACTTAATTTTATATACTGTCGCCAATACCAACAAAAATTTTACTTTAAGAAAAAAAAATACAACTATTATTTGATCAAAAACTTTATGTCTTCGAACTTATACATCAGATTTAAATCTTTGAAAATGACAAAAATAGATTCGATGAAATAGTTAAACAAATTTGTAAGCATTTGAACTAGTTCCAGAAGCAATTTGGTTTATTAAAAGTTATATTTATGTGTGTGTGTGTGTTTCTAAAAGAATTATATTGTTTCTTTTTAAAATCCTATACAAGCAAAAAATTAACTTTTATTTAAATTCAGTCTTTCAATAATAAGTTATTAGAAATATCTTGGAAACATTAGGATGAATAACAGATTTTATATAGTAAAAATTTCAAAACAAAGTAAGGAAGAAATAGTTCTTTATATATTATGTAACGAAAAAAAGCCTTTTGACAAAAATAACTCATTAGGCCCAGGTTTGTGTAAGTACTTTTTCATGAATTGTTTTGTTTAAATAGAAACACATTCATCCAGATGGAAATATAGAAAAATGCATTGCAATATATATTACAAATTAAGCTAGTTTTTTTTATTTATATCAACTGATTTTATACTCTCCTATCACCAAAGAAAACAAATATTATAGTTTTTAAGTTAATGTTTTTTTAATCAAAAATTAAAATACTTAAAAATTTCAGTCCTTAGAAGAATGTAAAAACAACTAAAACAGTAGAACCATAATCCAATATATAGCATTTTATTTTCAATGCCTTTTTTTTCTCAATGATTCACTGTAAACAAGAAAAATAAAACAAACCAAAATCATATTTTTGAAATATTTATTCTGGAAATTGGACACATACATATCATACATTCAAAAAATAAACAAGAATATAAGTGAGATTTTTGAAACATACCTTCATTTATAAGTTATTTTTTATTGATTTTTTTATAAACACTATATAATCGATACTATAGTCAACTCCATTGTTTTAATGTAATATATATTGAATTATTTGCTTACTAGTAGAAATGAAATTAATGCGCAAATTAAGAATAAAGCATTCATAATCTAGAAACACGATAAAAGGTTTAAAAAGCATGATTTTCTAAATATTACACATGAAGGCATGTATTTTTTTGAAGTTCACATGTATTAAAACTACTGTTCAAAAGCACCACACATCGGAACAATATATATCAGTACACTACACACCAAATATCTTTTAGGCATGGTTTTGAAATTGCTGCAAATAAGATTTTGGTATCCAATAGTTTTCAATCTAAGATGATGGTCTCACAATAAGAACTCAACATGAAAATAGATTAAAAGAATGGCTTATTCCTGACAAAAGAGGAATATTACATTATGAAGCAAAAATGTAAGTACTTTTTTGTAGAAAACCAATTAGAAAAATATGAGTGCCAGGATTTAAAAAAACAGAACACAAGGTATTTAGAAATGCCAGGAAAAACTATGGAAATTGGAATGTGGGGAAAATGGAAACATAATAACTGCGTTTAAAAGCGTGGGGTACTTGATATCAATTGTTATAATTTCTTAATAGTTCTATTCTGTAATACAGAGTTAGTGTAAAAATGTAGTACAAGGGACCCCCACGCTTTTACCACACAATGACATTAATTTTCTCGTAAATCATTTCATTCTTAGGTTCAGTCCTAGGAGAGCCCACACCCTTGGCGATAAACCAGAACGAGATGCGGCAAGTGAATATAGAGGGACAACGTGGATCGTAATGAAAATATAGTATGTAAACAATACAAAAATTAATCAAACGCATTTTAAGATGAAAAAAAAACAGCACTTACTTTCTTACTGCTGATCTTTTCCGAGTGGAGGGTACAGCATGACAGCGGATTTTAACAAAAAGCCTTGAAGACCTCATCGTTAAGAGAATAATCGAGGGAGCGTGGCCATAAATATTCTGAGAGGTAATGGTTGAACATACCCATTCGAAATCTTTGTTCAAATCGATCCAAAACAGCACTCTTTTGTTCGTATAATCCCATTCGCTCATTGCATTTAGAACATTCATAATTCAAAGGAATCAATCCTTCCTTCCTTCATACACCATTCAATTAATTTTTTCTTACATTTCGCATTCAACAAAGTACAAAATTTGAAGGTGTATCCACTCACACACGTGCCATACTTCCAGCCCGGTGCCCAACAACAAAATGACACAATTCGAAATGCCAGCTGACAAAATACAAAAATTCCAGAAATAGTTAGGTTTGCCATACATAATGTATCAAAGTAGAATTACAAAGATGGTGCAATTATCGCCAATCAAAATAATTTGCTCCAAGGCTATAGGCTCTCCTAGGACTGAACCCATTCTTATATTAAGATTTATTTTTTTACTTTTTTGTACGATTAACTATAAAAGCATTTTTTTTAAACTATAATTTATTAAATTTATGGTGTTTCATGTACGTCAGACCGAACAGATTTCAGTACTTACATATTATTAAAACAATCGCCAACTCTATTAATAATTCGCTGAATTGACAACTCCAATCGGTACTTATCTCTTATTGGCGACATTATATGAAATGAAGCACCTATAGTTTCCAATTTTCAGTGTGTCATTGGGGTTGCCAACTTGGTGAGTTATTAACAGAGTTGGCAATTGATGCAATATTTCATAAGTACCCTCTAATTTCCTGTCTTGTACATGCTGAATTGGCAACCAGGTGCTTCGTTTCATATAATGTTGCCAATAGGTTGCAATAATGTATAAGTAGGGGAAACCTGTGTACCAAGGGCCACATTTTTTCAATGCACAAAAACAGAGCCCCTGGCCTATTTAAAAATGTGAAACTGATATGCACTCATCATTATACTAACTACCATCCAATTGTAAATATAAGTACTTAAAATATTAAATTCTGTGAAATAAAAGGTTTTAAAAAAATTCACAAATATGGCCCTAGGTACAATGATATTGTACCTAGGGCCTTTCCGTGAAAGTTTTTCTATTGATTACAGAGTGAAACTTAACATACATGAATTTTATAAAAGAAACAATATCAGCTAATACATTGATTTATCATGTAACCATTTAAATTGCAATGTGCCAAATTATTAATGAATTACACGTATTTTCATCCAACATTTAATTTAAAAAACTGGTTCCAAAAGTGAGCTGCATACATTGTCGTTCTGAAGCATCAACAGATTGTGGTTTAGGCAATTTGAACACAATATTTCTGTTGCCAGTTTTATAAGTTTCTTCTTTATCATAAAGAAACTTATTTGAACGTGCAATATTCTTCAGAAATTTAACACTCTTGTGTTCTTTTTTAACGTCTATTACTTCTGCCATATAAAAATGTTTAATTTTTTGCCTTGTATTTTTGTTAAACAAAAATCCCCATTTTCAATAGTATCCCTTACATTAGTTACTGTAGAATTTGCATCATCAGTGGAATGAGAAAATCTTCAATATCTGATAATTCTTATATTATCTGCATTAGGCTTTGACCATTTTATTCAGTCAAGATTTCGAGGTATCTAAAAAAGTTAGGAATTTATAATTGCTCATTAAGAGAAAAATTGATAAATTAAAAATTTAATTGAAATATCGTAAAAATCTGATTTAGAATTATATTTTTATAGCTATAAAATTTGGGATTTTTTGTTAATTAAATCAATTCTTATGTTTGTATAAACAAAATAATAATCCTGAATAATAACAATAATGGTAGCTAACATATTTTTTTTATAAATCAAGCATGTTGAAAGTTTCAGAACAAAATATACACTCCTCTCATTTTAATAACATCCAATAATAATAAAAAACTTGATTAAATGAAAATGGTTCAGATAATTAAGACCATTTTCCTCTTTTTATCATGAAAACTTTTTCAATGAAATAATAACAAATGTAACACACGGTTTAATACTAAGACCGAAATGTAGATGGCGGTACTTGTAACGGAAGCATTACCGACCGAAGCTCTGTATTACCGCCAGAGAGAGTTGGGATTTGAATGAGTAAACGTTACTCGTCTTGCTGTCCAATCCTGGACTATGTAATAAATTTAATTTCCCCTTATTTTCTCTAAAAGTTTTTTCTTGTATTGTGTCTAAATGCCTGTCCATTGTAACTGTGTTATTTTATGTCATTAAAAGATTTTAAATTACCCTGAGATCTCATCCATTATTTTGGTTTACCCAGTAATGACATAAGGCAACCGTTACAAATTGGCGCCAAAACGTCAGGCCGATCCGAACACAATTCCCAGCTTTCTCTCGCCTTTTCCACTTAGGTTGAGGCGTTGTCACCCGACAACAAATAGAGAATTCGCAACCCTGCGAATAATTATTGTTTTCACCTTGAAAACCTGCGAACAGATAAGTGTTGTTTATTATAAATAATCTTACTCTGTTATTCTGTGTAAGAACAGTGATTATATATTATTGCTCTTAGTATGTATTATGTGTTACAGTATATAGTAACGTAATTGAATGTTAAGCGATATTTTCACTTATTTCTTTGTCAGTATTCTTAATACTTTTTTTTAAAACGAAACTCGCATTCTATTGTTTGTTCTCATTAAAGCTAATTGCAAGTTATTTATGAACGTATATTTTCTTACTAATTAAGAATTTAATGCCATTAACATATGTATATACTTTTATTTTCAAGAAATTATTGGGATTTGTATTTATTCAAATTATTTCACTTTGATTCTTGTTTGATTACTAAACTTTTAATTAAATTTTAAGTTGAATGCAATTTTTTATAATATTTTTTTTTTTTTTACTTTTTTATGTCTAATATAAAAATAATTATTTTGTGAAGTACATGATTTATTACGAAGTATTACTATAACATTTGAAAACTTGTATGTTTTGATAAAGTATAAACATTTATGCTTTTTATTTAAAAAATTTTGGAAAATAATTTCAAGTACTTCTAAGTGTAAACAAGTTTGTAATAGTGTTAATTTCGGAGTGGATAAAATAATTTATGAATGGTATTTCCATTTAAACGTATATGAATTGTTTTTGATTAAAAACATTTTAATTGATTTAATTTAACGAAAACGAAATTTTTCTTTGATTTAATTTAAATGATTTCATGTTAATTGCTGATACTCTTTTGATTAATAATGAATATTATTGAAATATTATTATTTTGATTTTGAAGTACGAAATTAGAAGATAATTGATATGGAAGAATATGTTTCATTTTTTAAAATCTCATTAGTATTGATGTGAAAATTAATTAGCACATTTTGAAATTAGAGAATTACATTGTCATTCAGGAAGAGTGTATTATAGTATAGAGTATTTTTTGTATGTATCGGAAACTCTTTAAGTGCATAAGTATTGTTTGATTATAATATTTTCAGATCACAGAATTAACAGTTTTGAGTGAACTTTAATTCATTAACTTTAATTGAACTTTACTAAATTAACTTTGAAATAGTCTAAAAGTGTCGAAAAATGGCTTTTTAGGAAGGTCCAGAAAAGAGGATATACGAATGTTGGCAGCAGAATTGGGTCTGGCTCCGTCGGACAATCTCAAAATTATTGAACTAAAAGATCTCATAACCAACAACGATAGGTATGATGAGGAATTCGTCAAAGATGGGCTCAGCGTCATTGTGGAAGAACGTACTGCAACAGAAAAACAAAAGCTGCGGAACTGGAGGAGAAACAGAAAGCCGTTGTTGTTGTTGCTCAGCAACGAGAAAGAGAATTCGAACTGGAAAAAATGAAAATTCAACTTGAAATGCAGAAGCTGTCACAAGCACCTGTTATAAGCCAACAGCTAGAAAACCCAAAGTTTGAGTTAAATAAAATTATTCCGAGATTCAATTCGAAAGATGAAATGGGTCTATACTTGACAATTTTCGAACGTCAAGCGAAGTTCTTGAACATCCCTAAAAAAACTTGGACAGCATACCTGATTGGCTCATTGCCACCTGATACAGCTCAGCTCATCGCAAGAGAGGATGAAAATGATGCTCAAAACTATGAAAAGGTAAAAGAAATGCTTCTCAAAAGATTTCGAGTTACAGGGGATAGGTTTAGGCAGTACTTTTCCCAACAGAAGAAAAACCCAGATTCAACATGGCGAGACTTTTATTTCGAATTAAGTTCTTATTTTGAAGGTTGGATCAAAGAGTTGAAGATAACCAAATTGATCAACTTAAAAGTCTAATAATTGCTGATCATATAAAAAGAAAAACTCCATCAAATATCAAAGAACATTTTCTGGATATTTGGGCGGATTTGAACGATCCTCTGGAATTGGCTGAGAAGTTGGACGCATATGATAACCTAAGGCCTGGAATGAAAAGTAATTCAAATCAGACTTTCAAGAAGAAAGAAGAATTCAGGAAACCCTTTCCATTTTAAAGAAAAATCAACCTGTTGGAGGATCCCATGAATACCACTCATCTGAACCCTCTACAACAGTGCCTAGATTCCCAAGTTACAAAATAGAAGGAAGAAACTCTATAAAGCAGTGTTTCTCAAACTGTGGGGCGTGCCCCCTGGGGGCGCGAGCATATTGAAAATATAAAAGGCTTAAAAATTATTTTTTGGAATTAAGTAAAACAAAATGCTTTCTGACAAAGTAAAAAATACACATTTACACTGATATAACTTATATATATGTATATATATATATATATATATATATATATATATATATATATATATATATATATATATATATATATGTATATATATATATATATATCATCTGGTTTTCCACTTTCAAACGCTCATTAGCTATCTTTGATCCTAAAACCAATTAAAAAAAGATATTTTGTTTGCTTTGCTGTAATCCCACGATGAGAGATTTTTTTATTACGTTTCTTTTAACCCTTAGAATATTACTTTTGATTATCATCTCTTTGACCTTCAAACTTACTGGCATGTTTAACTCCGTCTCCTTTTCTTTTAGGAAAGCTGTAAATAATATTTTTCTGTTGCTTTTTTCCCCATGTAAATGAGTTTTATGATATGTGGATAAACATATTTCAGCACTTTGATGGATTATTTGGCCAAGATGTATTTTATGAGTTGTTATGAGATGTATTTTATGAGTTTTACACTATTTTTTCTAGAAATGGCATCGATGTTTTTGTATCGAATTCACGTTTATTCGTTAACAGTGACCTTGACGGTATCCTCCTATTAGACAGCCTTAATGGAAACTCAAATGAATTTGTCACATGTATGCCTCTTTTTTGGGAGTGGCGAACGGTTTTTTACAATCAAGGTACTTGTTTTTATCGAGTTTCCTGCACGACCACTTTTGTTCAAAAGTATTTTCTATGAATATGCTATACTTTCCCCAATGATTAACTTTGTGGTTTTGATTGCTGTGTTGTACGACTTATTATGGTTTATAAATGTAAATGAGCAGAATATAAAAAAATGGGCATTTGTGATCTCTTTATTGAAAGAAGATGAAACTGATCAAGCAATTGAAGAACCTGATGAAATAATGCATATTAATCGTGATAGCGAAAGTAAATTTGAGAAAAGCGATAGACATGAAAAGTTTGAGTTGAATTGAAATTTTCAAATGCTGCCTAAAGAGCTATCAAGAAAACTATGAAGCCATAAATGTAGCACTTCGCCTTGTCAAAAAGACGCAAGGAAAAAAAAGTTCAAAATGCTTATTTGTTGATCATCAAACGACAGCAAAACGTGACAGTTTTACTGGAAAATAACGTTTCTGTAGCGAAAAGTGTCTGTGATTGATGTTCTTTATTAAGGACACGCTCATTTGGAACATTTTCTTTAGTTTTATTGGATTTTTTCTCAAAACATCAAAGAAAAATTTAAAAGTCCTTGAGAGTAGGTAAGTATATTTTCTCTTAATTATATTATTCACTGGAATTGTAATTTTATCGTGTATAGTAAAAATAATTATAAAATAAGTTATAGTTTAAAAAAAACACGCTTTCATAGTGAATTGAACTAAAAAGTAAATATATATATATATATACTTAAAAGTAACACATATACAAAATTTAATACTTATCTTGTTAATTTGTACGGTTTATAATTATGATCATATTGTAGCTTTAGCGCCAAAAAATGTATTATTATCGCATTCAATATTTTTAGGGGGGCGCGATAAAATTATGATTGATATTCAGGTCGCCAGTAGTTAAAGTTTGAGAACCACTGCTATAAAATGTTATGGATGTGGGACTCCTGGTATCGTCAAGTCAAAGTGTCCTAAATGCACGAGAGCTAATGAAATGGAAACAGCAGTGAACTGTAACGTTATTCAACTTGAATTCAAACTTGTATCCCACAAGTATGATTGTTCTCAAAACTTGGAGAAAAGATTGCTATATGTGCTGATACCGGTGCTTCCCATACCATTGCAGGTGAAAAGATGTTTAAATTTCTACAAGAGCATGATGTCACCTTTACGAACAAAAGGATTTCATTTATGATGGCTGATGGAATTCGGCAGACCATTATGGCTCTGAGTACTGTCGTCGACCTGTACATTGAAGGCAAAGTTATTCCTACAGAATTTCTAGTATTGCCTGATGCCAAAGGAAATAAGACTTTGCTAGGACTTGATTTCCTCAATGCAGCTGGTATCGTCCTTGACGTCCAGGGTGGAAAATGGCACTTTTCCGGAAATCCTCGGAAACAGTACAAATTCTTCAAGAAGACATTAGAAGATATAACACTCAGCGCATTTGAACTTCGAGAGGATGAGGGTAAAAATCTATCTCCAGAACAGGTAAGAAAAATCAATATACTCCTGGACAGAAATGAGGCATGTTTCCAACCAAGGGGAGAGCACACGCCTTTCTTTGAACACCGTTTTGACACGGGTGATCAACCCCCAATAGCAATATATCCCTAAAGGATGAATCCCGTAAAGAAACAGGATTGTCAGAAAGAAAACTTCGATCGACGAAGAAGAAAATATTATAAACCTGGTGACAAAGTTTGGGTGACCATTCATCCCAACAGGAGCAGGAAATTCATGCCTTAGAGAGAAGGTCCTTACCTCATACTCCCCTTGAGATCACCAGTAACATATGAGATTGCCGACCCGGCCCACCCAGACCAAGCCCTTGGAACTTACCATGTTTCTGCCTTAAAGGACTATCAAGAACCTGAAACAGAAAGAAACACCTGATTTGTTGCTCCTCTAAGGAAAAGACGACGCCCAAAAAAGGAATTATCTCCTGGTTCCGAGCCGAGACGTCAACGGAACCAGAGGGGGAGTGTGTAACACACGGTTTAATACTAAGACCGAAATGTAGATGGCGGTACTTGTAACGGAAGCATTACTGACCGAACTCTGTATTACCGCCAGAGAGAGTTGGGATTTGAATGAGTAAACGTTACTCGTCTCGCTGTCCAATCCTGGACTATGTAATATATTTAATTTCGCCTTATTTCTTTTAAATTTTTAACCTGTATTGTGTCTTAATGTCTGTCCATTGTAACTGTGTTATTTTATGTCATTAAAATATTTTAATTACACCGAGATTCTGTCAAAAATATTTTGGTTTACCCAGTAATGACGTAGGAGAACCGTTACAATAATATTATTTAAATATATATATTTCTAGGATTCATTTATTTTCCACTATAATATTTATATCAAT
Organism: Trichonephila clavipes; assembly: GCA_019973935.1. NCBI lineage: Eukaryota > Metazoa > Arthropoda > Arachnida > Araneae > Nephilidae > Trichonephila > Trichonephila clavipes. Next base: position 13,270 of record BMAU01003430.1, read on the forward strand.
ATATATTTATTAATTTTTTAAAATATATATATATATATATATATATATATATATATATATATATATATATATATATATATATATATATATATATATATAGGGTTGGATATGTGCAATGGACAACCTCCCCTGTACTTAGGGTGGCGCAGTCCACACTGACGTCACACCCGTCAGGAATGTCCGACTAAAAGGACACACGGGAAAATATGTAGACGGACGTTAGGGATGCTAAGCTTTAGACGTAGGAGAAAGACGTTCTCCTTTGCTGTTCAGTATATAATCTAGATATTTCATCTTGTTAAATAAATCATTTATCATCCTTAGGTTGTAGTCATTTTCCCATATTTTGGGGCTCGACCTTTCTCTTGCATATTAAGGAAAATCTCCTCTAGACGAGAGAAAATTTTTAAGACGCGTTAATATTTTTCTTCAGTGGACGCTACATTGCAAAAAGCGTAAAAACGTGTTGGTGTTGGAATTTCTTTTTCTTGGATTCATTTAGTGCTTCAACTGGTTTTGGATTTATTGTACGGACTGCTCCCCAACCCCAGGTAGGCAAAATTTAATTAAACGTATTTTTTTTGTTTATTTTGGCTTTAAAATTACTGTATTTAGTAGTTTTAACTCAGAGTGTGATAGGGAAATTTTGATTACAACCTTGCACCGTCTATAAATTTTCAAAGTGATTAATTTTGTATATTAAGATGTCCTGTAAAAAAATTAAATTAGGCGATATTCTTATAATTGCTAATTCGTTGAAATGTGGTACAACTCGTGCTGTAAAAACATTAAATTCTATATTAGGATTCACCGAATTTGACCGTTCTTCGCGAAATAAAATAAGAAATTTTTTTACATTCCCTAAAGAGTTTAGAGTTGAAGAACACAAAGAAAAAATTTTAACCGAATTCTCATTGCCTGATTTTAACTCAGTCGCTAATTTATTGCATTTAGACGTAGAAACAATTGAGCAAAATTTATGCAATAGTATATTTAAAGCTTTGACGAACTTAGATGAGTTCCAACTAACATTAAATAATTCGGAGACATCCTTTTCTGAAGGCGAAAGCGTAGTTTCAAAAACGAATCACGTTAGACAGGAATTTTTCATCGGAAGGGACAGACCAGCATTCCCCTTTTCAACATCCGGTCAGTAAGGCTTCCTACCCAGCGTTCAAGGTTATTCTTTCATGCCGGCACATCAAAACGTTTCATCTCTTGTACACAAAATACTTTTCCTCCCTATTCAAACGAAGCTTCCCTTACAGAGATGAATACCCAGTTTTGGACTTTATTGCCGGATATTTCGGCGACTAGTAGAAAATTTACCGGGGAAGATTTTTATTCTGTAAATAGTTTCTTTCGCGATGTTGAAGAAAATTTTGAATTATTCCCAGCTATCAGTTCTTCTCAAAAATTAATTTTCGCGAAACGTCTAGTATGTGGAACTGCTAAATCCTTTTTTTTCACAAAGAAATTTAAATACATACGAGTCATTCAAAAGCTTTAATTGAAGAATTTTCGGATTCAGTCACTTCAATAGAAATTCACCGTGAATTAGAAAAAGGAAAATGTATAAAACCGAGACTTTAATGCAATATTTTAATTCCATGCGTGAATTAGCAAATAGATGTGATTCAAAAATTGACGAAGCATCAATTATCCAGTACGTAATTAATGGAATTGATGGGCCTCGTTCAGATAAAATAATCCTCTATGGTGCAACCTCATTTTCCTAATTTAAGCAGAAATTACGTACCTATGAAACTGTCATTAAAAACATGGGAATACATAACTCTAATTCACCGAATTTTCGTCATTCATATGAAAGCCGAGGACGTGATTTTAAACAACAAAGCTTCCAAAGAAAACCCACAAGATTTAACGTTTTTGACGCAGCTAAAAATCCCCAACGTTGTTTTAATTATAATGATATAGGTCATCTATCAAAATCTTGTCCTAATCATTCACGTGGCCCCAGATGCCTTTCATGTAATTTTTATGGTCACAAATCATTTGAATGCCGACGAGCTAATTTAAATAACACTTCTACACCACCTTCTGGTGCAAATGCTGTGCATGAATTGCCTTCTCCTATTAATATTTGTAAAGACGTAACAATTTTTGAGCGTAAACTTAACGGGTTAGTAGACACAGGCAGCAATTTAACACTATTAAAAAATTCTACTTACATAAATATAGGTGCACCGCCACTGAAACAAACCAACACATTATTAACAGGTTTTGGTTTTTCGCGAATTAATGTGATAGGAACTTTTGATTCTGAAATTACTATCGATGATCAAATTTTTCCTGTTACTATTTCTGTTGTACCAAATTCTTGTACAAATTATGACCTTATAATCGGTTGTGACGTAATTAAACAAGCACATCTAAATATATCGCCTACAGGCGTAAAATTTGCACAAATTTTAAGGCCCTCTGATAATGCAAATGAAAATTTTATTATGACGATTTCTGACGGTTCACCCACATTTGATATCGGTCCAAATGTTTCTCAACATAATCGAGCTGAAGTCGAACAACTGCTATCGACATACACGCCTAAAAAAACAAAAACTGTAAACATTGAGCTTGACATCGCTCTCACCGACGACGAACCGATATTTCATAAGCCCCGATGTTTGCCATTTGCTGAACGAGATATAGTGGACGCTCAAGTTGATGAATGGGTTAAAAATGGAATTGTTGAGCCGTGTTCATCCCCTTACGCTAGTCAAGTTGGGGTAGTAAATAAAAAAGACGGGAAATCAAGAGTTTGCATTGATTATAGACGCTTAAATCGCAAACTTATTAAAGATAACTATCCTCTTCCTTTAATTGACGATATTTTAGATTGTCTCCAAAATGCTAAAATATTTACTACTCTAGATCTAAAAAATGGATTTTTCCATGTCGCGGTAAATGAAAGGAGCCGTAAATTTACTAGTTTTGTTACTCACAATGGTCAGTATCAATTTAGACGATTGCCTTTTGGACTGAGTACTTGTCCTTCCACCTTTATGCGGTACATAAATGCCATTTTCCGACATCTGATTTCGAAAAGTATTGTTCTCCCATATATGGATGATGTCGTTATTCCCGCTGCTAATGAGTCCCAAGCCCTTGAATATCTAAAAATTGTTCTACAGGTAGCTTGTGATTACGGACTTGAAAAAAATTTTGAAAAATGTCAATTTTTACATAATAAAATTGATTTTCTTGGCCATATTATAGAAAACGGTAGATTGTTTCCTTCCCCTTCAAAAACTAAAGCTGTTATTAATTATCCTGATCTTAAAAATATTAAAGACGTTCGCCGATTTCTAGGTCTTACTGGCTATTTTAGAAAGTTTTTACCCTCATATTCGACCGTAGCAAAACCTTTGAGTGACCTCCTTCGTAAAGACTCCCTTTTCCAATTTAATGCTGAACAACAGACAGCATTTCAAAAATTAAAATACTTACTTTCCCAACAACCCGTTTTAAGTATTTTTAACCAAAATTCTCCCACTGAGATTCACACTGACGCGTCAATCGATAGTTTGGGTGCAGTCCTACTCCAAAAATCCATACATGACAACCAGTTTCACCCTGTAATCTACATGTCAAAAAAGACATCAGGCCATGAAAGAAAGTACACTAGTTTAGAACTAGAAGTCCTTGCAGTGGTCGAAGCATTTAAAAAGTTTCGCATCTATGTACTAGGAACATCATTCAAAATTATTACTGACTGTGACACCCTCGTCAAAACACTAAGTAAAAAAGAGCTTAACCCCAGGATAGCCAGATGGGCACTTTATCTCCAAGAATTTAATTATACAATAGAACACCGTACAGGCTCAAAGATGGCTCATGTGGATGCTCTCAGTCGACCTCCACATTGTATCCTAATCCAAAATAGTGTTCATCTTCAATTTCTCAAAGCACAACAGGCTGTTGACCAAATAACAACAATAAAGACGCTTCTAGAAACAACGCCGCATGACAACTACATCGTAAAAAACAAACTTCTTTACAAAACAGTCAATGGCACCGATTTACTAGTGGTACCTGACGAAATGCAGGCTAACATCATTAAAACTGCACATGAACGTGGACATTTTGCTGTTCTACGCACACAAGATTTAGTTAGCAAAGACTTTTACATCCCACGACTTAAAGACAAAGTTGAAAAATGCATTCAAAACTGTGTTACATGCATTCTCACAAACCGGAAACGTGGTAAACAAGATGGCACGCTTAACCCGATAGAAAAAAACGATTTACCTCTCCATACATTTCATCTAGATCATTTGGGTCCCCTAGCGACAACTTCTAAGAAATATAAGCATGTTTTTGCAGTGATTGACGCATTCAGTAAATTTACATGGCTGTATCCCACTAGGTCTACGGATGCTGCAGAAGTCATAAATCGATTAGAAAACCAAATACATGTCTTCGGAAACCCGCTAGGATTATCACTGATAAAGGTTCCGCATTTACTTCCTCCACATTTGAAGATTACTGTAAAAAGCAAAACATCCTTCATATCTCCATTACAACTAATGGCCAAATTGAAAAACAAAATTCCACCATCATTTCTGTGCTGTCAAAACTTTCTGTCGATGATCCCGAGAAATGGTATTCTCACGTACCCACCTGCAAGAAATCCTGAACTCAACTTTTCAAAGAAGCATCAAGATGACTCCATTTGAGCTCCTTTTCGGCACCAAGATGAAGTCTTGCCAGGACATTGAGATTGTCGAACTTCTTAACGATGAGATTACAGCTCAATTCCAAGAACAACGTGATGCTCTCCGTCAAGATGCCAAAAAGCAAATCTAAAAAGTTCAAGATGAGAATCGCCGCACGTACAATCTCCGACGCAGACAAGCTCATAAATATCAACTACATGACATAGTAGCAATTAAACGCACTCAGTTTGGTCCAGGCTTAAAACTTAAGCAAAAATACCTCGGACCATACAAAGTTACAAAAGTCAAGCACAATGACACTTATGACGTAGAAAAGTGTGATTTTGTCGACGGACCATCAAAAATGTCTACTTGTGCAGAATTCATGAAACTCTGGCCAAACCAAACTAACGCTACTTGATTTCTCCATTAAAAACTGTTCACAATTTTTCTTCCTGACTTTCGTTATGGACATCATTAACAACAGACTTTTTATCTATTTATTTATTTTTGATTCCATTTTTATTGAATGACTCTAACATTTTCTTATTTCATTTTAGTACAAATTTAAGTGTTTAGAAGTAGGAGCATCTTGCTTCAATATGTTCCTGTTCCTTATTCCAGATTCTTATTTTAGCCTTGATCTTATTTGTATCGTTAACATAATTTGTTTTACCCCAGTGGTAATGTATGAAATTTTTTCTATTTATGAAATATTACTTTAAATTTGTTCATTTTTCAGTATTTTTGTACTTTTTCTTTGATGATATTTTGTGTTGTGTATAGTTCTTTCATCTACTGTGTAACTGTGTACACTTTTAAAATTTCATTACTATGTATCTGTGCATTTTATCATTGTATGTAATCAGGCGAGGTCGCCTTCCCGGTCATGATGGCCGGTGTAGGGTTGGATATGTGCAATGGACAACCTCTCCCCCTGTACTTAGGGTGGAGCAGTCCACACTGACGTCACACCCCGTGAGGAATGTCCGACTAAAAGGACACACGGGAAAATATGTAGACGGACGTTAGGGATGCTAAGCTTTAGACGTAGGAGAAAAACGTTCTCCTTTGCTGTTCAGTATATATAATCTAGATATTTCATCTTGTTAAATAAATCATTTATCATCCTTAGGTTGTAGTCATTTTCCCATATTTATATATATATATATTATATATATATATATATATATATATATATATATATATATATATATATATATATATATATATATATTTGTCAGGTTTGAAAAGTTTAGATTCAAAATTAAGGAAGTAATAAATGAAAATAGAGCGAACTCTTTACCATCGCGTAAGGATTTGTGGGTAAATAAGCCTGTTAAAAGGTGCAACGAGCGCTGATGAAGGCAAACGCATACTAGAAAAGGTTTGGCTGGTGTCTCCTCGCTGAGATGTTGTCTTTTGTTCCACCCGGTTGCGGGGCAAAAGGTCCGCCATGTTAGATTATATATGATGAAAGCGGAATAAAGGAATATTGTAAAGATGATGCCCTCCTCATTTTACCAGCAGGCCTGGGCCTGTCATATATATATATATATATATATATATATATATATATATATATATATATATATATATATATATATATTATTCTATCATAATTTTAACTTTATGTGGGACCGTATTTGCATTTGGCGGGAAACATAATCAGTTGTTACACTCCCGAAGTAAGTCTTACTATCTACATTTTGCATCGAATTTAAATCTATACTGTGAATACTAGTAGGCTATAATTTCATAATTATATTTTATTAGTTAAGTGGTTTTATTTATAATATTAAAATTTTTCCTAATGTGTTAATTTTGCTTTCCTCTCGGTACGTAGCATGACTAAATACAGGTGAAGGTTGGCTAGTCCTAAAACTTGTTTAAACCTGCAATCCTGGTTCCCAAGACCAGGAGTTTGTTATTGTACTACTGTGCCTATTTCTTCATATTTAGTATGGTTATCTTAGGTTCTATAGCTATATGTGTATTTATATATTTTGGATTATCTATATATATAAAGGAGAAAAGCGACTCACTCACTCACTGACTGACTCACTGATTAATCTCGATATCTCCGGAACTATTAAACCCCCAGACTCGAAATTTGGTAGGTAGGTTCCCTTCATGGAGTAGACGTCAGCTAAGAACGGATTTTGCAAAGTTCAAACCAAAAGAGGCGTTACGGGGGGGTTAAGGAGCGTTATAGATAATTATTTCCATTACTAAACTATGAGATGTACAGTCGTGAAACTTGGTACACAGATTTCTTTCAAAAAGTAGAGATTCCCTACATAATGATTTTTACAAAAATTGACCTCCAAGGGGCGTTGAGGGCGCTTAAGGGGCGTTAAACATAATTATTTCCATTTTTAAACTATTAGACGTTCAGTCTTGAAATTTGGTAAGCGTACTCCTTTTGTTTTGTAAAAATAGACTCCCAAGTGGCGTTGTAGAGAATTAAGGGGCGTTATAGGCAATTAACTCCTTTTTTAAAGTATTAGGCGTAAAATCTCGAAATTTAGTAAGCTGATTCCATTCATTGAGTAGAGATCCGCTATAAGATGGGTTTTGTGAAAATCGTTTCCTAAGTGGCGTTGCGGGGGCTTAAGGGGCGTTATAGATAATTATTTCCATTTTTAAACTATTAGACGTACAGTCTTGAAATTTGATAAGCGGATTCCTTTCATAGAGTACAGATCCGCTACAAAATGGGTTTTGTGAAAATTGACCCCAAGTGGCGCTGTGGAGAATTAAGGGGCGTTATAGGCAATTAACTCCTTTTTTAAACTAATAGACGTAAAATCTTGAAATTTAGTAAGCAGATTCCATTCACTGAGTAGTGATCTGTCATAAGGTGGGCTTTGTAAAAATCATTTCCTAAGTGGTGTTGCGGGGGCTTAAGGGGCGTTATAGATAATTATTTCCATTTTTAAACTATTAGACGTACAGTCTTGAAATTTGATAAGCGGATTCCTTTCATAGAGTACAGATCCGCTACAAAATGGGTTTTGTGAAAATTGACCCCAAGTGGCGCTGTGGAGAATTAAGTGGCGTTATAGGCAATTATCTCCTTTTTTAAACTATTAGACGTAAAATCTTGAAATTGAGTCAGAAGATTCCATTCACTGAGTAGAGATCTGTCATAAAGTGTGCTTTGTGAAAATCATTTCATATGTGGCGTTGCGGGGGCTTAAGGGGCGTTATAGATAATTATTTCCATTTTTAAACTATTAGACGTACAGTCTTAAAATTTGGTAAGCGAATTCCTTTCATGGTGTAGAGATCCGCTACAAAATAGTTTTGGGTAAAATTGATCCCCAAGGCTCACTGAGGGGGATTAAGGGGCGTAATATATAAATATTTCCACTTTTCAACTAATAGAACCACCTGCTTGAAAATAAGATATGTTCCGTTCATGGAATAAAGTTCCTTTTACAAAGATTTTTGCGAAAACGGACCCCCAAAGGAGTGGGGTTGTGAGGGATTAAGGCGTGATAGAAAAATTCCTCTTTTTGAATTTAACTCATTTACTTGAAATTTGTTGAGCACTTTTCTTTAGTAGAATAGAGTTCCACTAAGAATGGATTTTACGGAAATCAACTCCAGGGGGAAGCGGAGAGAGTTATTCGGGCGTATTGATAGACAAAATTTGCGTTTCTGAACTGCTAAGACTATAATAATAAAATTTGGTTTGCATACTTCTTTTGTTGAATTGTAATCCGCTAAGAATGCTGTCAACGAGGTATTGATGATAAAAATTCCGCTTTTGCTCTGTTAGATTTAGACTTGAAATTTAGCACGCAATTTTTTTTTATGGAGTAGAGATCCACTGAAAGTTGCTTTGGTGGAAATCCACTTGATTATTAGGTTAAGTGAGCGAAAAAAATCTTTCTACTTCTATTTTAGATGTAAATAGAAAAATTAGATATTATAATTTATGTTCTTTTTATATCAAGTGGCGAGAGTGTAACATCTATAAATATATTTTTCAATACAATCGAATTCTTAGTACTGGATATCAATAGTTCATATATTATAAACAGTATACATATATACAACATCGTGAAATACCCAGTGAAGCGGGTGGGTAACGGCTAGCATATATATATATACTAGCGGTCCCGACAGACGTTGTCCTGTACACATGTCTTAAATCCAAAAATTACAAACTTTTCTGAATAATTTGTAATAATGTAGACTGTTTTGATGAATTTTTTTATAAAGAAAGTTATTACAATACCTGACATATCAAAGGTACAATTACTGCAATTCAACCAATCGATTGCGTGTGAGTATGTATTTACTATGAACTAACTTGAATATAGAAGCTTGATTAAAGGGTAAAAAGGATAAAACTCGAGCTATTTTCATTACAGGTATATTTTTTAATGCACAAAAAATAAATTTAACGTAATGCCATTGAATGTACAATGTTTTTGGTTAATCCTTGATGGGTATAAACAAACAAATGCGATGGTTTGCCAAACCTCGGACATGCAACATATAATTGGCTGTGCGAAAAGCAAGGGTTTTCTAAATATAAGCCACATTGTTTAACCTTGTGACTTAAAAATGGCCATAGCAAATGCCAAGCGAATTGGAAATTGCAAAAATTTGAATGGGTAAGTGAATCTGAAAGAATCATTGGGAACTGTGGTAGAAGTACAACTTCACCTTCAAGTTTGCCGCTCAAAATAGGGGCCTCAAGAATATTGCTCATGATTTTTTTTATGAACAATCGCACGCTCTTTGGCACATTTTTTTAAAACTAATTGCGAGATTGGACCGAATTGTGAATCTCTAAATCATTCTCGAATCCATTTGAAACCACACAAAAAATATCATCCAAATCAGTCAAGCAGTTTAGGAGGAGTTCAGTCACATACACACACAAAAAAAGAATTATATATATAAAGATATACGCCGTATCGTGGCGAAATGAATAACCTTTCCGATTCTGCAATTATTTTTTGTCTGATCTTGATAGAAAAATTAGATTGCAATTTTAAAAACGGTGAAAATACGGAAAATTCTACCATCTTCTTTCTTTTTTTTTTCTTGCCGCGCATTAGCAGAATAAACAGCCCTCAGTGGTAAAAAAATTATGTGTTTTAAGGTTTTTAATTCATATCTTTTTAACTAATGATGATATTGGACTGAATTGTGAATCTAAATCATTTCTGAACCCACACAAAATGTCATCAAAAATCATATAAGTCGTTAAATAAAGAGCACTTTTTTAGAAGAGGAGAGGGAAGGAAACAGGGGATGACAGTCTGCAGGGTTACAAAGCTTAGCAAATTTCTCGCCAATATCGGCGCTTGCTTTGAATACGATGCCAATCATTCATTTTCGCATTAGACGTGGACCTGTTCACACGGTGAAAGCTGTATTCTTATCGAAGGCATAAAAAAAACATATAACCATCTTTCGAAATAGCAAGTTTAAATACATGGAACAAATTTATTTTAAATGAAATTAAATAATTTATTTCTTCATTATTTTTTTAATAAAAAGTTGAATTATGTAATTGCGGTGGTAAGTAATACGAGAGCAGAAAGCGCATTATTTTAACATTAACATTATTGTTTTTTGAAGCTACGGGTTTTTAACGAAACGATACTGGATTAATTTAGATAATACGATTACTCATGGCACGGAAATTCAAAAAAGAAGCAGCTCCTCTGTTGTACATTTTGTATATGTTACGAATAAGTATTTTAAATATAACCAACAAGTGATTTAGTCGGATTTTTTACAAATGTTATTACTATAAATCGAAAGGGTAAGTTTTTTGATACAGAATAAAAAGCGTTTACTAAAGTGATTTGAAAAGCTTATTTTCGTATTTAGTTTTCTATTCTACAAAATATGTTTATTTATAATTTTAGATAGCTTGTGCACTGAATATTCATTGATAGATTTTTATTAAATCGGTTATTTGTTTCGCTCATTCTGTGGGTCATCAAATTACATTTTAATCGTTACGTAATTGTAAATACTTGTTTTACTAATAACAATTCAATATGTATATATATTCATAATGATACAAGTCGAATGACGGATTGACCGGAAGCTATGGTTTTCACTCTGACAATGAATCGAGTTTCTGATATTTTTGTTTAATATAAACGAAAATTTTTTAAAAGCTTAATATTTTATCACTTTATAACAAACTCTCCCTCTGTAAAAATAAAAAAGCAGACTTCCAAAATTAACTAGAAACAATTTTTTTCTCATACTTGAAAGCTAGATCAGATTATAAATTAAACTCATTTTCAAACGGAAATTAGTATATATCCTTCCCAGTATAATCATATATCGAAAAAAACACATATAATGTATGAACTCGACTCGAAAAAACAATTTGTTACTAAATTTATGCCAAATAAAATAATGAAAAAGTGGATTTCAATTACATGTTACTACTAAATGTAATTATTCATATATAAATACGTATTTGTGCAAGCAATTCTTTTTTTTTTTGTACCTAATGAAATTCGAGTTCGAACAAGACAAAAATTGAATGACATACTTCCTTTTTAAATTAAATGGAATGAAAAGTCGAATTTATACATGGTATGCGTAATTTACACGTAATAAGTTGTCTTATAAAGAGAAAGTTAAAAATTCGCAGATTTAAAATGCAAGAATTCTCGTTCCATAAGAAAACATAGGATACTCTCTCTTATGGTTTCCTCTTCTAAAATAACTATATTGAACGCCGTATTAAAAATAAATTCCCTTATTTAAATGCCTACAAAATGAACGAAAAGGTTTATTGAAATATTTTTACCTTAGCAACAATAGAAACCACAATTGTTTCTTTACAGTAAATTATTTTAAACAAGGGATGCATTTCTCTACAATGTTAAAAATCATACGGTCAATTATTTACAAATTACTAAGAGCACTTCTATAAATTTATATTAATTTAAGTATACAAAGCATGATTTAATTTTTTTTAAGAAAAAGTGATTAGAATTTTTTACGAGATTTTCTGGCCGTAATTTTATATCCTTGCTAATTTTAAATAATTTAAATAGACTTTATCCATAAAAATGTTTCTAATTATAAAAGTAAAATTTTATTTCTATGAATGTCCCTAAAATTTTAAGACACGTTTACATATATAATGGACATCATACTTAAATTCCTGTTTAATTTAATTATTGAGTTCTCTCCAACCCTCCCAAACTTTTTAGACGGTCATAAAAGCGTGATTCTTACTGATTAGTGTGTGGGGGGAATAAGGATGATAATCTTATTTTTTCTGCTTCTTAAATCTTCAAAACATGCAGATACTCTGAAAATAGTTTATTTATTCAACCATATAATAGTATTACTTCTAAAATTTATCTCTCTTCCGTGTTCTTTTTAATTAATTCTGAAATTGGAAAAAAATTACTTTTGAGTCAAAGATAGTATTCACAGTCCTCTAGTGTAAATCAATTACTTTTCATTTAATGTTAAATACCGTAAATTGTGCCAATCCTAGCTCATGACGCATGAATATTTAATCACGCAAAGTGAGTGAGATTATGGTGAAGCATTGAATATCGCGCAAAAAATGGGTGATGACACAGATAATTTTTATCAAATTGCAACTGTAGCACTTTTTGCTGAAATAAAAGGCCATTTGATTTCATAAATAATTACATTACATATATACACTCTGTCGCAAAAAAATATATGCACCCAGAAGAAATTGAGCTACATTCACGAAATTTTTATGCATGTAGTGTATATGAAAATAAACAAATGATTAAAAATTCAGAACAAAATATCATTTTATTAAGCGGTTACAGCTTGCAAAAGGTTAAAAATCAGTAAGTTTTTAAAGCCACCTCTGGCAGCTTACAAGCCGAAATTCGGCGTGGCATCGATTCAATTAGATCACTTATGACCCCCTGTCTAAGATCCTGCAATAATCGTTGCATCTGCGCAGTTAATTTTGTATTTAATATAAACTTTTTTTAAAAGCGTCCCAGACATGCTTTATATTGCCGAAAGATCTGGTTTATAATGGAAGGCCATGGTAGGACGTCATATCCTTGAAACATTGTTGGGACATTATTAAGTCGCGCAGTATGTGGACGAGCATTATCCTGTTGATAAATGGCACGGGCGACTTGATAGCATGGGTAGCACAATCGGCGTTAAAAATGTATGATCTGCGACTCAATTTGTTACTGTCAAATAAAATAATGAAGGATTTAAAGATGATCGTGTTCCTAAATGAAATTATTCACATATAAACACGTATTTGTGAAATTGCTATATTTTTTTTTCGACAATAAATGAGTTCGAACAAGACAAAAATTGAATTACATACGTTGCGGTTTTAATTAAATGGAATGAAAAGGGATTATACATGGTATGTAATTTACACGCAATAAGTCTGTCTTATAAAGTTGAAAGTTAAAAAGGTCGGATTTAAAATCCAAGAATTCTGTTCCATGTGGGGTCATGGTACTCGTCTTATGGGACGTCGGCTCTTCTAAAATAACTATATTAAACGCCGAATTAAAAATAAATTCTCTTATTTAAATGCCTACAAAATGAACGAAATCGGTTTATTGAAATATTTTTACCTTAGCAACAATAGAAACCACAATTTCACACAATTGTTTCTTTACAGTAAATTATTTTAAACAAGGGATGCATTTCTCTACTATGTTAAAAATCATACGGTCAATTATTTACAAATTACTAAGAGCACTTCTAAATTTATATTAATTTAAGTATACAAAGCATGATTTAATTTTTTTTTTAAGAAAAAGTGATTAGAATTTTTTACGAGATTTTCTGGCCGTAATTTTATATCCGTCTTGCCGCCTAATTTTAAATAATTTAAATAGAGGTTTATCCATAAAAATGTATCTAATTATAAAAGTCAAAATTTTATTTTTGGAATGTCCCTAAAATTTTAAGACACGTTTACATATATAATGGACATCATACTTAAATTCCTGTTTAATTTAATTATTGAGTTCCAATCCTCCCAAATCATTTAGACAGTCATAAAAGCGTGATTCTTACTGATTAGACTGGGGGATAAGGATGATAATCTTATTTTTCTGCTTTTAAATCTTCAAAACATGCATATACTCTGAAAATATTTATTTATTCAACCATATAATAGTATTACTTCTATTTGTTATTCTCTCTTCCGTGTTCTTTTTAATAAATTCTGAAGTTGGAAAAAAACGTTTTTGAGTCAAAGATAATATTCACAGTCCTCTAGTGTAAATCAATTACTTTTCATTTAATGTTAAATACCGTAAATTGTGCCAAACTAGCTCATGACGCATGAATATTTAATCACGCAAAGTGAGTGAGATTATGGTGAAGCATTGAATATCGCGCAAAATGGGTGATGACACAGATAATTTTTATCAAATTGCAACTGTAGCATTTTTTGCTGAAATAAAAGGCCATTTGATTTCATAAATATTGCATTTCCCATATATATATATATATATATATATATAAACTTTTTAAAGAAGCGTGCAAATAACCAAATATCATACAAAAAGAGGATAACCTAAATGAAATTGGGACTGGTAAAAAACACACACATGACTTTTAACAAATTTGGTAAATTTAATGCAAAAACTACATTATTTTTTAAAACACTTTTAATACAACTCATCACATACACGAGTACATTTGTTATATTGTAAATAGTTTTGAAATGAGACAATCTAAAACATAGTTTAAAATTAGAATATAATACATTGTTGACTAATTGTGTTAGTGGTTGCTAAATAACACGGAAACATTAGATTTGTGTTGCCTCAATTTCAATAGTATGCGTCTACTTTAAATCTGGTAAAACACCATTTTCAATAATTTGACCGAAAAAACAGAAGTTCATTTTGCTTTTATTTCAACTTTCATATTATTTTATTCTCTGTATTTTAATGTTGGATCATATCTGCAAATAGCTGTATTATTGGCTGAGATTTATTTTTGTGATAATTTTAGTTAAAGAGAGAAAAAAATACAACATTATGTAACAAAATTTGTTTCAAATGTATAGAGAATGTATTTGATAAAGCATGACGACGATAAACCTGGATCCCCATTTAATTAGTTATAATTGTAAGGGGTATATCAAGGTGTTGACTCATAATAAAATAAATTCTCATCGGAAAACTTGATCAGTTCAAACTTCATAAGAAAAAAAGTAAAAAATCTTTATAGCCTTGACTTTCTCTATAGCCTGTGTGACGTATATTCAATAACACTACGAATAATCTAAGACCTCCCTCCCTCTGATTTTTCATAGAAGTTTAGGGGCCATAAAAGAAGAGACATCTGTTTCGCTTTGCTTCTTCCCCACTCAGTTCAAGGTCATTCGTTTGAAACGTGGTCGAAAATCGAAAACGAGTTCAAGCATCTCCCCTCTTCAGAGGGGGCTCTCCCTTCCCCCGCCTGTGGGGGCAATTAACCGCGGCTCTTTTACAGAGCTGCACTTGTATTTTTCTCATTTCAGATAATTTTTTTGCTCAAACGTGAATGGGATTCTAAGCGCTATTTTTTTAAAAATTAGCTTATTTTTATAAACAAAAGGAACTGAGAAAAAATATTTGAAATTATAGTATGATCATGGAATGTACATTAAGTTTTATTATTAACTGTAGTAATAAATTTTTTTGGAGGGGCGGGTGAGTTTGTACGGAATTAATGATTTCTAATATGCAATAACGCCTGCTTTTTTGCTTGGATTATTTCAAATGCGAAAGTTATTTCTTGGCATTAAGTCATCTTAATACAACCTAATTGGAAAACAAAAGAGATGCTGACATTGAGTTTCATGCTTTTAAAAATTAAAATTTGTTTAAAGATGCGAAAATTTCTTTATATGACAAAAAAAAAGAAATTATAACTGATAATAAACACTTTACTTATTCTTAAGATTTTAAAGACTGTGTAAACATTTACCACTTTGTAATAGAAAAAGGTAATATTAAGAGAAATTTTTTATATAAGTATTAACATTGATTTTGATGCTATAAAATGTAGTCAAAACTTTATAAATTTTATAGATGACATACAGATTGAATAAATAAAATGTTAGTTTTCAAACTCGTTGAATCTCACTCAAAGTAAAACATTTTAAAGATGTTAAATGTTGATAAAAAGAATAAGCTGATCACACATACACACAGAAAATATATTATTTTAGGAACAATATTGAAGCTGAGTAGTAGTGCATCACGCTTCCACACCACAGGTGCGAGTTTCAAACCCGGGCTGGGCATGGTTGACTCAGCCTTTCATCCTTTCTGTGGGTCGATAAATAAGTGCCATGCTTGCTTGGGAACTAAACACTGGGAGTTTCGCGTCATATTGACCACATGACCGAAGCATCTGCTCACGCAACTCAGCGCCCAAGGTCACGTATACTGAGATGGGCACAGCAGGTCTTGGCTCTCATGGGCTGTTGCGCTACTGAGTTAAGGAATAATATTTGATTACAAAATATAAATGATCAAATTAGAAAAAGCAGTTGAAAGTACAGAATTTAATGAACAAAGAACACATATTAAGGAATAAACATTTTTCCCCTTTAATATGAGCAAATGATTATAATGCAAACAGATACCATTATTATATAATAAATTATTAGCTTTACATAGAGATATTCTAAAATCGTTTATAGAATTGCAAATCGATGAAAATCTCAATAACCGGAGAGAGAGTGTGACAAGTAATGTCGCTCTGTTCAGCTACACGAGGACTTTTGGCGACGGACCTCGTAATTTTGAACCATGATCAAGTGACGAAGACGACACCTGAGCTGGCACCCCTGTCTTAACTTCCACACCACACCAATGAGAAGACGTTTGAGCCTCAATAGATTTAACGTGTATCAATACTTCTACATGACGGCTAATAACTAGATGATAAATATCGAATATTCTTTTACTTTTGGAATCTATTTCCAACTATAATCACATTTAGTTTCTATACCGGTTGAGAAAACTCTCTACCGAATTTTCAATAAATATAGTTCCATCTTTACAATTAGATTCAGTAATTAATTTTTAAATTTTTTCATAATTACACGATAAATTTTTTTTTAAATATTTTCTGACACAAATACAAAATTATTCATTATTTAAGAAAAAAAGGTTTTCAAAAATGTAATAGTCTTTGAGTATTTTGTTCTATACATTTCTTTAACCAGCCTATCCATTTAAATTCTAAAAAAAATTGGTGTAATTGGGTAAAAAAAAAAGAAGCACTTATTTCATTTTAATTAAAGGTACAATAAACTTAGATAAAATTAATTAAATTTTGTTAAGTAAAACTTATTTATATTTTGATTTTCAGTAAATGCATTAAAATATGTAAATTATTATAAATTCATTTTTCATTCTATTAAATGCAGGAATTTGTTACACAAACTTGATTTACGTAGGTGTCAAAAATAATGTAATTTTTAATTAATTATAATAATGTATAATCAATAATATAAAATAAAAGAAAATGGAGAATGTGGGCTTGCTTTATGTCATAATGTAAAATTTAGATTTTCTTAGATCGTTAAAGAATTATTCTAAAATAGTTTAAAACTTTGAAGCTCTATCTTTTTTTAAATTAAAATATCTATTTTGAGACACTTGCATACGCTTTTTTTTTTCAATCAAGAAGAAAATTACGTGAAATATGTGTTTTGTTTAAAAGTTGTTGTACGTATTTGCAACATATGTATTCCAATGGACATCGTCAAAAATCAACTATGATTCTTAGGAAACTGCACTGTTAATGATTTTATAATTGTTTTTTTCTTTTAGAATATATTTGCAGAATACATGGTACTCTTAATCCATTCTGTTTTGATATATTAGAATTCATAATACTTAACGAATCCTTAGAATAAGTCTAAATTTTATTTACAAGTATTTTTCAAAAATTAAAATTATATTTTCCTTTGACCTAATTCTTCCTATATATACTGAAAATTATGATAAAACATTTACTGTGGCAAATAAATGAGATGAACAGTAGGTAGGTGTTTCGCATTATGCTATAAAATGTGAATATTCTAAGGCTATAAATGTTGGCACATGTTAAATAGTGCCACATTGTAGTCCCTTCATGTTTTTTTATTGAAAAATAATCACGATTAGGGGCTCCATCATGTAACAGAGCTGATACGCATTAAGTCAAAATCCTTACGTTGTCATGGTGTGGAAATTAGAAGTGGGGGCTCTAGCTCGGCTATCGTTCTCGTTACTTGATCGTCATTTAAATTACGAGGTCCGTCTTATTACTTTGTTCCTAATGGAACTCGTAAATGAAATATTAATAACTAGCTGGTATACCCGTTCTTCGCACGGGTGAATTGAAAAATTAAACAACACAGATTGAAGGAAAAAGAAGTTTTTAATGAGTTAATTTTATGTGAATTGCAAATTAAACAAAAAAAAGCTTTTTGCATATCTCAGCTAAAAAAAAAAAAAGAAAAAAAAAAAAACACCTTTGTTAAATTTTAAGTATGTAGATCTAATAGCTGATAAAAGGATTTTTTTTTTTATTTATAATTCCTCGTAACACTCTTGAGGGTCGATTTTTCAAAATACCTCCCTAAGTTGATCTCTGCTCAGCAAAAGTAACACATTGTTAAAAGTTTTGCGTAATGAACGCTTAAAGTAGTGTAAATAATTTATATCTGAAAGTGTAATACATTAATATTACTTTCTGTTGTATTTATTTTATTTTAAAATTGTAATATTCGCAAGCAACGCCGTTTCTTAAATTATAATGGCGATTCAATGAAAAACATAGCGAAATGTTAACGATAGAGTTAAGTTGGCAAATGCCTAGCTACTTTCGTAGCTCGAGCTTTATTAGAGCTTTGTAAGACCCGCCGTGTAGGGGCGCGATGCACGTTAATACTTTATCCAACCGCATTATGATTTACTGCAGTTTTTTCATACAATATTTTTTTGGATCACTACATTTAAAATTAAGGGATATACATAAACAAAATACTCCACTTTGGAAAATTTAATCCGTTAGAGCTAATAAATTAATTAAAGATATTCCACTGTAAAATTAATTATATACACCGTTCACTTAAAATAAGTAGTCAAATCATTTTCCAAGGTCTTCACTAACATACAAAAACATAAGACACTTAAATTTTGACATAAACTATTTTTTCGGGACAAAAATAATAATCTTTGCAATCCGCTGAAAACGCCGTCAGCTGAAAACGCAATATCTGCTACAAAACTATTCGGCTTCCCCGCTAAAATACTCATCATAGAACCCGTGCTGCCATATATCTTGGAAGAGTGGATTTCAAAGAATATTCCTGCTAAGTATTGGTAGAATATTTCTTCTAAGTTGGTGTGGTGTGGTAGTTAGGAGAAGGGGTGCCAGCTCAGGTGTCGTCCACGTCACTTGACCATGGTTCAAAATTACGTGATACGTTGCCAAAAGCCCTCGTGTAGCTGAACAGTGCGATGTTAATATTCACTCACTCACACACTCCAAAAATACAGTACAGTAGTTATAATTATTTTTATACTTAAAAACGCAATATCTGCCTATTCAATTAAAATTATAGCGTTATAATTAACTACTAACCACAAACAAATTTTGAAAATTTGTCCAAATGATGCAGTGGGAAAGAGAAAGTTTATTTACTTTAAGTACCAGAACCGATAAAAGCATTTATTTTGAAAAAGATCAATTTCTGACTACTAAATGTGCATAATAAAATCATAAAAAAACATTAAAATAAAGAGAGATTTATAACAACCTCTCCCTTCAAAACTTATTTTTATTCTGAAATAAAAAAAAAAATAGGCATTATTCTGATCACAGGAATTAATTAGAAGCGAGCCCCTTGCGTAGCCAAAAAAAAAGAGTTTTTCACAAACAAAAGATAGATATATGCTGTGGTGGGCTTTTTTGCAGCGCAAGCCAGATTTGCTTGCAGATGCCAGAATTTTTTCCTACTTACTTGACAAATATCGTTATATTTTGGACACTTTTTACAAATTTTAAATTATAGCCTATGCTATAAATTATAGCCTATGTGTTATTCTGATGTATAAGCTATATTACTGTAAAGTTTCATTAAAATCCATTCAGTTGTTTTTGCGTGAAAGACCCACAAACATCCTCACAAACTTTCACATTTATAATATATATTAGATTTATCAATTTACCTACGTGTTCCTAAAAATAAATTCTTTAAATACACATAAGAAATTTAAGATTATATTTTTTTTCAACAGTAATAAATTGTTTTCATTTGTAAAAAAGAGGAAATGCTTTTGAATGTTAGAATACTTGATAGTAAAGTACAAACAATAAGCTGGTATCAAAGACAAAATATTATGACTACAAACATTTTTAATTTGCCAAGGAGCTTCATGTATCTCGGTAAACTTGTTTACATAAAAGGATTATATTATTATTCTTTGTACTGAATTGTTTCTTTTGCGAGTAATGACAAAATACTGGGATTCTTAATTTTTTTTTCGACTTTTGTACAAAAAGAGTTATATTCTTAGCCTTTGGATAATCCTTACTTTTTATTTAAAATTTCAAAAGAATTGCATAATGCCTAAATTCTAAGATTACTGCTCTGATTTTTGTGCGATGATGAACTGATTTTGTGCGTAAGGTAGAGCCAAAACATTCCTACGAAGACAACTCCTTCGATCAACATTCAAAACAATTACAAAAACATTTCCTTCTCAACGCACTGACTCCTCAATCGAGTTGCAGATAACTGTGACAACAATTTTTCTTTACTTTTTCAAAACGAAGAAAGACTTTAGCTTCAAATATCACCCCCCCCCCTCTTCGTTTGAACAGGTCCTTAAAGTGACCGGGTAAGTAGAAGAGGGGCTTTTTTGGAGGGCTTTGTCGGCATTATCCTATGTCCGACAATTTAACAGAAAAGGAAATGCCCTTTCCAAAGATTTATTACGGCAATAAGAGGAAGAATAGTTTTCCGGCTATTTGAAAGTAACCTTAGAAGATTTACAAGAAGGCAGATGTGCATTTCTAGGTTTTCTTACACCAAATAGGCATATGATAATCAACAATGACCAAAAACTGAAGAATCAACGGGGAGAAGCATTTTTTGTTGATATAAAAGATTTTACGACTTGCTTTCCATATTCATTTACAAGAACCATCTTATTCTGTATTCAGAGTTTCAAACGTTCAATAGCCTTAGAGCGCCCCCGAACACTCCTTTCTTTATACTATTGTACATAAAATGCGTGACTCACGAATAAATAGGCGAAAAAAAAAGAGAACGAACATATTATTTTAATTTAGATGTAACTATATCTGTTAGACTATGTTCTGATTATATTTATTTTTTCAGATATTTTGGATTGGATAATTTTTTTATTATTTTTTTTTTAAAAAAATTATCCAATACTGTAGAACTTTCTAAGTTTGAAAGTCCCCATTTTCCTTTTCTTAGAGAAACTTGTGTTTGGAAATCGCGTGTGATAATTACTACTGATTTCAGTTCAAAAAATTTTTTTTCCTTTTAAAGGAGACATTTCCTACGAATTTAAACCACATTCCACCAAGATTTCTTTTTCAGTATTATTAAAGGCATTGAATGAAATAGTATAAAACATTGATTATTATATAAAACACTAATCACAATGTAAACTATTGCACAAAAAAGGAAACGCTTATTTCATTTCAGTCAAAGGTATAATAACCTAAAGCAAATTTAAATTAATTTATCAGGGTAAAATTTATTTATATTTTGATTTTCAGTAAATGTTTTAAAATGTTGAAAATGTTATAGATTTATTTTTATTCTGTTAAACGCAGTAATTTCGTACATACAAACTCAAATTATCGTGTTAACTCTTAAATTAATTAATTTTGAAAAACAAATAATAATATAATTATTTGAACATTTAGATACATACAATGAATTTAAAAAATGGAAAGAAAAAGCAAAATTTCTGCCTGTCTCTCTATGTCATAATGTAAAATCTCAAATCGGTAATGGTCTATTTTATAATCATATGGTATTCTGAAGCTCTCTATCTTTTTATAATGGAAAATATTTGCTTTAAGACACATACATAATTCTTTAACATATAACAAAATTACATTAACAATATGTGAGGTTAAAAAATCTTATAACTATTGAACATCTGTATACCAATAGACATGTAAATATTCAACTGAGCTATATTGTGGTTAATCAATTTATCATTGCTTCTCTGAGAATTAATTAGTTATTTATATAACACTCTGTTAAGAATTTTTGCATACTTTCTTTCTTAAAAGAATAAAATATTGATAAATGTCCTTTTTTTTTTATTGCCTCGATAATTCATTCTGTTTTGATGCATTAGATTTCATAATAATTATTGAATCTTAAGATTAAGTTTAGATATTTACATCAAGCATTTTTCAAGGATTAAAATTATATGATAATGTTCATCTTTGATCTAATTGTTCCTATGTATGCTGAAAATTATGACAATCGATTAACAATGACAGTTAAATGTGATAAATGGCAGGAATGTGGCGTTAACTTAATACTATATCTCAAAATCATAAATAAATGTCACTTGTTAAACAGTATCACATTGTAGATTCCACATGTTTTTACAGCTGTGGTAGCCGAGTAATCGCAATTGAGGATTCCATCATCTAGCAGGGCTCTAATACACGTTAACTTTCTAAAGGCTTAAAGTACTTTCATTGCCGTCATAACATAATCGACTGGGTTCCAGGTCGGATATCATCCTCGTTACTTGATTGTTATTCAAATAATGAGGTCCGTCTCATTGCGATATCCCTCATGTTTCCTCTGAATGAGACATTAATAAACTATCGAATTATTTGCATGTTCTTAAAAATAAATCCTTTAAATACACAAATGAATAAATGTAAAATTTATATTTTTTCCAACTGTAATATACTGCTTTTGTTAGCATAAAATATCAAATCCTTTGAATTTTTAGAAAAATTCTTGATTAGTAAAACGCAAACAATTAGTTGACATAAGACAAAATTATGACTACACATATCTTTAAGTCAGCAAGGAGCAAATCATTCATGTATCTTGGTAAACTTATTTATATAAGGAAAAAACTATTCTTATTCGTATTTAATTGTTCTTTTATGACTAATTACAATACATTTATTTCTTACTTTTTCATCTTTCATATAAAAAGGTTATTTTATTAGTTTTATGGATAGAAGTTAAACTTGTTAGCTTCTTATTTTTAAGTTACAATAAATTATAATTCTTTTGATGTATCAGTTAGTATAACATTGCTGAAATTCTAAGATAAATGCTCTGATCTCTGTGTGATAAAAATAAATAAACTTCAAAAATATTTTAAGAAATATAATGCACGCGTCATTCTAATTCTAAACACAATCTTCCCTTTTAGGACGTATGGTAATACAATAGTTTCCAAATGTGCAGCTCAGAAAAAAAAAAAAATTAGCCCCAGTCCAAAAATAAATCGAAAAATTCACAATAATCGAATATTCTTTATTAACATAGCAATAAAAACCATTACATTTGAAAATCAATGTAAGATCAATCCCCTCTCCCAATAATTTACACTCAAAACGTGTAAAAGGCCTCCACAGGTATCTGCCGTATGCAAAATCTAAATAAGTTTTTGGAAATTATAATTTAATGGCTAATTTTTATTTTTGCTCGAAAACGTATAATTTTATGTCATATTTTCGTATTAATTTTCGAGCAGTAGCTTTACAGGAGGAAACATACTTTAGGAAAGGAGAAAATTGATGTGCTTCGAGTGACACAACACCGATCAGCAGTGGCGCACACAAGGGGGGGGGGGGAACCCCCAAAGCCCTTGATATTTTTTCCGATTGATTATAATTATAAGTATATAGTACGTAAAATTTAATTAATTACTTGTTATTAATGATTAATTTTATTAATTAATGCTAATTATTTATTCAAAAATTAGTTTTTTACTGTGTTTTGTTCCCGAAAATCGACAAAATCAAAAGGAGCATGATACAAGAATGGTGAACTTTCGACCCCGGACCCCCTTGAAAAATTCCTGTGTGCGCTACTGCAGATCAGTAAATACTTCTTAAGATGAATCCAAATTCCAATAATGACCATTTCTTCATCATACTTGCCTGTTATAAAAACAAACTATTCTCTATAATAAACCACTGATGAAGGGATTCAAGTGGTACTCTATTTCAGGACTTTTGATTTAAACCCTGAATGAAGATTTATATGTGTGAGCATGTTAGAAGAGAAAACCTCTAAAATAATTGCAAAAATTGAGAATTATGTGAATAAATGTGTCGATGATAACTTGAACGAATAATATGGATGTGATGTGGAAGTTAGAACAGTGAGGTGTTTCTTATACAATAGCCACGAATCTCTTTATTTATAGTATTTTACTAAAGATAGAAAATAAAAATTTAAGTATGAGTTTATTTATATAGTTAAGTTTATAATAGCTAAAACTTTTGCAGTAAATTTAATTCTAAAATTTAAAAGGAAACAGAGTATTAGACGAATTTTTTTATAAATGTGAATAAATGAGTCTTTTTCACACATACACAAAAAACAAATCACTAATTACAAAAATGAAATTAAGCTAATAATTTAAAATATCACTTGCCTGTACAAATTCATTCTGATATAAGAACGAATTCATTTACCTTTAAAATGTACATTAATATTAACAATAAATATATATTATAAAAAAAAAAAAACATACATTTTCTTTATTTATAAGTGACTTCTTTTTTTTTCTTACATAAGGATAAAACTCGAAACATGTAATTCATTTTCAAAGTATTATTAATCACTGTAAATGGATTATTAAAAACTTATATAACAATTTTTTTATTTGTAATTGAGTTCCTCATTTACTAAGCTCAAATATATATTTCTTCTACAAAATTGAATCCATTAAAAATATTTTGATTTAAGTTAATGAAAAAAAAAAAGAACAGATTGTTATTTTTACAGTGAAAATTTCATACGCAAGGGAATTTAACTATTATACTCAAGACACGGACGAAAAAACTGCCTGAAAAACAATCTCCCAAATGGGGACAAAACTTTTATGTTTCAATGAACCTCTAGGGCATAGAAAATGCTATAACGCCAAACCAGGCAACCCAGAATAATGACGTCATTGCACATCTACCAATGACAAGCAACCTCTTTTCCTTTGACCGTGCCGAAGAGGAATGCCCATTTGTTTCAATTTTGAATTATCTTACAAATCTCTTGAACAGTGCAGGTGTATATATATCCATTGAGCGCTTAGAGCGGGGGCCAGGTAGGGCCCAAATAAGCTGGACTTAACCTGATCTAAGATACCCTCCTTCGATCCGACAGTGCCTTGATCTGCGCCCAGGACCTGAAATGACCTTTAACCGATACTGCTCTTGAAACTACAAATATATATCTTAAATATGTTCTGTCATCTTACATGGTTATTTTAATTTTTATCTTCTCTCTTCTATTCTTAAATAGTAACCTGAGTAAGCCTTATTAATGGTTTTCATGCATCTTTATTTGTATTTGGGGATAGGTCTTCATTATTTAAAGTATAATATAATCAGGCCTTTTGATGTTAGTTGTACTTTAAGTGTATGAACATTACTCAACTTCTGTTGTAATATATTTGTGTCAGTTTAAACAATGTAGTTAAAAAGTATTGTATAAAAATTGTTTACCAAATGCATGGGTAAGAAGCCTTTTCTAACATTAAAAAAAACATATTAGATCACATTTGCAATCTGATTAGACTATACTGATTTATCTGTGTTTTAATAAGCCAATAATAATTGAATTAAATTAAAAATCCTATTTCTGACAGTTTCAGGATTTACTGATTTTCTGAACCTATTTGACATTACAAAGTCATTTTTACTGCACTAGTTCTTAGATTAAAGTGTGCTTGTCTCACAGTCCACCTTTCTTCATGTTCATTAAATATTCTTGGATGCCCTGATCTTTGCTTGTTTTCAACACTTTTTGTTTTCTTGAACCTGTCAATGATGTTAAAAACAGTAGACTTACTTAATTTCAAGATTCTTCCTATACATGAACTGATTTTCCCTCTTTCCAATGACTTATTATGAAATTTCAATCACCAACCCATAAATCTTTGTTTCTTGCCATTTTTTCTATAAATAATCTTGCCTATTGAGATATTTATGTTTAAACACTTCTAGTCTAAAAAAGTGGCGTGAAATTGAATTCTATTGATTCGCTGTATATTTGTTAAATTTCTACCTTCAAAAGTGTCCCAATACTTTTTTGACTCCAGTGTAACTTGAATTATATTTGAAAAGCTAGATCAAATTATACTTCTATAATACTAATAAAATTTTCCTTATATATACTGTACACCAAATGTTAAAATATTTCTTAATTAAATTTGTTTTTTGTTTTAATGTGATAAATATTTTTATAAAGAGCTTTACAGTTATACATGCCAAGTGTCCCAATACTTTTTTGAATGACTGTATATAATAATTGCTATAGTAAATAATTTGATAATTATTATACTACTAGCTGGTATACCTGTTCTTCGCACAGGTGAACTGAAAAATTAAACAACACAGATTGAAGGATAAAGAAGTTTTTAATGAGTTAATTTTACGTGAATTGCAAATTAAACAAAAAAAGCTTTTTGCATATCTCGGCTAAACAAAAAAAAGAAAGAAAAAAACACCTTTGTTAAATTTTAAGTCTGTAGATCTAAGAGCTGATAAAAAGGATTTTTTTTATAACTCCCCGTAACACTCTTGAAGGTCGATTTTTGAAAACACCTCCCTAAGCTGATCTCTGATCAGCAAAAGTAACACATTGTTAAAAGTTTTGTAATAGCGTAAATAATTTATATCTGAAAGCGTAATGCATTAATATTACTTTCTGTTATGTTTATTTTATGTTAAAATTGTAATATTCGCAAGCAACGCTGCTTCTTAAATTATAATGTAAGTAAGTAATGTTTGTAAGACCCGCCGTGTAGTGGAGCGATGCACATTAATACTTCATCCACCACATTATGATTTACTGCAGTTTTTTTCATACAATTTTTTTTTTGGATTGCTACATTGAAAATTAAGGGATATACATAAACAAAATACTCCACTTAAGGAAATTTAATCCGTTAGAGCTAATAAATGAATTAAAGATATTCCACTGTAAAATTAATTATACACACCGTTCACTTAAAATAAATAGTCAAATCGTTTTCTAAGGTCTTCATTAACACACAAAAACATAAGACACTTAAATTTTGACATAAACTATTTTTTCGGGACAAAAATAATAATCTTTGAAATCCGCTGAAAACGCAATATCTGCTACAAAACTATTCGCCTTCCCTGCTAAAATACTCATCATAGAACCCGTGCTGCCATATATCTTGGAAGAGTGGATTTCAAAGAATATTCCTTCTAAGTTGGTGTGGTGTGGTAGTTAGGAGAAGGGGGTGCCAGTTCAGGTGTCATCCACATCACTTGACTATGGCTCAAAATTATGTGGTCCATTGCCAAAAGCCCTTGTGTAGCTGAGCAGTGTGACATTAATATTAACTCACTCACTCACTTCAAAAAATACAGTACAGTAGTTATAATTATTTTTATACTTAAAAATGCAATATCTGCACCTATTCAATTAAAATTGTAGTGTTAGAATTAACTACTAACCATAAAGAAATCTTGGAAATTTGTCCAAATGATGTAGTGTGAAAGAGAAAGTTTATTTATTTTAAGTACCAGAACGGATAAAAGCATTTATTTTGAAAAAAGATTACAATTTCTTTCTACCAAATGTGCATTATAAAATCATAAAAAAAACATTCAAATAAGGAGAGAAGATTTATAACAACCCCTCCCATCAAAACTTAGTTTTATTCCGAAACACCAGGGAAAAAAGGGATTATGCTGATCCCAGGATTTAATTAGAAGTGAGCGCCTTACGTAGCCAAAACAAAAAGGGTTTCTTCAGA
The DNA here is from genome assembly GCA_019973935.1 of Trichonephila clavipes. Lineage (NCBI taxonomy): Eukaryota > Metazoa > Arthropoda > Arachnida > Araneae > Nephilidae > Trichonephila > Trichonephila clavipes. The sequence goes on from BMAU01003430.1 coordinate 40,970, forward strand.
AACAAAAGATAGATATATGCTGTTGTTGGCTTTTTTGTAGCGCACACCAGTATTGCTTGCAGATGGCAGAGTTTTTTCCTACTTACTTGACAAATATCATTATATTTTGGACTCTTCACACAATATCTTTATAAATTATAGCCTATGTGTTATTCTGATGTATAAGCTATATTACTGTAAAGTTTCATTAAAATCCATTCAGTTGTTTTTGGATGAAAGACGGACAAACATCCTCATAACTTTCACATTTATAATATATATCTAGATGTTGAGATATTAATTACTGATTGATATTGGTTATTTTCAGTCTATTCCTAGATTCTTTGTTTGAAACATATTTCAAAACAGTTCTTTGAAATTATTTTCCTGATGATTTGTTATCGCTAGGCCACCATCTTGGATTCCATATCACTGGATAACAAGCGCTGCTTGCTGCGTAATGCTTGGATATCAAATTAGTTCCCTTTAACAAATTACTATTAATATTGTAATTTTTGTTTCTTTTCATCTTATACCTTTGCACTGTTGATGGTAATTTGATCTAGAGTAAACCTGTTTTATCTAATTAGATAGTTTTTGGCTTTAATTAATATTGTATTTTCAAAAATATTCTGAACTCAGTGGTGCAACATCCCATGAGAATGAAGACCTGCTGTGCCTATCTCAGTTGTCATGACCTTGGGCACAAGTGCAGGAACAGATGTTCTGGTCAGGTTTTAAGTCTGACACAAAACCCTCAGTGTTTAGTTTCCAAGCAAGCTTCATACTCATTTATCGACCCATGGAAAGGCTGAACCAATCTTGCCCAGACCTGTGGCGTGGACGTGTGATACACTACCTCTGAGCCACTAGGTTTTCTTCAAATATGTTCGCAAGCAAAATTGGTTTGAGCAATCTATTTTGATATGAGTGATCAAAATCAATTTGTAGTCTACTCCTTTATTTATCACCATCTTGAAAATTATTATTGTCGTATTAGATAAATTCTACTACAGCTCTCTGTATAATTTGGTGCTATTTTTTTCTCTATTGCTAAATGAGTGAAGAAAGTTAGGATTTTACCCTCAACTGTTTTAGTTTAGTAAAAATGAAGTCTATTTTAGATAGCTTGGCTAAAGTGTAGAATATGGAGCTTCTAGGATTTGGTGGTGTTTATCTAGATGCCAGAGTGAATTTGGCTCTTCATTACTTCAACGTCAGTTCATTACTCTTGGAACACCTATCACTACATATAGATAGTTTGGCTACTGATTCTGGTTGCTAAAAAATTGGCTTTGCCAAAGGTCCCCCTATTCTACACTTTAACCCCAACTTTTACACTTTGTGTGTAAAATGTATGCCTTTCATTATGCTTGTATGCATATTTTTCCACTTTTACCCAATTTCACAAAATTTCTGTCATCAGCTGACTGTTTTCTCCCTTACAGCTCTTATTTATTTTTTTACATTCACAATGACTGAATAATATGTAAATGAAGGCCATAAAACTAGTTGTCATCAAGTTTTCAAAAAATTAATGAAGTTTGTCCTTTCTTCTATGTATCATGTTTGTTTAGCTATTGTTTCAAAACTGATTCGTAGTTGTAATTTCATTCAGCAAAACATTTTTAATTTGTTCTTCTGTAATAACTTTCTTTTTGACTCATTTTGTGCTTGACCTGTGTTTGTGTTCCTTGCCCTTCACATATTCAAATGATTTGATTGCTATGTTTATCATGTTGACTACAGAAAAAATGTATTCTTTCACAAACATATAAAGAATGCTATTAAAGGAATTCAATTGTATTACCAAATTTCATAAAGAAAAAAAGGTATTTGCATTTTACGTCACCAGAGCAAAATTTGCGCCATGTGAATCATGCCATAATATCAAAACAACAAATGATCTTACATGTTTTATTTGAAAAAACAAATGGGTCAGATTTTGATCAAAAATGGCATGATTTGCTTGGTGCAAATGTGGCTGCATTGAGGTTAATACATTAGTACCAAAAAATATGCATTTTGTAACATGTCATACTAACATGCATTTCTTACAGTGGCTGATATGTTGCCTGTCATGTGTAAAATTCTAAAGTATGTTGTAAATTAGAAATAAAATAGCAGTTACTTAAAACTTGGTTGTGTTTTCAAGGGCAGTGTTTAATAAAAAGTAATAAGAGCTGAAGTACTGTTTATATATTTTCATGTAAAACTTTGGCAGCTGCTGATTATACCCGTCCACTTTTTCTTTGGAAAAATTATTCCCATGATTTGACAATGCCAAGTTATATCGTATTTTCCTGTATATAGTCTGTGGATTATGAGTTAAAAAAGTTTTAAATTTTGTTAAGCGTATTATACGTTGCCACGGTTAATGTGATAAAAAACATTCTCCATCATAAAAGCTTACAATAAAGTTTTGAAAGAAATACCATTTATGTTTTAGGAAATAAATAACAGATGGCTCTTAAAGCATTTGCAACTCGTCTGACGTATTTCAACTTAAATTAGTTTTAACCAGTTACGTTAAAACAAATTTGGTTCCTCGGAAAGACATATTGTTGTTACTTATGCCACCTAATTGACACTAACATCATATCTGAGATATTTGCTTTTGTCGCTCCATATCCCACATAAAGATATTAACTGTAACATCAGATCAAGGCCCATGAAATTCATTGCGGCTAAGGGCTAGACTTTAACACCTGTCATTTGCCTTAGCTTTGAGCACCATTGAAGTGACAGTACAATTTTGCTTGGTTCCACCCCAACTTTTTAGGTAGGATACCCTTGGAGTAGTCAGGGGCCTTCCATCTCTCTTCCCCTTCCACCAACCTCACGAGACAACTTCTGGCTCGATGGCTGTTAAGAGCACCCCCATGCTGCAAAGGCACTATATATTTATAAACATCTATGCCTTCTCCGAGATTCTAACCCAGACTCTATATGGCACCGCAGTCGGCGTCATTAACCACTATACTGGATGGGTGGCTCTAAAGATATTACAGTTACTAGTGGCTAGTGTTATTTCGCATTTTGTCTTGACCTAAACTGTTTCGTCCTGAAAATATTAAAGTTCATGAAGCGTGTTGAAACAGAAGCGTGTAAATTACATGGCTGAACTAAACATTATAGAAAAGGTACTGAAGTAGGAAATCAGAAAAATGCAAGATTGTTTAACGTTGACAATCAAATATTCAATTGTGGATGAAAAAAACAAGACTAATTTTGAAAAATGCGACTCACGCTTTTTAATTATGTGCACATCTTGGTGAGAATGTTATAAATGCCCTTAAGTCCACACCTGAAACTAATACGTGCAGAACTGAAAAAGAAGTTACAGCCTTCAGACATTGGAATCAATAGATACTTTGATCGAAAGCTCAGAAATTATGGAAACAATAGGTGTCCGAGTTTAGAAAAGAATTTTACAAAAAAAAATTTCTGTACAATTTGTTACTTATAGTTTTAATCATATTGTGTATTTCTTATTTTTTAAAATTTTTCTGACACTACATTATAGGCAGTGTATATTTTGGATTATTCACTGTAAAAATTGCCGCAGATTATACTCCTCTGCGGATATGCAATGTTTTTTTCCCCTTGAAAAAAGGCTTTGTGGATAATAAGTTGCTGCAGATTATATACTGGAAAATACTGTACATATTTGTAAGGACTAGTTTGCTATCATTAGTGATCTAGCTTCTTATTTGAAAGTGTATATGATTAAATGCATGAAACAAATTCTTTTTGTTGCAGCATCTGAGGGCAGCAATTATGCAAATAACAAATTTTATCCCCATTATGGTAGCTTACTTTGATCCTGTAAAAGGTTTATTTCAAATTGGTCTTTTTGCAATTCTAAATTTGAGAGGGGGTCCCACTGTAAGAAAATATTAGTCAACTCAATATGGAGGAATTTAAAAATTGTAGAGTACATGTTGAACATCTAAGGCAGATAATGCTTTAATAATGCAAAAAAATATGGAATGTTCACCTATTTAAAGGAGAAAATGTAATAATGTTATTGTGAAGTGCTCAAGTCGTTTATTATATTTTGTATTTGTAAAAGGTATCTTTTTACCTTTACAAGTTGATGAGTTGTATGTCAATATAGTGTCTGTCTATAAATCTATCTTTCACAATAAAAAAGCCTAAAAAAATAAAGCATTCATGTACTCAATGCTTAAATTTTATCCATTTTTTTTAATTTTTATTATTTGTCATGATTATTACTTGATTGTAATCTTGAAGTCAACATCTTTTAACTTTGTCATTAACTTCTGTTATGCTTAATAATTTTGTACTATGTCATCCATCCAGTATAGTGGTTAGCAATGCTGACTGATGTGCTATAGGGCCTGGGTTTAAATCCCAGAGAAGGCATGGATATTTGTAAATGTATAGTGCCTTTGTGGTATGCGAGTACTCTAAATAGCCGTTGAGCCACAAGTCCTCTTGTGAGGTTGGTGGGAGGGGAAGAAAGGTGGAAGGCCCCTGACCACCCCTAGGGTGTTCTCCCTCAAAATTGGGGTGGAACCAAGCCAAAATGTTCTATCACCTGTATGGTACTCAAAGCTACGTAACTATATACATGCCTTTAAATTTATCTTAATGTATGAACTTTTATAAATCAAGTCTTATTGTTAAAGTAGATTTTTCTCCTAGTAATTTTCTTATCAAAATATCTTTTTGAAATTTTATTTGTATTGTTTTAAAAATATTCATAAATCATGCTTTGTTTTATAAAATTTAAAATGTTCATACATTATTTGAAAAATTTGCTTGAAAGGTCAATCATTCATTATGTTACATCTTGTCATTTTTGAAAATTGGCAGGTATGGATTAATGATGTTTATTCTAACAGTAATTATTTTTTAACTATGTTTTTCTACTCAGTTCTTACTGCAATGTCTTAGAATTTCAATTTATCTGAGAGATCCAAATTTTTTAATGAAGACTAGCTTTATTGGTTCATGTAAACTATTTAGCTGGCTTTTGGTGAATTTTCAAAAATAGCTCTAATATATATATATGTGTGTGTGTGTATTTAATTATTCCATTCAGAAACTCATTGTCCAGATGACACATAATTCATGCAATATGCAGAATAAATATTTCATCTTTTATGAAAAGAATCAAGAGAAATATTAATTGGTGAATTTTATACAATTTTAAATTATGCAGTTAATGAATAAAAGTGAGCTGCTTCACATGACAGTACTCTATAAAAATAAGAATAATCCCATTCCTATTATTTAGGTAGTGGAAAAATAAATATCTCATATTTAATAAAGGTTTTGATTGAACTAGCTAACTTCCTCTCTCACATACACTGATGGAAATAAAAAATCTCAACACACTAAGAAAGAGTTGTGCTGGATCAGGGGTCGGCAACTTATGGTAGGCATGGCACACTATACAATTCTCTGTAGTACTCTGCTCTACTGTACAAATTTGTCAATTTTTGAGAGGACGGACTTTGATAAATTTGTAATGGACCTTATATATATGAAAACATCTTCAGAATTATATGGACATTTAAGAGGAGGTACGAAAAAACTGAAGATAACTCTATAAGATAAATTTATGGTTATTTTCTAAATTATTGAATATCATTGCTTGAGATATTTAATTGTTTGAAGAGAGAAAATTGCATGTACTCTGTTTACTGTTTTTGGTTCTACATATCTGTGGGAACAATTCTTTCCTCATATGAAAAATTTTTAGGTCCGCAAAAAAATTGTTGTAACTGTTTATCCAGAATCATGCCAAATTGAAAGTCACAAATTTTGCAATATAAAATTAGAGCAGTGTACTAGGTTTGCATTAAAATTTTTATTTAACTATAATGAAGGGAAATACTTACATTTTATGTTGTTTGTTTCTTATTTTAATAAGTATGTTTAAAAATACATAAAATCTGTACAATTTTAGTTTTTTTTTTTGGTTGAAGAAATAGTTATATTTTATGCTGTTTATCTATATTATAAGATATATCTTTAAATGATACAAAACTAATATATAATAAAACTGTAAACCTATGTATATTATTGACTTCTGTTTTCTAATTCTGCTTGCATTATCGCAGGAATTGAATTGTTTTAGAAAGGACATGTGTGGCATGTTGAATCATATTGACAGATTGGTTTTGAAAAAAAGTTAAGGGTTGCTAAAAGGTTGCTGACCCCTCTGCTAGATAAACAAAGGCTTTCTGGGCATCTTTATACATCTGAAAAATCATATTGATATAAATTTTGCATTAGGTGCATAAGTGTGGTTCCGCTATGAGCATGCAAAGGAGGTTTACTTTAAATCTGTGCAGTAAAGTTTGTGAGTGTTCTTTTGGTTGACATGTGCATTGTTAGTTGAGAATGGCTTTAAAAAGGTGAAAAAGCAATAAAATCGGCTGCTCACTGAGTTTGAGTGAGGTCATATAATTGGGCTCACACAGAAAAGGTGCATTTTCTTTCCACAATATTGCAGAAAAACTTGACAGAAATGTATACACTGTACACAGTAGTGCACACAGGAATTTATCAGGGGGTCTGGGGTCGAAAGTTCACCATTCTTGTATCATGCTCCTTTTGATTTTGTCGATTTTCGGAACAAAAAACAGAAACTAATTTTTGAATAAATAATTAGCATTAATTAATAAAATTAATCATTAATAACAAGTAATTAATTAAATTTTACGTACTATATACTTAAAATTATGATCAATCACAAAAAAATCAAGGGCTTTGGGGGAGGGCTCTTTACCCCCAGGACCCCCTTGTGTGCACCACTGACTGTACATGATTGTTGGCAGCATTGGTCTAGGGCAGAGGTTCCCAAACTTTTTGCCTCATAGACCCCTTGCCATGGTTTGGGTAGATACCTGCTTACCTAATATTGAATTTTTGCAAATTTATCAACTTAAATTCTTTTTGACAACTGGTATAGAGCTACTTACTTCAAAAGACTGTAATTTCTAATTGTAGTGAAGTATACTGTTTAAAACTTAAGAATCACATGTTATTTAAATTAAAATTTTATTAATACATCAAATATTTATCAACATAAAAATGTTTATTATGAAAGATATAAATCTGGTGCTTCAATAAAAACTTTTTGATATCTAGCATCAATCCTTTCAGGTTTAACCTTACTATACTGTTCAAATTAATTGGGACAAATGGAAAAAAAGTGATTTTTATCTAAAAAAAAACCTTATAGATTTTTATCTTTACATTCCTTAAATAAACTGAAAAATCTGTATAATAGTACGAAGAGTATGTCTTCTTTTAGCATAAATGACCTCTTCAACATATCTTCTCATGAAAAAAATGGAAAAGATTATTCTTGAGCGACTTACTTACTATCTAAATTCTAATGACTTGCTCTCAATCGAACAATATGGTTTTAAAAGGGGACACTACTGCGGATCAGATTTTGTACTTCGGACAGAGAGTTCGAGACTCCCAAAACCTTAGACCATCACATCATACAGTTGCTGTTTTTCTTGACCTTTCAAAAGCATTTGATAGAGTTTGGAGAAATAAATTAATCATAAAGCTTTTCAACACCTTTGGCATTAGAGACAGAGCCCTATCTTGGATTTTCGACTTTTTGAAAGATCGAGAGATCAGAGTGAGATTTAGAGACTCTTTATCTAAAACCTTTAGGCTCAGCCAAGGTGTCCCGCAAGGCTCAGTCTTGAGCCCCTTGCTCTTTTCCTTATACATTGCGGGCATTGAGAAAATCATCTCTAGAAGGTGTGAGGTGGGGCTTTTCGCTGATGATATCGTTCTCTGGAACTCTAACTCTGACGTCGTCCATATAGAAACTGCGATCAATACTACCCTTTCTGACATACAGATTTTTGCTGAGCAACATAAACTGATCTTTAATGTATCAAAGTCAACCTCTAGCTTCTTCACGACTAACCGACGTTTATACAATTATCAACCTCAAATTTTTATGGAAAGCAAATCCCTTCTCTATGAAAAACACCCTAAATATTTGGGCTACATTTTGGATCCTGAGATACTTAGCAACAAGCATATAGACTATGTGATAAACAAAGGCAGGAAGAGACTTGACTTACTGAAATACATCGCTGGAAGGGACTGGGGTGCTGATGCTGGTACTCTCAGACTGACATACACCTCTTTGATCAGACCTGTCTTAGAGTATGGCTCTCAAATTTATTTCAGTGCATCACGTACTAATTTGGCGAAACTGGACCGAGTACAATCAAGCGCTGCTAGAATTATCACTGGCATGCGACATAGCTGTCCCACAGATCTAGTTCTTTTCGAAGCTGATATCATGCCCTTGGATCTGAGAAAGAAAATTACTGCTTTCAAAGTACTTTTGTAAACTTTACAGTTACGGAGATTATAACCGCACATCTGCATATCTCATAACCTGGACAAACAGACACAGACTAAAAAGAGACAGTCCTTTTCTCTCGAATGCAAGCGATGGACCTATTAGATCAGGACATTGAAGAACATTTTTTGAAGAATGTATTTAACCCTCAGGAGGGATTGCCTAGAGTCCATTTTAAACCAGAAATGGGAGCTCATACTTCCAAAAATCAAGATCCACCTGAATATTTACGTCAATTAGCATTGGAGATTATTAACAAAATTCCAGCTACTGCAATGCAAATTTATACCGACGGTAGCAAAGACGAACAAAACTCATGTGGCAGTGGCATCTTTATAAAGGCTCCTAATTGTTCTCATAATATCAAAATTAGGAATTCGGACTTTTGTTCTGTTTTTAGATCCGAGTTAATTGCCATTGATGAAGCTCTCCGAATCATCAAGGCGATGACATCTCCTGATGAAATATGGATATTATGTGATAGCGAAGTGCTATCCAACACCTTAGCGACTGGACAAATGTTGGAGACAAAACATCGGTCTCAATTCTTAAAAATCTTAAAGAACTTTCCCAGCAACATGAGATTTACTTCCAATGGATTCCATCTCACATTGGTCTCTTTGGCAATGACACAGCTGACCTTTTAGCCAAGGAAGGTGTCACTGAAAATTTAATGTCGAGAAGAACTTTGACTTTCTCGGAAATTTTTTCTAAAACGAAATCTTTGATTCAAGAACTATGGAAGACTCCTCCGACTCACCCCTGGTATAATAGGCAGGCCCCAGGTGGTGCCCTTTCCATCAAGGCGGATAGAGTCGTCCAAACAACTATTAGTAGGCTTGCAAGTGGACACATTAGAGGCCTTTCCTTTAACTTAGGCCAGAAAATTTACGAGAATTGTACTAAATGCAATTTGGTACAGGCAACTCCAGATCATCTTTTGTTTTGTGCAGGACTTGAAAGGGAGGACATCTATTCCAGTCCTCTTTTGGTGTACGATTTCCTGAGGACTCTTGGGCTCATGGACCTGGTCTAGCCTGCGGCTAGACAGGAGGAATTAGTCAACAACAACAACATATCTTCTCATTGACTCCACTAGAGTAGCCCACATGTTCTTGATTTCATCATCATATAAACACACTAGTATAGCCTTTTTTATCTTTTGCTCTGTTGTGCAATTCATCTTAGCAAAAGGGTTTTAAATAGGGTTTTAGTCTGAGGAATTTCCAAGCCAATGGAGCACTTTTATTTTTCGCATAAAAGCATGGCAAATTTCGAATAGTGATGGGGGCCATGTCATGTTGAAATGTTCCATCAAATGTTTCCATAAATGGATCAATCCTAGTACATAATATTTCTATATATTTGACAGAATTCGTCATGCCTTTAAGAGGAACTAAGCTTCCAGTGTCATTTATTGTGAAAAAAAACCCAAACATCTATTTAGAAGCGAGTTCTACATTCTGTTAGATATCTAAAAACAAAGTTTCAACTTCACTTCATCAAACTACACTTGATTTATATCCTTGCAGAACTAAATGTTTCATCACTGAAAATCCCTTTCTTTCAGTTGTTAACAGTCCATGATCCGTATTTTTTAGCCCCATGCTAAACGTTTTTTTTTTTTTTTTTTTTTTTTTTTTTTTTTTTTTATCATTTTCTGAGTTAGAAATAATTTTTCTTCAGTCTTCTTACCTTATGGCTACCTTCCAGAAGCCTTTTTCTGTACACTTAAGGTACTGACTTCAACACCATTATCCAAAAAATCGCTTCAAAGGCCTGTACTTGTATTTATTATTCTATTTATTATTAAAATTTTATCAATTCTTAGAGTAGTTTTCCACCCTTGCCTACATTTTTCTTTTCTTTTTGGAGATGATGATCCAGAATCTTGAAAAGTTCTTGAATACTTAATTTGATCACACCAACTGCCATGGCTATATTTCTCACAGTCATGGAAATGTGTTCATTAAGAGTGATTTATTTTAGAACTGTTCCCCAGAGTAATAACCTTCTTTGAACAAGTAAAATTAATATGTGTTATACAGAACACAAAATTGAAGTTATCAACTGCCTCACTGAAAGCCACACAACTGAGCTCTTGATACAATAAAAGGAATAAATTATAGTCAAAGTGTCACTCTACCTAAAGGCAGATATAACAGATTTGAGGTGGTTCAGGACATCACTAGTAATCACATACCAACTCAAACAAGAAAAACATGTTTATCCCAATGAATTCAAACAGTATAGTAAATCTTTTTGGTTAGTAGTGTCTAGTCTTTTTCTTTTCTTTTTTTTTTTATTTTGGAGATATTGGCAACTGTGCTGAAACTCCTTCTCACGAGGAAAAGGGATTAAACCTTTCTCACAATACTCCATAATTTGGAATAAATGACTGGTATGTCTTTTTAAAGCCAACATTGCTGACATCCATTTCTAAACTTTATTTAAAGATCTCCCTTACTGCCTATTCCAAAGAGTTTCTCTTGTAATATAACATTTTTTGTTCAATGTGACATATGAATTCATTGCCTACTTTAGTAATCACCATAGTTAAAGCATTCTCAAACCTAGTTTCAAAATCTGAATAAAGGACCTTTTAAATGTTGAACATGGATTAAAATGTGATTTTCCTGACAGATTGACTGCGATCATTGGAGAAACTGGGAAAATTTGCTATGTCCAATATTATACTTCTTTAGCTTTATTCTAGCAGAAAACCCTGAAATGATGGTCCTTGTTTTAATAAAATTTATGCTGTCATCTTATAACTGTAAATTAACCTCATTAAATTGAGTAAATAAATCTGTTAAATAGGTAAAATCTGGTTTCCATTTGATTAAATTTTCTTTTAAAATTAAAGGTTTAATAAGAGTTACTATCAGACCCCTATTTATGCCTCATAGACCCCCCCTCTATTATTTTTTGATGTAGACCCATGAGGTTCAAAATAGACCACTTTGGGAATCACTGGTCTAAAGAAAATACTGTCTTAAGAACTTGTGAGTTTCAAGTGGCCATATGGCATCACTGGAGGGAAAATTGCTGTGTTTCGTGAAAAGCTGTGGAACATCTTAAAACTGATTTCAATCGTAACTGATACATTTGCAGCAGTTAGGGTTGCAATCAGCAGCACAGTGACACAACAAACTGTTACAAATCCGTTACTTCTAAGACAGCTCGGAGCCAGACTCGCTGTAAGGTGCATTCAACTAGCTCCAAACCACTGTGGTTTGCAATGTCAGTAATATCCAGCTAGAATTCACTGTAGGACGGAGTTGATATCTGTTGTGTTTCAGGAGCAGCATTTTTGTGGTTATTCCATGCACACTGACAGCAAACTTGTGCATCAGTCTAATGATTCAACCTGTTATGCTGCTATTAATGAACAGCATTGAAGGAGGTGTTTTCCAACAAGATAACATACATACTCTCATACTGCTGTTGTGATCAAACATGCTCTACAGAATGTTGACATATTGCCTTTGCTTGCTGAATCGTCAATCAAGCATAAATGCAACTCCATTGGATGGTAACTCCAGCATCATCCACAGCCAAATTAAACTACTCTATATTGTCCAGCCAAATGCAACAGGCATTTAATTCCATCCCATAAATTGATGTCCGCACCTGTACAACACAATGCATGCTTGCTTTCAAAATTCTGGAAGTTACACTGGTTATTAATGTACCATCATTTCACATGTGAAATAAATCTTGAATCTTTGATCAATTAAATGTTACCTATACAAATGTATTTCTGAAACTTCATTAGTCTATAATTTTTTTTCTTCTTGTTGTTGGTAATGTTTTTTTTTCCATCAGTGTATCTATATAATAAATCAAATGTTAATGAAAATTTCCTCTGCAAAATTTTGGTTCATGCTAAAAGTCAGAAGCATATTGGAGGCTATCTCTACAAACAGGTTTTCATTATTTATTTCTTGGCATAAATAGATTTTCAGTCTAACTGTTGGTGAACATTTAAATTTTGATGGTTGGATATATATACCTCTAGGGAAACAGGGTTTTTAAATATTCAACAATAGCATTAGTTTAAGAAAAAAGTGAATATATTAAATGAATAAAATTCTTAGCATCTCCTGGAAGACAAATTACACATAGCTATTTATTGATATATTCTTATGGATATTTTGACAAAGAAGACAATTATAACACTTTAAAAAATGTTCATTTTTATTTTAATTTCCTGCTGACTGAGTGGAGGGGGAAGGGGCGCTGGTCCTCTGCACCTAAGGTTGCTAGTTTGACCTCCTTGACCCAAGTCTGTGGATTTTCATGATGCAGAAAGTCGACAGCGCCATGTTGTATGATTATTCGACATATAAAAAATCCTGAGTGCCTCTTTGTTTGGGGTGCTCTTGGCAAAATTAAAATCCTAAGTTTGGTTTTGCGTTACCAGAGCTCAAGTATCTTCCTCTGGGGTGGAAACTCAGCATCAAAATTACTTGTTGTAATTAATATCACCTATAGAGAGTGCCGCACTAAAAAGTGCTTCCAGCTCCTGGGGATTGTACTGTCTGCAAAGGTTGAATACCAAAGCATAGGCCCCATTAGAAAAAAATAATTCATTTCCTACTTATTACAATTTAGCATTTATTAAGATATTTGTGCTTTTTGTTTTGCTTTTTTAATATCTTATTTGTGAAGTAAATCTTATGAAATACCTTCTATTACTGATTTTTAATTTGTTTTGAAAATTATTTTATTTATATATGACATATTTATTATCTAAGAAATTTTTCACATGTACTTAAATGTTATGAGTAGTTGTAGCTTTTAATCAATCACTGAATGTATATTAAATGTAATGAATTATGTTTCTGAATTTTCATTCCAGATACTATGAGTGCATTTTCTTGCAAACCATGTGACAAATTTTTTACCGGCAAAATACCCTACGAAATGCATCTGCTCTCAGAAAGGCATAAGAAAAAAGTGAATGATGCAGCCAATACAGTTGTGGATTCAAAGTATTGTGAAAAAACTTTTGAAGGTGAAAATACTATGAGTGCATTTTCTTGCAAACCATGTGATAAACTTTTTACTGGCAAAATACCCTATGAAATACATCTGCTCTCAGAAAGGCATAAGAAAGTTAATGATGCAACCTGTACAGTTATGGATTCAAAGTATTGTGAAAAAACTTCTGAAGGTGAAAATGAACCATTTATTGTAATTCGGGACACAGAATATTGGTGCAACTGTTGCAAAACTTCTCTTAATAGTGTCAGTCAGGTTAAAAGTCATATTTTGGGAAGTAAACACCAGAAATTAAAAATCAGCTGTATGAATGAATTATCACAGGACAATCCAAATCTCAACATTTCTAGCAATACTCCTGCAACCATCCTTGTTGACATAAATCAACATAACTATCATTTTTCTATTCATGGCATAGATGTTGAGAATGGATTAAGTGAAATTAAAATCTTCGGTGTAAATGATCCTATTGTTTTTTAATAAAGATTTTTATAAAAAGCATAAATATAAAGTGTTATATCCCTATAAAAATAATAGAAATGTATTAAAAACTATGATTAAATAGCATTCAATTTCTGCTGAAATTTTTATTGTGCTTGTAGGTGAGGGTTTCTGCTAAAATTTTTGCTGCGCAGAATTCTAAAAGCAGTTTTATTTTTTTTTTTAAAAAGAAAACTGTAACGGGTGGGATATAATTTTTAAATGTTATTGGAGATGTATATTCTTTGAAGTTTATATCTTTCATTATATTTTTCTTCTAAGGTTATATAATGCTTAACATTATTTAAGAAAATGCCTTGCATTTGTATTTCTTACATACATATCAACTTTAAAAAGGCAGCAACTAGGAATTACTCATAAAAATGGGATAATTAACCTTGTGGTGAACAATTGATAATGTTTTGATTTCATTAATTTTGACAATGTTTTCATCCAATATCTGTGTCACAATAACTACTTATTGTAGAGGGTGTGGGAGGAACTTTATCTGAATTTAATTTCATGTAGTCGTTTCTGTTCTTGAAAGTATTTATATGTTGCAGTTTCATTAATAAGAAAGCTAATTTCACTTCCTTTATTTATATATTTACCCAAATCTCATATTTACCCTTCCCCAAAAATGTTTTTCCATATCATGTAATAGCCAAGAGCACATAGACACTCCATTTTAAACAATGTAATAGTAACAAAAAATTGAGCATAGCTTAAGAATAAGAAAAGATAGTTAAGAATGGTAAATTGTAATTGTGTGGTTTTTAAGCTCCTAAAAGGAAAGGGAAAATAATTGCATCATTATATTGCTCATCAAGAGGGCTGGCTTATGACAGTGAGGAATTTTCAATCTTAATATTTATATTAATGTCATGTGAATATCTTAATACGATACTTATGTCTATGATATGAAATAGTTGTGTAGCAACTAATATTGTAACCATATTATTCAAGAAAGGTAGAGTTCAAAATTTAGGAGAAATGCATATTCTACAATCAAAAGGGGCTAGTTTTATACAATAGGTAAAGAAATCTTAGAATGCAGTCATTTTCTTTGCTGGCTGGGTGGTGTGGTTGATTTATAGCTGGCCTTCTCCACCCAAGGTTGCGGGTTCAACCCCGGCCCAAGTTGGTTGATTTTCATGATGCAGAAAATCGACAGCGACCATGCCGTATGATTATACGGCTTGTAAAAGATCTCTAGAGTGTCTGTTTGGCTTGGATGCTCATTGCAAAATTAAATCCTAGTACAGGTTCACATCATCAGAGTTTTGGTGCCTCCCTCTTTGGAGAAAACTGAGCATCAAAATTACCTGCTGCAATTGGTATCCGCCTGTATCATGCCGCACTAAAAAGAGATACCAGCTTCTGGGGAATGTACTAGGTCTGCACTGGTTAATCACTAATCCGCAACCTATTAGAAGGGAAAAAAATCTTTGCAAAATGCAAAGAAAAATATTGATTATAAATGTTAAGTGCATACATATCTGTGAAAGCTATGAAGAATAATGGGTAATTCAAAAAGTAATTAAGACGTAAAGTTTGAAAACCTTTTTAGTGTAAATAGTGCATGTTGTGTATTTTATAACTTCTGTCATAATTAATATACCTGCTGAAATTGTATAATTTTATCGAGAAGTTCACCCACTTATAAAAAAAATAATCGAAGTATTTAAAAATATTTCAACATGAATTGTAGTAATTTACTTGAAAAGAATTTTTTAATATATTTTAAAGTGCTCTAGTAATTTTAATTGTTATCAAACCACACATATAATTAAATTTTGTATGTCAGCAATTTTATTTTCCCTTTTGGAGAAGGGGAGTAGCAATTAATAAGTAATATACAAAAGTACATCATTTTTTCCCTGGATTTAATATTAATATTGATTTATTATTCTTGTTGCTAAAATTTGAATGTACAATCTTTTGAAGCATGTTTTGTTTAAAACATTGAAAAAAAATTGTGTCTTTGAGTTGATATGATTCAAAATATAAAAAAAAAAAATTTTATTGATAAAAATAACTTGATTATATTATGCTTTTGAACGGTTGGGACCAGACTATAAATAAGTGTCAAAATATTTTATTTCATTTTCCAACATGTCAATGAAAATAAATGTTGTATAATTAATTTTTAAACAATCAACCCTTGACACAATGAACTGATAAAAAATTTTAAAATTTGAAGAATTGCCTATTCAACTATAAACAATATATTTTAATATTATGTTATGTTTAATGATTGATTTTTTCTTGAAAAAAAATTCCTATTAATGCAATTGAGGAAAGATACTTTTGTGAAAATAAAGCAAATATCAAACAACTATTTTAAGTTTTTGAATCTTATATGATTAGTTTTCAAGCTTTGTTCAAATAAAAAATAAATAATGTAAAACACGAGAAAGAAGTTCATTCATTTCTCAATGGCTATACATAAGGTTTTAAAATAAAAATTAAATAGTTAGTAAATTTAATACCTCTACAAGTATAATGAAACATAATTTTATTTATGTTGTGTTTTTTTTTTTATTTAGCCACTTCATGTTTTAAATTTGAAAAATTGATCTTTTGTTTTATGTATTTATCATCATTTGATAATAATTAATAAAGTATTTTGATGAAAATTCTATCTTATGTAAAAAAAAATTCATTATTTGTGACAAAAAAAAAGGGGAGGAGGGAACACTGATTTATAAAGAGTCAAAGGTTCATGTATCAAACATCTATATGCCTTCAATTTTTTTTTCATTATTTCTGAAGATATTCTTAAGGATTTTTCCCCCCAAAGAAAATTTGTTTTGAAATTTAAGACATACCATAAATTGGAAACTGCAGATCTTTTTTGACTTTTAATGGAGAAATGTGAATTTTATTTTTTTCCATGTGTTATTTTGAAAGCTCACAAAAATATATAAATTTCTTTATATGTATTTTAACAAACTTTATAATTTTAAGCATTTCAGTGTACATCACTGACTGACTTTTTGATAAAGTTATCATTTTTAGTAAGAGTTTTATTAGATATTAAAATTACAATAAATTACTCCATCGCTACTGTTATTTACTCTTAGATTTTTTTCCCCTTTCTCTTTGTGTGGTACTAGTATATTATCTCATTGAATTACAAAAATCAGCATTTGATAAATATTGTTTCTTCTGACTATTGATGTTTTATCTGGTGTGTATTTTTAATTCTCATGATGTTTGGTATAATACTTGCTGTATGTTATTTCAATGTAGTGTATATTTTTTATAACTGTAGATTATGTTGATCTTATTCTAATGTGCAAGTAAAATTTATATTCATTAAACAATATGTTTCTTTCAAGTTTTAAATAAAATATGCATGATTTGCAATATTCATTTCATGATTTCTGTGTTAAAAGTCAATATAAATTATATGGAATGGATTGTCAAAATTACCCTTGTAATTTTTAGAATTAAAAGTCGTAAATTGGTCATTTCTGTCTCGCATGTATTTGGCTACAGTAGCCTAATGGTATAGTGATGGTCACAAACTCATGGCCAAGTTGTCATGAGTTCAAACCTAAGTGCCACTGAAAACCCACCATGTTGAGGGGCGATGCACATTAAATCTGACTCATGGCTAAAAGTTCTTCCTTTGGTGGGGCCGCAGTAGCCTAGCGGTCAAGGTATTAGATTGTGGCTGGCTTGTCACGAGTTCAAACCCAGTACCACTAAAAACCCGCCATGTAGTGAAGCGATGCACGTTAAATCTGTCGAGAGCTCAAACGTCCTCCCGTTGGAGTGGTGTGGTAGTTCGGAGAGGGGGATGCCAGCTCAGGTGTTTTCCTTGTCACTAGACCATGGTTCAAAATTACATGGACCGTCGCCAAAAGCCTTCGTGTCGCCGAACGGTGGGACGTTCATATTCACTCACCCTCCCTTTGGTGAATGGGTGCAACTCGGTCCTCGTCACTTGACCAAGGTTCAAAGTTGGCCCCCAATAGCTCTTATGTGGCTTTGTAGTGTGACATTATTAAACACTCTCTCGTATCTGTATCAAGCAGAACTTAGGATAAAGTAGTCTGTGTTTTCAAAATACCTGAGTACTTAGTATGTTAATTGGTTCTCCTAAAAAATATCAATCTAAGGTATTCCACACTGAGTGAAATGTTATTTCTGTAGGGAAATAAGTAACTCATTCCTAACGAATTATATTAAAACAAAAGTATTTGTTTGTTTACCTTTAAGTAATGAAACATACCTTGCTGAATGAAAAAGGGAAGTGATGTTTTTACTAGAAAATTTGCCAAAGTTTTTTTACATCATTTTTTTCCCTTTATACACTGTACAATAACACAGAATATTATTCTAATAGTTACCTGTTTCGCTTCTCCTTTTCTCATCTAGATCATTACCTTTAATTAATTCATGTGCAATCATTCATAATTAATATAAACTTTTTCTTTTCATATATTTTCTTCACTTTCACCTTTATAAATCATTATTTTATGCTGAAAAGAGATTAGTCTTCAAGAGGCTGAGAGTCCATTTGAAACTGTGACATTGGCAGCATCCAATAAGGTGAAACTTAAGTCATTTCCAAGTTTCACTGCATCTGAGGAGATTGTGTGTGTATCCATTTGAGCATCAAAGTCCTAAAAAGCACTTAATGCAATGGAGACAAAACACTTCCACATGGTTTTCAGTCTAATTGATATTTGTGTAATAATTTAATTTTATCTCACAAATTACTAAACATGCCATTAGAGGGTTCTGAACAAGCATAATATTCCTGCACTCAGCTTAAATATTACCTGCACATTGAAAAATCTTGAGTTTTTTAGCTTTTAACTACTATTATGTACAAAACATGGTTGATAATCATTAGTGAACTTGCACCCAACAAGAATAGATTGTGAACTCAACATACAGAATAATTATAAAATTATAATTATCTAAAACTGATTTCACAAATGAATGATTTAATCAGAGAATGGTGTTCCAGAAACATAAAAGAAGCAAACATTTTGAGAAATAATCTGACAAGGAAATTAAATGTATGATTTATATTTAACCTACCATTAAGGATAAAGCAAAATATTTTGGTTCTAAACATGTGTGTGTGTGTGTGTGCCTTTTTCAATGTACTAAATATTATAAAATTACTGGTTTGTTTTTTTAATTTTGAGAATTTTATATTGTTAATTTTCGTTACTATACCATTTATATTAACAATTATTTAGAAGAGTTTCGTTTTATATGTTCATTAACAATTCTGATAAGCTCTGTTAATGAATACAAATGAAAGAGAAAAGTGACTTCTCATTTTGATATCTGCGCAATTATTAGACTTACAGCAGTGGTACTCAATCTGTGGACCGCCGCCTTTTTTGAGCGGCCCATTGCACAAAGAAACTCAATTATGGGTGAACAATGTACACAAAAATTTTAATAGGAAATTCTATCAATCAAGTTGTTTTTTTATAGAAGGCAATGATTGGTCATAGATGAAAGAAATTATCCCTTAACTTAGTAAAAATCCATAAAAATAAATATTTGTGTGTGTGTGTGTGTTTGATAGAAAAGTTAATATAGTATTAAAATAAAAGCCAAAAAGGAGTTTTAATATTTTGATCTATTTTGTTTGCCAGTGTTGATGTGGTCTTATAGGGAGCCTTTTCCATTATATATTTGCATGAAATATCTATCATGTATATGCGGCCCGGCGGGAAAAAAGTTTGAGTACCCCTGATCTACAGATTAGAAATTTGAGACAGGCATGTTTCATTTATTGAGTAGAGATCCACTAAGAATGGGTTTTGCTGAAATATACTCATAAATAATGTTACGGGGGTGTAGAAGATAAATATACCTCCGTTTTAGAAATTCATTCCCTTTAATAAAAACTAAAGTTAAGAATGTTTTTGAATACATACGAAAGCATATTGCTAGTGTTTAAGATATCAATTTAGAAACAAATGTGATCATACAACATGAAGTACACAGTAAAGCGGATGAGTAACCTCTAGTACACGGTCTTTTTGATTGGATCCTAGCACGGCTTCCTTATTTCAGTGGATTTTTTCTTTTGAAAAAAAACACTGGCGGAGAGAATGTTTGTCAAAAAGAAATGGAGATACGTCGATTAATTCAATCTGGATGATGTAATTTCTCACTATTGTATTTTAGAAGCAACTGTTTTCTTCTTGGTGCCATTTTGGAAATCACGTTTTTCTTTTTAGAAGCTCGACGAAAGAATATTTTTCTTTTGAATGAAAAAGGTAGGAAAGAAATTGCTTTGTGTATGAGTAAAAGATTTAAAATACTTCGGTATGAATGTCCGAAATATGGCAAAAAAAAAGTACGCGTTTGTGAGAGAAATGGAGATCGTTATTTCATCAGCCTAAAGCAAGAAAAGGCAGACTTTTCCAGGGTACGGGCTACTTCTAATTTTTTCAAGGTGTTGCAGTCCACCCAGTGGCGTAGGTGTGGTGATCTAACAGAAAGTCTACAATACAGTCGGACCTCCATTTTACGAACCTCTATTTTGCGAATTTTTCTCTTTAGCGAACTTTTTTGAAAGTAAGAAAACAACGATGTATTATTCGATTGACATGAATTTTTTTTTTATTCGAAAGATAATCTTGTGGCATTACATTTTAAATAGGATTTCTGGCATAGGACTGCCACGGCTGGCTCGGATGTAGTCCAATCTGGACGTCCAATTTTCGATGACTTTTTCCAACATTTGTGGCCGTATATCGGCAATAACACGGCGAATGTTGTCTTCCAAAGGGTCAAGCGTTTGTGGCTTATCCGCATAGACCAATGACTTTACATAGCCCCACAGAAAACAGTCTAGCGGTGTTAAATCACAAGATCTAGGAGGCCAATTCACAGGTCCAAAACGGGAAATTAGGCGGTCACCAAACGTGTCTTTCAATAAATCGATTGTGGCACGAGCTGTGTGACATGTTGCGCCGTCTTGTTAGAACCACAGCTCATGGACATCATGATTGTTCAATTCAGGAAGGAAAAAGTTAGTAATCATGGCTCTATACCGATCACCATTGACTGTAACGTTGTGGCCTTCATCGTTTTTGAAGAAGTACGGACCAATGATTCCACCAGCCCATAAAGCGCACCAAACAGTCAGTTTTTCTGTATGTAACGGTGTTTCGACATACACTTGTGGATTAGCTTCACTCCAAATGCGGCAGTTTTGTTTGATGACGTAGCCATTCAACCAGAAGTGCGCTTCATCGCTAAACAAAATTCGCTTATGAACAGCGGCAATCCTCGTTTTGGGCCCATTCGACGAATCTACGCCTTGCTTGATCATATTTAAAATGTAATGCCACAAGATTATCTTTCGAATAAAAAAAAATTCATGTCAATCGAATAATACATCGTTGTTTTATTGCAATTTAAAGTTCTATACCTCTAAAAAACACCCTTTAAAAGAGGCAAGAAAGAAATGATTTTTTTTCATGTATGAATGGATTGATATGGAATCTTAGCATGGATGTCCGAAATTTGGAGAGAATTTGTGTTTGATTTTATGCTTCCCGTGTTGTCCATTTTAAAAACGACAATTTTCGTCTCTTGACGCCACTTTGGAAACCTCGTTTTTTCCCCTTTGTTTTCGTCTTTGAAGCCTTTTTTGATAAACACGGTTTTTCCCTTGGCGTCCTTTGGGGAAAAACTGTTGCTAAATACACCAGGGGGCTGTACTGATACTTTACTGCCTTTTTACGTTCTCTTCTCAACAAAGACCCTTGAAGAAATCTCTTAAAGTCGCGGGTTTGAGTTCTTAATACTACTGAATACCCGCTGGCACTTCAGATCTGTCGAAGCTCAAAGTCCTCCCTTTGGTATCATGTGGTAGTTTGGAGAGGAGTTGCCAGATTAGGTGTAGTGTCCTTGTCACTTGACCATGGTTCAAAATTACGAGGTTCTGTTCATACGAAAAGTTTTCTTTAATATTTTTTGTGGGACTTTCTTAAAATAAACTCTGCTTAAAGGTAAAACATATTTTAAAAGAAAAATTTTAACTATTTGGAAATATTAATTAAAATTTTATTTTATCTATGTAATATATATAAAGCAATTTTGCACTTCAGTTTAATCATTTTTCTCCTTATGTAGAACACATGAATATAAAAAAAAAGAAACGAGTCTTATATATATATATACAGTAGTTGCATATGATGTGTAACATCTGGCATGTTATCGTCGTAAGTACGCAATATTAACTTTTTTCCTGAAAAAAATATGAATCGGGTATGATTGGAAATAATTTTCTGTCGAATAATTATACCTTTAATGAAAATTGTATTTAATTAACAACAGGAGTAAAAAATGCAATATTTTATCAAAAATAATTATTCTTGTTTAATTTGGGGAAGAGTGGTGACAATAGAGTTATGATAACTAAAATATGACACATATACTTGTGGTTTCAAAGTATTTAAAAACCGTTGAAAAACAGCGTCAATAACAGTACCACTGTTTGCAATCGAAGCATTTTGATTTGTGTTCATTTCGAGCTTGAGTTCATCATTCATAAAAGCTATGAGCAGCTCAGCTTTTGGCAAACTGAAGTTAAAGTTAAAATCACCACTCAAAATCAGGGGAAGCTAGTGATATTTTTTTTAAAAGAGCAGAACCACCTTCGTTATATGGTAAAAGTACAAAATGCAGGAGATCTTTAATTTTTTTTAACCGTTTGATTCGAAGAAATATATACGACCACCGAAATCATTGTCCATTTTCAAATAAGCATTCTGCCGCACTTATGTCCCCCAATATCGTGACTAACGGATTTAGAGTCAAGTGCTTGATGGCTACTAGAGTTGGACCCCCATGCGAGGGAAGCGCAAAAACACAGCCACGCACTCTCATTGGTCAAATCAAGTAGCGCGCGCTTACGTCGCATTCTGTTACACACATCCGTCCCTTTTCACGAAATCACTCCCACAAAAACCAGCAACCGAGAGGAAAGAAGTTACACATAAAAAAAAAAATAGATCATTGCGTTTGAGAGAGCAGGATGATTGTGAATCATATAAGTAATTTTGTATCTTTCACTATGCAAAATTACGATTTTATATTATTTAAATGATAAAATAATTTTCTTGGAAATCATTTAATTGCTAAATGAGATCTGTGCTCTTATTTTTCGAAATTATATATTGCCCTGAATTTTGTTTAATTGTATTCTGTATTTATTTACAGGTGATTTTTTGTTGAATAGCATTGAATGTTTTACTCTAATTAGAGAAAGAAGTACTAGATTTGCCAATGACGTAATTTGAAGTAAATATAATGGTGTGGTGTGGTAGTTAGAAGAGGGGGAGGGGTGCTAGCTCAGGTGTCGTCCACGTCACTTGACCATGGTTCAAAATTACGTGGTCCGTCGCCAAAAGCCCTCGTGTAGCTGAACAGTGCGACGTTAATATTCAATCAATTGAAGTCAGTGGCGAACACAAGGGAGGTCCGGACCCCCCCTGCAGGGAGGTCCTACACTATATGTCAAAAAATGAAAAGGTAGGTACAGTCGGTGGAAAAAATAGTTCAGCACCATGACCCTTTCAAAAAATGATTGGAAATGGGAAAATGACCTTTTTTAAAACGAAAACGACCTTTGTTGAAACCATCTCACTTGAAATCATCTAATTTGAATTGAAAATCATCTCATTTAAAATGAAAACCATCTCATTTAAAATCATCTCATTTGAATCGATCTCAACACAATATTTTTGGTTTTGTTCTCACTTTTCGTTTCAAACGACTCCTTTTATATGACTATTGTCCATTTTTCACCTACATTTTATCCAAAACTTGCATTTAAAGTTTCCATCCAAAATGAAAGTTAAAACGGCTCTTTTTTTGTATGAATTGTGTCCCTTTTCACCTAACTTTTATCCCAACGTTGAATGTAGGGTCTCGATTCACGTTTGAAGCAAAGTATGAATTGATTGATTGAATATTAACGTCGCACTGTTCAGCTACACGAGGGCTTTTGGCGACGGACCACGTAATTTTGAACCATGGTCAAGTGACGTGGACGACACCTGAGCTGGCACCTCCCTCTCCTAACTACCACACCAACGGGAGGACGTTTCAGCTCTCGACAGATTTAACGTGCATCGCTGCCCTACACGGCGGGTCTTTAGTGGTACTGGGCTCGAACCCGTGACAAAGCAAGCCACGGTCCGATACCTATACTACTCGGCTACCGCGGCCAGCAAAGTATGAAACAGAGTACTTTATAATGAACGACACAAAATTTTTCAAATTTCACACAAAAAGATTTTTCATTGCCGAGAGAAAATTTTTCATTCCACCCCAGAGCGACGATTGAGACAGGGGTCAAATGAAGGACACAAAATGTTTGATATATCTCCCAAAAAATATTTTTTCACGGAGAGAGACCCCAGAGAGACAGGGGTCCAATGAAATGCTGGATCTAGGTGACGATTCACAAGTTATTTGATACATCTAGGGGAGATAAACCACCTCATTCCAATCTAGGGGACAATTCCCTTTAATTTGGGTGACCATTCACAGTGATGCATCTAGGTGAGAAGGCCTCCAATCTTGGTGACGATTCACAGGTAATTTGATGCATCTAGGTGAGAAGGCCTTTAATCTTGGTGACGATTCACAATGACGCATCTTGGTGAGAAGGGGCGATTCACAGGTTCCAATCTTGGTGTATGAATGGACCCGAAAAAGGGGGGGGACTGCCCCCCTATTTTCGGACTTGAAGATTTTTGCTAAAAACATTTACCGTTAAGACTGCCAGAATTTGAGATGGAAACATAATTCCAAATCCTGACAGTCTTAACAAAAAACATTTAGCCATTCAAAAGCATTCCGAGGTATGACTTCTGGCCTTTTATACTCTAATGAGGTCACGTGAAACGATTTCTATTGGCTGGTGCATATTGCGATCCTTCCAACGATGGTATAGTGTGTGTCTTGAAAAAAAAGGGGACCGAGTCGACTCGATCCCCCCGCTTTTTCGGTATAATTTTTTTTACTCACTCACTCTACTAAATGAGCCGTCTGTTTTTTGCATTCAGTCTGTAGCTTGTTAAAATGCTGCAGGTATCACAAATCGGTAGGATTTCACCATGGTGCTATGATTTTGATTTTAATATTAACGTCGCACTGTTCAGCTACACGAGGGCTTTTGGCGACGGACCACGTATTTGAACCATGGTCAAGTGACGTGGACGACACCTGAGCTGGCACTAACTACCACACCACCAACGGGAGGACGTTTCAGCTCTCGACAGATTTAACGTGCATCGCTGCCCTACACGGCGGGTCTTTAGTGGTACTGGGATCGAACTCGTGGCCACGATCCGATACCTATACCACTCGGCTACCGCGGCCTTTCACCATGGTGCACTGATATATCCTAGTCCTCATGCACCTCATCGTGCAGGTGGTCAGGCAGGGTGCGGTCATTCAAATCCCGGAAATGGGGCAGTATTTCCAGGTTGATTGTAAAAACTCCCAGCTTTTCAAAAAATTTCCGCTGGTCCGATCCCTTGACGACGATAAGACCTCTGTTTCCTTGGGCCATGTGACAAAACTTGCCCCTGACGCAGAAAGACAGGTATTCGAGGGGCACAGATCCGGGCAGGTGGCTTTTCAGGTGGAGCCGTTCATTGATGTACCTGTTGGCTCGGTTGTCTTTGGGGGTCGTGAGGAGGTTCGAGTGGTCCACCGTGAGGCAAATAACGTCTGGATCTTTACCATCCTCCGGAATGTTGGCAATCGACAATTCGATGGGGACAGGTTGGCCACCTGGTGAAACACGTTGGCGTGAGCGAAGAAGGCTAGGTGAGCCATGTTGCTTCAGAGTGAGAAAGGCTGCTGATCGCTCACCTCTTATACTCTGCTGGGTCACGTGAATCGATTCCTATTGGCCCAGAAAGATTATTCAACATAAATGAGACACAGCGCAAGTTTAGCACAAAGTAGCTGAGCGATCCAATCTTGGTATACTATTGGACCCGAAAAAAGGGGGACCGAGTCAACTCGATTTTCCTTTTTCCGGGTCCAATTTTTTTTTTTTTTACAAATTGAAACTTTATGGCTCCATTCCGCCTGCAGCTTGTTAAACTGCTGCAGGTATGTGATAAGATTTTACCATGGTGCAATACGAAACATCCTCGTGCACCTCCTCATGCAAGGAGTTGGGAAAGGTTCCATCGTCGTTGAATTCAGGCAGCGTCTCCAGGGACATGGCTCCCAGCTCTAGGAAAATTTTTGTTGTTCTGTTCCTTTGACCACCATGAAGCCCATCTGGCTCAACTTGCACCTCACGCAAAAGGGTAGGTATTCCCCGTGCTTGGGTAACGGGCGTGTACCAGACGAAGACGTTCATGTTCGTGGATCGCATTTCGTGGGGCGTGGAGATGAGCCCGGCATGATTCACCGTGATGCCTATCACTTGGGAATCGCTGGGATTTGTGGCAATGGAGAGTTCTATGGGCACTGGCTTGCCCTGGTGACGTTGGCATGAGCAAAATAAACGGGTTGCATGGTGCTTTATCTGAGAAAGAAGGGCCGCTTGCCTTATATATGCTCGAGGACGTCAGAGGGCATCCCATGGGCCAAAGCGTTCTGATGCGAGCGTTCCACATGTGTTTCAGAAGCCCGTTTCCAAGGTTGGGGACACACCACACGCCAAGGTAGGTTCTCGTCTCGATGCATTTCCCAATCGTCCAACCACGTCAACCAGGTCACGTACACGTCCGCCAGTCGCGTGCAATGCGTGAGATCCAAATTGTAGGCCTCCGTATTTCGAGGCTGATACACCTCCCAAACTTGGGGAAACGGGGAACGACCCACGCGAAAGAACTTTAAGTCGACTCCTTTACCCCACGTCCGATCCAAATGACTCGTAAACACAATGACGGTTTTTCCAAGCGAACGAGGAACTTGCACGCCAAAGTTGGGTTCAAAAAAGATGGTGTAAGGATACTCTGACTCGTAATACGTGACCCGATCCGGCCTCCGACCCAGATTTCCAAATACGATAGTGGTGCGATGTCGACACTGGTCCAACAAGTGTTCTACCGAAGCCATTCTGACAAAAAAATGAGACTTGTTTTCAGGTGAATTATTTATTGACAACAAAAAAATATATATAATCAGCTACAGGCAACTATTGACAGACAGATCCATGGGTTGGATGGCTTTAAATCCGATAGATTTTTTTACACAAGGGTCCAGTATGGGCATTATCAAGTCCATAGGCGCCAACTCCCTTTCAAATTCATCCAGGAATGAGATGAGATCACCATCAAAATTAGAGGGTACCGTGTGAAGCAGCTGGAGTTCTTGGTCTGGGGGTTCAAATACGAACGACATGAACTGGTCGAGTGCATTCGTCGGCTCGAAAGGGTCGAGCTCTGGGGGAATCTGCACAGGTGGTTCTGGGACATGGGGAATCTGCACAGGTGGCTGTGGGTTGATTGATTGATTGAATATTAACGTCGCACTGTTCAGCTACACGAGGGCTTTTGGCGACGGACCACGTAATTTTGAACCATGGTCAAGTGACGTGGACGACACCTGAGCTGGCACCCCCCTCTCCTAACTACCACACCACACCAACGGGAGGACATTTCAGCTCTCGACAGATTTAACGTGCATCGCTGCCCTACACGGCGGGTCTTTAGTGGTACTGGGCTCGAACCTGTGACAAAGCAAGCCACAGTCCGATACCTATACCACTCGGCTACCGCGGCCACCAGGTGGCTGTGGGACTTGTGATACTGGAATCTGCACAGGTTCTGGGACATGTGGATTCTGCACAGGTGGTTCTGGGACATGTGGAATCTGCACAGGTGGCTGTGGGAATTGGGACACTGGAATCTGAACAGGTTCTGTTACATCTGGAATCTGCACAGGTGACTGTGGGACTTGTGACACTGGAATCTGCACAGGTTCTGCGACATGTGGAATCTGCACAGGTGGTTCTGCGACATGTGGAATCTGCACAGGTGGTTCTGGGACATGTGGAATCTGCACAGGTGGCTGTGGGACTTGTGACACTAAAAAATGCATAGGTTCTGGGACATGTGGAATCTGCACAGGTGCCATCGGTAGCTCAGGTTGTCTGGACACACGTCTCATGACGGGTGTGATGCGCACTTTGGATCGTTTCTTGGAGAAAGGTAGAGACGTTTCTTCCAAAGGTCGCTTTTCGGCCGGTATATGAATCGGGGTAGGTAGAGGCAGCTTGTAAGGAGTTTGATCAAACGTTTTCATTTTCCGGAAATCTCCCACGTGGAATTCCTTGTGAATGAGCTGGGGGAGAAGGGATTCGGGGATAATGTCCAAACCAAAGGCTGTTTTTTGAACCGTCAACACAATGTAGTTTGTTCCAACCGGTATCGGATACGCCGTGTGGGGATCCACGATGGTTCGATGGTAGAGCATTTGGTCATGGGGCTCAAAACTTCTCCTAATCACATTGGGTTGGTCTCGGCACTTGAGACTGGAGGCTGGAAATTCATAGATCAACATGGGCACATGCGTCCTTTGAATAAAGTGAATCTCTCCGGATTTCACCGTTCGCAAGCCAAAGGTAAAGTCTTTTTTGGCAAAAAATATGTTGCCGTAAATATAAATCATTCTATTGTCGGTATTTTTGAGCAATCTATCTGGATTTCTCTTCATGCCTTTCGATGTTTTTTCCCACATCACGTCGTTGAGTCTAAATTCATTCGCATGTTTTGCCTTCATGACGACCCGTTTGAAATTGTCCAACCACGTGTTTTTTTTATGCCAATGGTCTTTACAAAACAGGACAAATACACGTTTTGCGTTGTGCTCTTGGTAGATGATGCAAGCGCGGACTTGGCCCTGCCGAGCAGCATATTCCAACGCATCGGGTTTATCGGGCAGCGTCACGGGCACCGCAGTGGTATAAATGGGCTCAGGGAAAGCATCAATCGGGTCCATGACGAATGAAAAGTGTTCAAAGCACCTCTCGCTTTTATACGTTTCAGACAGGATGCGAGTGAAAAATGGGGTGGATGGCACACATGCCTTGCACGGCAATCCAACGATGATTGCCAAACGGACATTCTCCCATGGCTTGGGGAGGCAAGAGCCGTTTGAAAGGAGCTCGCTTGAATGTCTTTAAATGCGTCCGTCACACAAATGGTATCAACATTGAGGTAGATTGAAAGAGTTGACACACACGATCCAAGGCATATGAGCCATGGGTGAGCGTGAAACCATGGTCTCGGAGACACAACACGGCCAAACCTTGTGTGTGGAAAAACACTTGGAACAATCGTCGACGTTCACAGAAATGAGTAAAAGCTTTAAACTCTACTAGAAAAAAATATTTTTTTCATCTTTTAAATTTTCTTACAGAGTCATTTCATTCTTTATATTTTCTTTTTGACCCTCATTGGAATGTTGTCAAAAAAGGGAGAATGGTGAGACAACTCTTGTGCATTGTGTTTTGACCACCCATCCCAAGCTTCACAATAAGCTTTGAAAGCCAACCTTAACGTCTAGAGCAGCCCAAAAAAATGGGAGAACTGGTCCAGAGCTGTGCTCCTTTCCAGTTGTCCCATTTTTCTGGGGCTCAGCACGGTATCTAGGATGTTCTCAATGGGTTGGGTGCCCTGCAGAGGGGACAGGTATTACTCACGTCCAGGTGTTGCAACAGACATCGCAAGTGAAACACATGACCACAGTGTGTCTTTTCTGGCCAGTGCATCGGACTCAGACAGATGGAGCACACGTCGGGCTCTTTAAACACGGTATCGGGCCATTTCTCTGCATAACATCCATCCAACATCGCTTGAGCCAATAGAGTCCAAGTGGTCAGGTTTTGGGGACCATGTCGTTTCCAAGCCTTATATGCCAAACGGTATAAGTTGGATTTGGCATACAGAATCCACAGAGCTTGAATGAAGGCTCCTCTTCCTTTGGAAGCCTCCTGCTCCAAGTAGTCACTGGACACGTCTTTAGGTTCAAAACTAGCAACGGCTCTGAAGCAAGGAATGTCCAGAGGATGATGATGAGGAAGCACTTTGGTCAGCAGCTCCACAATACGTTTTTCAGTGTCGTTGTGGAGGTCAATGATCTCGGGGGGTTGCAAGCCGTTGACAATGATTCGAAAATGCGTTATAAACGTAATGAAATCAGAGAGATGGACTCCCTGGTATTTGATCAGGTATAATTGAAATGTTTCGTCGGCCTCCATATCTGTGAGGTGACTGGCTTCTGAGCCCTGCTTTTAGACTAGTGAGAAGCAGGAAGTAGCTTTTGATTGGCTACCCTCTCGAAGCAGGAAATGCTTCCCCACCCTTGGTATGAGCCCCGCTTTTAGACTAGAGAGAAGCAGGAAGTGGCTTTTGATGGGCTACCTCGGTATGAAATAAAACAGACACAGGGTTGAACAATTATGGATTGACACCAGGTTGAAGGATGAATCCACCCAATGTAAGGAGAGGATGATGGTTGGGCACCAGCAAAATAATGTCCCGAGTGGGCGTCTTTCCAATGGGTTTGATAATGAAGGTTGGGGGAATCCGTCTGGATACTCTTGTCACAACGGGTGATCAGGGCTGGAGTATTAATACGTGAAGACACCTCGTTCACTAAAAAATCCATCCATGGCTCAGCAGGACATTGCACAGGAGCCACGGTCTGACGCATGACCTTTTCGATAAAGTCTTGGACCCACTTTCTCACCAAGACTGAACGGGGGATGGGAGAATCTTGAACGTGCAAGACGAGAGACAATTTGTAGCTCTCCACCATCAGGTTGCCTTCCACCAGAGCCACGCCCGCATTGAGACTGGTGGCAAAACTCGTGGCCAAAGATGACAATTCAGCATTCAAATTGTTAAACACCACATCTGGAGCCACGAGCTTGGACTTTTGCGTCATGACTGGATAGGACTTGTGGACCGGCAACACATCTTTGCCTTGAATCACAAGGGTTTCAAAACGTTTGGTAAATTTGTAAACGTTGGATTGACCGAGAAGAGTTCCAACGTCCACAAGTCTAAAGTAGATTGTGGACTACATTGTGTTGACGGTTCAAAAAACAGCCTTTGGTGGGGACATTATCCCCGAATCCCTTCTCCCCCAGCTCATTCAGAAGGAATTCCACGTGGGAGATTTCCGGAAAATGAAAACGTTTGATCAAACTCTTTACAAGCTGCCTCCACCTACCCCGATTCATGTACCGGCCGAAAAGTGACCTTTGGAAGAAACATCTCTACCTTTCTCCAAGAAACTATCCAAAGTGCGCATCACTCCCATCATGAGACGTGTGTCAGACGACCTGAGATACCGATTTCACCTGTGCAGATTCCATATGTCCCAGAACCTGTGCAGATCCCACTTGTGTCAGAACCACCTGTGCAGATTCCATATGTCCCAGAACCTGTGCAGATCCCACTTGTGTCAGAACCACCTGTGCAGATCCCACTTGTGTCAGAACCACCTGTACAGATTCCAGATGTCCCAGAACCTGTGCATATTCCAGTGTCACAAGTCCCACAGCCACCTGTGCAGATTCCAGTGTCACAAGTCCCACAGTCACCTGTGCAGATTCCATTCCAGCCTGCAGATTCCAGATGCAGAACCTGTGCAGATTCCAGTGTCACAAGTCCCACAGTCACAGCCACCTGTGCAGATGTCCCAGATGTGTCCCTCAGACCACCTGTGCAGATTCCAGTGTCACAAGTCCCACAGTCACCTGTGCAGATTCCAGTGTCACAAGTCCCACAGCCACCTGTGCAGATTCCACATGTCCCAGAACCACCTGTGCAGATTCCCCCAGAACCACCTTTTCAGATTCTACATGTCCCAGAAACTACGCAGATTCCACAGCCTGTGCAGATTCCCCCAGAGCTCAACCCTTTCGAGCCGACGGATGCAATCGACCAGTTCATGTCGTTCGTATTTGAACCCCCAGACCAAGAACTCCAGCTGCTTCACACGGTACCCTCTAATTTTGATGGTGATCTCATCTCATTCCTGGATGAATTTGAAAGGGAGTTGGCGCCTATGGACTTGATAATGCCCATACTGGACCCTTGTGTAAAAAAATCTATCGAATTTAAAGCCATCCAACCCATGGATCTGTCCGTCAATAGTTGCCTGTAGCTGATTATATATATTTTTTGTTGTCAATAAATAATTCACCTGAAAACAAGTCTCGTTTTTTTTTGTCAGAATGGTTTCGGTACAACACTTGTTGGACCAGTGTCGACATCGCACCACTATCGTAGTTGTAAATCTGGGTCGGTGGCCAGATCGAGTTACGTATTACGAGTCAGAGTATCCTTACACTATCTTTTTTGAACCCAACTTTGGCGTGCACGTTCCTCGTTCGCTTGGAAAAATTGTCATTGTGTTTACGAGTCATTTGGATCTGACGTGGGATAAAGGAGTCGACTTAAAGTTCTTTCGCGTGGGTCGCTCTCCGTCTCGCCAAGTTTGGGAGGGGTATCAGCCTCGAAATACGGAGGCCTACAGTTTGGATCTCACGCATTGCACGCGACTGGCGGACGTGTACGTGACCTGTTTGACGTGGTTGGATGATTGGGAAATGCATCGAGACGAGAACCTACCTTGGCGTGTGGTGTGTCCCCAACCTTGGAAACGGGCTTCTGAAACACATGCGGAACGCTCGCATCAGAACGCTTTGGCCCATGGGATGCCCTCTGATGTCCTCGAGCATATATAAGGCAAGCGGCCCTTCTTTCTCAGATAAAGCACCATGCAACCCGTTTATTTTGCTCATGCCAACGTCACCAGGGCAAGCCAGTGCCCATAGAACTCTCCATTGCCACGATTGCCAGCGATGGCAGCGATCCCCAAGTGATGGGCATCACGGTTAATCATGCCGGGTTCATCTCCACGCCCCACGAAATGCGATCCACGAACATGAACGTCTTCGACTGGTACACGCCCCGTTACCCAAGCCCGTGGAATACCTACCCTTTTGCGTGAGGTGCAAGTTGAGCCAGATGGGCTTCATGGTGGTCAAAGGAACAGAACAACAAAAAATTTTCCTAGAGCTGGGAGCCATGTCCCTGGAGACGCTGCCTGAATTCAACGACGATGGAACCTTTCCCAACTCCTTGCATGAGGAGGTGCACGAGGATGTTTCGTATTGCACCATGGTAAAATCTTACCAAATACCTGCAGCAGTTTAACAAGCTGCAGGCGGAATGGAGCCCTAAAGTTTCAATTTTGTAAAAAAAAAAAAAAAAATTGGACCCGGAAAAAGGGGGATCGAGTTGACTCGGTCCCCCTTTTTTCGGGTCCAATAGTATACCAAGATTGGATCGCTCAGCTACTTTGTGCTAAACTTGCGCTGTGTCTCATTTATGTTGAATAATCTTTCTGGGCCAATAGGAATCGATTCACCTGACCCAGCAGAGTATAAGAGGTGAGCGCTCAGCAGCCCTTCTCACTCTGAAGCAACATGTCTCACCTAGCCTTTTTCGCTCACGCCAACGTGTTTCACCATGGTGGAAAACCTATCCCCATCGAATTTCCGTTTGCCATCATTCCAGAGGATGGTAAAGATCCAGACGTTATTTGCCTCACGGTGGACCACTCGAACCTCCTCACGACCCCCAAAGACAGCCGGGCCAACAGGTACATCAATGAACGGCTCCACCTGAAAAGCCACCTGCCCGGATCTGTGCCCCTCGAATACCTGTCTTTCTGCGTCAGGGGCAAGTTTTGTCACATGGCCCAAGGAAACAGAGGTCTCATCGTCGTCAAGGGATCGGACCATCGGAAATTTTTTGAAAAGCTGGGACTTTTTACAAACAACCTGGAAATGCTGCCCCATATCCGGGATTTGAATGACTGCACCCTGCCTGACCACCTGCACGATGAGGTGCATGAGGACTAGGATATATCAGAGTGCACCATGGTGAAATCCTACCGATTTGCGCTATACCTGCAGCATTTTAACAAGCTACAGACTGAATGCAAAAACAGACGGCTCATTTAGTAGAGTGAGTGAGTAAAAAAAAATTATACCGAAAAAGAGGGGATCGAGTTGACTCGGTCCCCTTTTTTTCAAGACACACACTATGCCAATGTTAGAAGGATCGCAATATGCACCAGCCAATAGAAATCGCTTCACGTGACCTCATCTATATATATAAGGGAGAAAAG
Organism: Trichonephila clavipes; assembly: GCA_019973935.1. Lineage (NCBI taxonomy): Eukaryota > Metazoa > Arthropoda > Arachnida > Araneae > Nephilidae > Trichonephila > Trichonephila clavipes. Next base: position 75,003 of record BMAU01003430.1, read on the forward strand.
CGACTCACTGACTGACTGACTCACTGACTATTCACGATATCTCCGGAACTGATAAACCTACATACTTGAAATTTGGTAGGTAGGTTCCCTTCATGGTGTAGACGTCAGCTAAGATCGGATTTTGGAAAGTTCGAACCCCAAGGGACGTTACGGGGGTTTCAGTGGCGTTATAGATAATTATTTCCATTACTAAACTATTAGATGTACAGTCGTGAAACTTGGTACACAGATTTCTTTCATATAGTAGAGATTCCCTACTTATTGATTTTTACAAAAATCGACCTCCAAGGGGCGTTGAGGGCACTTAAGGGGCGTTATACATAATTATTTCCATTTTTAACCTATTAGATGTACAGTCGTGAGAAATTTGGTAAGCGGATTCCTTTCATAGAGTACAGATCCCCTACAGAATGGGTTTTGTGAAAATCGACTCCCAAGTGGCGTTGTAGAGAATTAAGTTGCGTTATAGGCAATTATCTCCTTTTTTAAACTATTAGACGTAAAATCTTGAAATTGAGTCAGAAGATTCCATTCACTGAGTAGAGATCTGTCATAAAGTGTGCTTTGTGAAAATCATTTCATATGTGGCGTTGCGGGGGCTTAAGGGGCGTTATAGATAATTATTTCCATTTTTAAACTATTAGACGTACAGTCTTAAAATTTGGTAAGCGAATTCCTTTCGTGGTGTAGAGATCCGCTACAAAATAATTTTAGGGAAAATTGATCCCCAAGGGTCACAGAGGGGGATTAAGGGGCGTAATAGATAAATATTTCCGCTTTTCAACTAATAGAAACACCTGCTGAACCTTTTACAAAGATTTTTGCGAAAATGGACCCCCAAAGAAGTGGGGTTGTGAGGGATTAAGGCGTGTTTATAGAAAAATTCCTGTTTTTGAATTTAACTCATTTACTTGAAATTTGTTGAGCACTTTTCTTTAGTTGAATAGAGTTCCACTAAGAATAGATTTTACGTAAATCAACTCCAGGGGGAAGCGGGGAGAGTTATTGGGCGTATTGGTAGACAAAATTCCCGTTTTCGAACTGCTAAGACTACAATAATAAAATTTGGTTTGCATACTTCTTTTGTTGAATTGGAATCCGCTAAGAGTGCTCTGAACGAGGTATTGATGATAAAAATTCTGTTTTTGCTCAGTTAGATTTAGACTTGAAATTTAGCACACATGTTTATTTTATGGAGTAGAGATCCGCTGAAAGTTGCTTTGGTGGAAATCCACTTGATTAGTAGGTTAAGTGAGCAAAAAATACCTTTCTCCTTCTAATTTAGATATAAATAGAAATTAGATTTTATAATTTATGTTCTTTTTATATCAAGGGGCGAGAGTGTAACAGCTATAAATATATTTTTCAATACAATCGAATTCTTAATGCGAGATATCAATAATTAATATATATGTAAACAGTATACATATATACAACATCGTGAAACACCCAGTGAAGAGGGTGGGTAACGGCTAGTTAGATTATAAAAGGCCAGCAGTCATACCTCGGAATGCTTTTGAATGGCTAAATGTTTTTTGTTAAGACTGTCAGGATTTGGAATTATGTTTCCATCTCAAATTCTGGCAGTCTTAACGGTAAATGTTTTTAGCAAAAATCTTCAAGTCCGAAAATAGGGGGGCAGTCCCCCCCCCCTTTTTCGGGTCCATTCATACACCAAGATTGGAACCTGTGAATCGCCCCTTCTCACCAAGATGCATCATTGTGAATCGTCACCAAGATTAAAGGCCTTCTCACCTAGATGCATCAAATTACCTGTGAATCGTCACCAAGATTGGAGGCCTTCTCACCTAGATGCATCACTGTGAATGGTCACCCAAATTAAAGGGAATTGTCCCCTAGATTGGAATGAGGTGGTTTATCTCCCCTAGATGTATCAAATAACTTGTGAATCGTCACCTAGATTGGAATGAGGTGGTTTGACCTGTCCAGCATTTCATTGGACCCCTGTCTCTCTGGGGTCTCGCCCGTGAAAAAATATTTTTTGGGAGATATATGAAACATTTTGTGTCCTTCATTTGACCCCTGTCTCAATCGTCGCTCTGGGGTGGAATGAAAAATTTTCTCTCGGCCCTGAAAAATCTTTTTGTGTGAAATTTGAAAAATTTTGTGTCATTCAATATAAAGTGCTCTGTTGCATACTTTGCTTCAAACGTGAATCGAGACCCTACATTCAACGATGGGATAAAAATTAGGTGAAAAGGGATACAATTCATACAAAAAGAGCCGTTTAAACTTTCATTTTGGATGGAAACTTTAAATGCAAGTTTTGGATAAAAAGTAGGTGAAAAATGGACAATAGTCATATAAAAGGAGTCGTTTGAAACGAAAAGGTGAGAACAAAACCAAAAATATTGTGTTGAGATCGATTCAAATGAGATGATTTTAAATGAGATGGCTTTCATTTTAAATTAGATGATTTTCAATTCAAATTAGATGGTTTCAAATGAGACAGTTTTCATGATTAATTTCAAGTGAGATGGTTTCAACAAAGGTCGTTTTCGTTTCAAAAAAAAGGTCGTTTTCCCATTTCCAATCATTTTTTGAAAGGGTCACGGTGCTCAACTATTTTTTCGACCGACTGTACCTACCTTTTCATTTTTGACATATAGTTTAGGACCATCCTGTATACTTTGAATTATAATCAATCGGAAAAAAATCAAGGGCTTTGGGGGGGTCCGGGCTCCCCCCCCCTTGTGTTCGCCACTGACTTCGATTGATTGATTGAATATTAACGTCGCACTGTTCAGCTACACGAGGGCTTTTGGCGACGGACCACGTAATTTTGAACCATGGTCAAGTGACGTGGACGACACCTGAGCTAGCACCCCTCCCCCTCTTCTAACTACCACACCACACCATTATATTTACTTCAAATTACGTCATTGGCAAATCTAGTACTTTTTTCTCTAATTAGAGTAAAACATTCAATGCTATACAATAAAAAAATCAGCTGTGAATAAATACAGAATACAATTAAACAAAATTCAGGGCAATATAAAATAATTTCGAAAAGTATGAGCAGATGTATTATTTACTGATGAAGCTACCTTTACGCGGTCGGGTATGTTTAACATGCATACTTCTCACCTGGGGGCTCATGTTAACAAACATGGTACAATTACACACGCCTACCAAGAAGGTTTTTCAATTAATGTATGGGCAGGCATTGTGCACAATAACTTAGTAGGTCCGTATATTCTACCTAGTCGTTTGACTTGCCGCACCTACAACATCTTCTGACCTGAACTTCTGGTCGATGTTCCTCCATCTGTGCGCTGCAGAATGTGGTTTCACCACGATGGAGTTCCAGCTCACCAGAAATGTCAGGAATCACCTGGATACTGTCTACGGCCTGCACTGGATTGGACGGGGTGGGCCAGTTCCCTGGCCACCACGTTCTCCTGACTTAAGTTGTTTAGATTTTTTCTTTTGGGGCCACATTAAAATCTTGGTGTACGAGAGTCCCGTTACATCTGCAGAAGACCTTGTTGGCCGTTTATCCGTTGCTGTTGGACATGTGATCGACATGCAAGTTGTCTTTTCTGATTTAAGCCGATCCATGCGCCGCCGCTGTGAATGTTGTGTTACTGTTGGTGGCCGCACTTTTGAGCATTTGTTGTAAATTGCTAATAAAGTTTTGTTTTCGTTTGTCTTTGTGTTATCGGTTTCTTTTGATTGATACTGCTTCACATGCTACCGCTTTAAAGTTTCATTACCGCACACATATTCGGCCTCAGGTCGGTCCGGTACCCTTGGTTTCCTATTGACTATTGTTCGTCTTGATGTGTACTACCTACATTTTCATTTTTGACATATAGTTTAGGACCACCCTATTTAGTACTAAAATTTAATTGAGTATCTGTTATTAATGATTAATTTTATTAATTAATGCTAATTATTTATTCAAAAATTAGTTTTTTACTGTGTTTTGTTCCCGGAAATCGACAAAATCAAAAGGAGCTTGATACAAGAATGGGGAACTTTCGACCCCGGACCCCTTGAAAAATTCCTGTGTGCGCCACTGATCGAAGTAAATATAATTATAATACAGTGTCTTCAAGATATTATTTTCATCTCTTTAATTGCTTTTAGTTTTCAAAAGTATTTTTTAAGGGGAAATTTGAAAAAAAAATGGGGTTTTTTTTAAAGATTCCATTTTTTGAGGAGTAGCATATGATTTTATTGCTTCAAAAACTATGGAAGACATTTTTTAATTATGTGGCTCATTGAAAATGTAACCATCGTCAGAATATTGGGAACGAAACTTTCATACTTCGTGAAAAAATTTCCCTATCAAAAATACTGTAAGTGCTTTATTCACAGTTTGAGTCGCAGGGGGTGTTGAAAAAACACTGTCGAAGAATCCCTGACAGTGCAACCGTGCTTTCTCAGAATGAGCACGAAAACAGCGCGATAGTGCTTGTTTTATTTTATGTCGAGAAATACCAAGGAGCTATACTATTGTGAAATGTACTATTTACATTTAAAAAAGCTGTGTAATGTACTTGCTTTAGTAAATCTGCGCGCACGACTTCAACAATCGGTAACACACCGTCAGTTGTCCATAAAGTTCGAAATGTATTGGGTTTTCTCGACATAAAATGTCAACAGCGTGATCGCGCTGCTTGGGACCCAGATGGTTAAAGAATTTCATATTTACTTTGATAATTAAAATTGACTTTGATTGTTCTCGTATATAAAAAAGCCATCCCGACACACGATTTTTTTTACCCTTAGGCATGTCATAAAACATGGAATATGTTTTTGTCACTTCTGTTGAGGAATCAAAAGTGACTTGTACATTCATAGACAACTAAATAAACGTTTCTGAAAATCATTTTTAGAAGTGTCTTTTTACGGCGGCATTCATACATATACCAATAAATTAAACTTATATTCACTGGCGTAGCTAGTTCTGAATGGGCCCTGTATCAAAATTCTTTCGGCGCCCTATTTTAGATGTCAAAGCCCTGTTAGTGGGACTGTAGTTACACATGTTAAGGGCCCGTATCATTGATTCGGCGGTAGCTACACCCCTGTTTATACTGCTCTAGAATGATTTCTAATATTTTCACAGATTCTCAATAATGAATAATTTTAATGAAAAACAAATAAAGAAGTAACTCACTTTATCCATTTAAATATATATGTAAGTGCAGGTAAATTTTTTAACAGGTAATTATGAAGAGAAAAGGTAACAGATTTTTAATACACATAGGCAGAAAAAGAAAGAGAAATCTGAAGATTTGCTACCGTCTACGCAAAGAGCCATTGTTTGCTGATCCTTGGTGAAGTTCGAAAGAAAGGCTTTAAAATAAAACACAGAAGTTTTGCTCTCAAATCATCTATCGAAGAGGCTCTTTCATAATTATTGGCAAATAATTATAGTTTTTCCCCTCTCTCTTGAGCAGGGGGTAATTAAGATGAATTAACACTCCTACCCCCTCCCTCTTTTCCCCCCTGAATGAGGGTTTTGTTGACGCTAAATCGGAATCTAACATGTATCTATTCTTTTTAGTTAGTAAAAAGTATCCAGACAATAGAGCATTTATTCCGGCACTTAGGGAGACAATATTTCACCGTAAGAAGTTAGACAAAATTCAGTTCTTTTCATTTCTGAAAGCAAAAACACATTTATAAAGAGGTAATATATATTTTTTTCTTTTCTTTTTTTTAAATGGTAATTTAAAAAAATCAGTAACATTGATCTTAATGAAGATATTTCTAACGAATTCAAAGTAATTTTTTTGAAATACAATATTCTCTCTCCAAAATATCAAAAATTCTTGAAATATTTACACACACAATCTCCCTCTCTCACCTATTTTGGAGATCTCGAAATGAAGCAAAATTTCTAATGCGATTAAAAAAATCACAAACAACCCAATAATTTGATCTTGTTTTCATACATTCTATCACAAATACATATATATATATATATATATATATATATATATATATATATGTATATAATACATATAATTTTGATATATAATACATATTTCTTTTATATATATATATATATGTAAGGATAATTAAATTAGATTAAAAAATTAAATTCCCTATCGCAGTGCTTCTCAAACGTTCAATACTGGCGCCCCCTTTTCAATCACAATTTTTATCGCCCCCCCTTATACATAATAATTTACTGAAAGCAATAATAATGCACTTTTACGATAAAGCAACAATATTTATTATAAATCGTACAAATTCATGACATAAAAATTAAATTTTGTATATGTTACTTTTAAGCAAAAAAAAGTTAAGTAATAGGATAATTACTAAGTTATTTTTCCTTTCTCTGATTTTTAAATTGGAACATATTACAAAATGCGGTGGTTGCTTAGAATACAAAATATAGATATCAGCTAAATATAGAAAATGAACTCAGAGGGTCAATTTCTAATCATAAGCATTCCTTTGAAAAATTTGCTCTGTAAGACAAGCCCATGGAAGTAGCTAATAATTATTAAACTTGTTCTTAATTTAGTATTAATTAATTAGTCATAAAATACTCTGTGCACCACTCATACATTAAAAGCAGTGTTTCTCAAACTTTCAATACTGGCGACCCAATTTTCAATCATAATTTTTGTCTCGCCCCCTGTACAACAATAATGTATTTACTGCAATAAAAATGCACTTTGAGAGAGAGACGCTAAAGTTACAATACGATCTTAATTATAAACCGTACAAATTAATACGATATATATATTAAATTTTGTGTATATGTAACTTTAAAGTAATATATATATATATATACATATATATATATATTTTAAGAAAATTACTTAAAATATATATATTACTTAGAATTGTGTTATTTTTCTTTCTCTAATTTTTAAATTGGAACAGATCGCAAAATGATGTATTTAAAGATTTATTTCCTTCAGCATTCATTTCTCAAAGTACAAATGTCATTAGAAAAATAGACTAGTCAATGTCGCTCTCTATCATATCCATCACATCTGGCATTATAGGGTACGTTTGCGTGAGTCTGGGCAACCTATCGGACGTCTGCGCAAAACATGTAAAAATGCTTTTCCTCGTACAATTCCAGTCAGTTTTGGTCGACTCGATACTCCTATAGCTACCGAATCTATCTTGAATGTACATTTTTTTTAATTTCCACGTTAATTGTAATTCACGGTAATTAAGTATTTACGGCAGTAGATTAAAACAATATCATACATACATTTTTAAGTTGTAAGCAAACATTCGACCATAATAAAGAATCAACAAGTACACAGACGAACGAGCATGGTTCCGAAAATTAAATCAAGGCGATCTTCTCAAAAATAATAAAATTTTGGATTTATCACCTTCGAAGAAAATGATGGAAAAAAAGCCCCAGCTCGATATGTGTTAAAAATTACAAATCTGTAGAACAACGTGTGAAAGTTGTTTTTAAAATATGTAAAATCATTTAGCTATGTTGGCAAAGAATTTTAAAAAGTATTTTCTGGATGAGGACAGCTTGGTGGCAAGTTACGAGTGGATTAGGGATCTATTTCAAGATACTCCAGAAGGGCTCTCAACTTCCGAAGAAGAAATCTTCATAGATTTCGCATCCAGTGAAAAATTAAAAGGCAATTTTGTAATAAATCGCTCTTTGAATTTGGGGTAGAGGTGGATGAGGAATTATCTGTACTGAAAACAAAAGCACTTCGTATACTATTACCATTTTCAACATCCTACCTTTTTCAAACCGGATTTTCTGCAGTGGATGCCTTGAAGACAAAATATAAATCTCAGCTAAATATAGAAAAATAACTCTTTAAGTGTCAATTTCTGATATTAAACCTTCCTTTGAAAAACTTTCCTCTACAAGACAAGCCCGTGGAAGTCCCTAATAATTATTAAACTTGTTCTTAATTTAGTAATAAGATTGATTGATTGATTGAATATTAACGTCGCACTGTTCAGCTGCACGAGGGCTTTTGACGACGGACCACGTAATTTTGAACCATGGTCAAGTGACGTGGATGACACCTGAGCTGGCACCCCTCTCTCCTAACTACCACACCACACCAACGGGAAAACGTTTCAACTCTCAACAGATTTAACGTGCATCGCTGCCCTACGCGGCGGGTCTTTAGTGGTACTGGGCTCGAACTCGTAACCAGGCAAGCCACGATCCGATACCTATACCACTCGGCTACCGCGGCCAAATTCAGTAATAAGAAATTATTTATAAAATACCTTCTTCAGTACTGATACATCAAACGTATACTGGCTAAAACACCGACTCTTCGCACGAGTTCATTTTTAAAAAAAATAAAACATTATTCTTGATATAATAGCTGAACTGTAAGGAGAGTAAAACTGTGTGCACACGACATTGTATACAAAAATGTAAAATGATTTATTTTTTTTTAGATAAATGCTATAATTGTAAATAACTGTTTAAAAGAACTGTAATTTTAAACCTCTCACAATTAGCATTTAGAATTAATGTTAAATTATGAAAAAAAGAATATAAAATTCCGATGAAGAATAATTGTGTTACTTTTTAACTTTTAAAGCGAGAAGACTTCAAAATGTTTTAACCCAGGAGCAGGCGCGAACTCGATACTAACATTAATGGTAGTGCGGGGGGACTCAGTCACCCCAATCATTTGTTTAGAATTACTTTTACTGTACACGATACAAATCGGAATTCAAGTGAATATTTTAATTTATAGAAAGTATACTTACCTTCTTTCAAGGACTATTAAATTCTTTGATGATTTGAGAAAAAATCCAATAAAACTGAACTAAAATGATTCAAAAGTACAAGACCATAATAAAGGACGCAAATCAGACACTTTTCAATTATCCTACAGAAATGTTAAACCAATCAATTCTTTTCCAAATATCGCAAAACTCAATTATTTACAATTTCCCTAAGCGAAAAGCAAACGCATAAAAGATGGGAGGGAACTAATATTGAATAACCATACCATAAGATTGAAGGTCAATAAAATGATTAGCAAACGTACTGTGCAGCCTGGCTGAAAAGTGTGAATCATGACTTCCTTTTCTTTTTCTACAATTAATGTGCAGTATTTCAATAATAATTACAGTGGTGAATTGTTTATCTTCTTGGAATTTTTCTCAGGGTCTGGGTTTCGTTTTTTCTTTTAACGAGTAATATTTTATGTTAAAACGTAATAAAAAAATCTCTCATTGAGGAAATACAGCAAATAAAACAAAATGTTTTTTTTTTCTTTAATTTGGTTTTGGGATCAAAGATAGCTATTTGATGACGGAAAAAAGCCAGATAATAAACATAAATTATGTCAGTGTTGTGTGTATTTTTTTTATTATGGAAGAAAGCATTTTGTTTTACTTCTCTTTCCGGTTATTTTTTTTTAAAAAAATCTTTAAATTTTCGATACGCTCGCGCCCCCCTTGTAGGGTCATCGCGCCCCCCCAGGGGGGCGCGCCCCACACTTTGAGAAACACTGCCCTATCGAGCACTTAACTCATCTTTTTCATTTCATCTTCAAATATCGAACTAAGCACCCAATTATTTCTTCCGAACATATGGCCTAGCCAATAAACATGTCTAATTCTAGATCGTTTGATTTAATAGCCCTATATATCTGCATTAACTTTCAAGTACAATCATAAAATCCGCGATAGGTGTTTTAAGTGTTAACCCACTTAAAACACCGTGGCGTGTTTTTTCCTCTCTGCCTCTTAGCGTCATATGATGTCGAGAATTCATTGAATAAAGTTCCTTTTTTAAAATTAAGTCTGATTCTGACTTGAAACATGTCATATATATGATGAATCTGTACGGAACCTTTCCACTAATATTCTTAGGTGTCTTTTTGGGGATTATAAATTCGCGTATATTTCCAATCAACTCCAAAAGGTGAACGGGATATGCAAAGTAGATAGGGTATTTAAGTTGAGCGTTGTAAGCTAGCAAATAGGAAGGCTATTGAGTCAGCAGCAGTAGCCTCAAATTTAGAGGATTCCTTGAGATTACGTTAGTGAAGACTTATTGCTGCTATTCTACGGAAGAACTAGAAAGCTGATATACCCTACGGTAACTATAATTCATGAACGCTAAAAATAAGCGTTAGTTTAGTAAAATTAGTTAAAGTCAATGAAAGCTAATAATTCGAGTACGTGTATTTCTCGGACCTCCTATTTCGGTAGACCTTATTTGATCTTGAGCATAATTATTGATTAATTTCACAATTCGTAATTTAAATTAACATTAAAGGTAAATCCCTTTTGTTTGACGTAACATAGAAATATTATATGTTATTAGAGTTTTTTTGTTTTGAGATTTGATATAATAAATACAAGTTATTATTATACAAAATGGCTCTTAGTGATTCTTTGCCTCTAATTAATCTTGGTGTCCAGGGTGAGACTCAGGGGGTTCTTCATATATATATATGTGTACAGAAGATATAGAGCCCCTATCATGAAACTTAACAAGAATGTAGTCTGGTAAGAAATATATACAAATGATAAAAATTTTGACACCATTAAGACAAGTGTAAGCGCGTTATACGCATATGGAATGCGCGGCTGGGAGAGATTAAAAGCATGATTGTTCGTGCCATAGCGCTATTCAAACAAATCTGTGGACTTGGATGGACGGCATTGTATTAGAGATGCCTCAGAAATGAAACCGGTGACAGTACAAAGAATTGTCAGACTTAGAGAGGGGGCGTGTAGTAGGCCTCAGAGAAGCAGGATACTTGAACAGGCGTATCAGCCGCCATCTTGGCTAGAGCGATATGTTAATTTTTCGCTGTTGGCAACAATGAATCACGGAAAGGATAGTTTACCGTTGTGGCAGGTCAGGGTGTTTCAGACGAATGTGTGGAAGAGTGGCCACGACATCACCAACAATGTCTCTTGGATAGGTTTATTAGGTGCTTGTTTCATAGCACTCTAATAAATACTCAATAGTGTTGAGTTTTCATTAAATTCATTATTCAGACTTTATCAATATCTACTGGAATTTTATTCTGCGTGTTCATTCAACACCGTCAGCAAAGCTATCTCTACACGTTGTACAGAAAATGCCACGTTTTCAGTATTTAATACAGTTATGTTGCAGTTAAGCATATATATAATTGATACAAGTACACAAGTAAAAATATAAAAACTGAAATATAAATTATGAGGATCATTTTAAAATTTAACAGAAATTAAGTGCATTTATATAAAATAAGTTTAACAATTATTATTAAAGTTTAACATTTATTTGGATATAATTAATTGGGACTATCTTGCATCATACCACGTTTCACCGATTCGGAAACAGCTGACAGGTGCAGCCCTCTAGTGAGAGAAAATCTCTACAAAAACTGTCCTTTACATTACTCCCTTGCCAGTAACAAAGTTACGATACATAGAAAAAATATATGGCAGGGACAATTTAAGACTTATTGAACAGATTACAATTACAATCTTATTTTTAGCAAAAACATTTTTAACGTTGATCATTTATCTAAACTTCTTAGACATTCCTAAGTCAACATACACTGAATATATATGTTTTAACATTTGCAATACGCACATTTACTTATTTATGCATGCCACTCCAATTATACCTTTTTAAAATTCAACTTTTGGAAGAGTAAGTAGGAACAGATAATTTTATTTTTAACATTGTACTTTTACAAGTTACCAAAACTTCCTATGCAGTACACATGATTTTCACATTTAGTATACTATATACATGGAGAAATCCTACACACACAAATAAAAAATACTATATGTACCAATTATATTCAATGATGATAAGTTATTATAGTATGATCCTTTAACAAATATATCAAAAAAATTATATTCAATGATGATAAGTTATTATAGTATGATCCTTTAACAAATATATTAAAAAAATTAAGTCATCAATACATATTTAAGAAACAAAACAGTAATTTTTAGCTATACTTTTAACAACAATATTGCATATTTACATTAGAATTCAAGTAATCAGTTACTCTGCAATGACAACACCTTCATTTTTTTGTGGACTATTATGAAACATATCAAATCCAATAGTGTTTAAAAAAATCAATTTTCATATTTATACATACACAATGGGTAATTTTAAAATATAACATACAGAAAACTTCCTATTTACAAGAAAGAATACCAGAAAACTTTAGTTTCAATTCACCACATAATTATAACTCAGTTAATCACTAATACAATCCATTTACCACAATTGAGCATTTTTATGCAAAACAGTATCTATTTATACACATTTTATTTGATGCTAACACATATTTATTTATACCATAGAATTTCATGCTAACACATATCTATTTCTAAACATGGAATTTGATGCTAACAAATCTATTTATATTGATATCCTGAAAACTTTATGTTCATTATTAAATACATAATATATAATTTTGTTAAAATACATACTTTCCAATGAAAAAAATACATTTTGTAACACATTTAAGAGATGAGATGCCCACAAATTGTAATACTAATGAGAGAATTTCTGTTGAGACAATATAAAAAAAGCACTAGTAATGAATAATTATTTGTGACATAAAGTTGAAAACTTTGTATAACATATATTAATTTGAATGCGAGAATATATATGGAACATTTTACATCCTGCTCTTGAATTTATTTTTATATACAAAGCTTTTGTTTGATTTAGATTCTCGCTGTTATGAAATTACAAACAATTCTACTCTTTTGCTTACAAACTTACTGATGAGGTTATATCAGGATATTGGAAGAATAATTATTTAAATTTCATAATACTAGCATAAAAATCATACATGTAACCAATTAAGAGTCAATTTTCAATTCTAAAATCCAGGAATAAACATACATTTTCATTTTATAAGAATATATCTACAACATTTAAAGCAGTGTTTACTATAACTTTTTCACTATACGTACATGAATTGCATTACCAAAAGAAATATTTAATCAATTAGATACATTTTTATAAATGGTGATTTTCAAATTTACTAATTTTTAATAACTATTTACTGGTAATAAGTGAAAGGAATTTCAAACTTTAACACTTACATACATAATAGTTGCTATTTTGTTTATTCTCTAAATCTTACTGGTTTTTTTATCTTTCTGCCACAGCTGATAGTAGGTTGTTCATCAGGCAATGGGGAAAGTTCTTTCCAATTTGAAGTCTCATTTTTTTTCCAACACTAGTTTGTTCATTTTGATTGTCCACTGCTAACAAATAGGCAGGTTTCAGTCTATCTACAGAGATATTAACTGCTTTATCTTTGTTTAAGATTATGAAATACTTATCATACTTTTTTGTACAGCATATGGTCCTTCATATGGTGGTTCTAATGCTTTTTTAACTCTGTCGATACGAATAAACACATGGGAATAGGATTTCAAATCTTTATGCACAAAGATATTTTGCTTCCTGTTGCTAGGAGACTTCAGTGGCTTTAGCTCTGCCATGTGTTGCTGTAATTTGGCAACAAAATTCTGTGGATCCATGTTAATAGTAGGGGGATCAAAAAAATTCACCAGGTAATTTAATGGAAGTACCATAGACCACATCTGTGCAATTGTGTAACTAATGTCAGGTCTTATGGCAGCTCTTAAACCTAACAACACAGTGGGTAATGACTCTGTCCACCTAATATTGTTGTGAGCTTTTATAGCACCTTTCAAGGTCCAATGCAAACGTTCTACTTTCCCATTACATTGAGGGTGGTAAGATGTTGTGTAGGCTACTTTAGCACCACATATTGCAGCTATGCTTCTAAATAGTTCTGCCTCAAACTGTCGACCTTGGTCTGTGACTAATTTGGCAGGTACTCCAAACCTGCAAATCCATTTCTCATAAAATGCTCTCCCAACTATTTCAGCTGTTATTTCAGGTATAGGAGAATTGCTTCCATCCAGCAAGAGAATCGGTCAATGCAGGTTAAGCAATACTGCATCCCTTCTGAAGGTGGTAGTTTTCCAATGAGATCTATGTGAACTACACTAAACCTTTCATCTGGTTGTTCGAATTCTCCTAATTTGGATTTTGTATGCCTGCTGACTTTATATTTTTGGCATCTAATGCAAGCTTTTGCCCATTCTCTGACTTGCTTTTTAATATCTGACCAGACATATTTTTCAGTCATCAGTTTTACTGTAGATTTAATACCAGGGTGAGCTAAGCCATGAATTAGTTGGAATATTTGAAACCTGAGTTTTTGTGGAATGTAAGGCCTAATTTTTTGTGTTGAGATGTCACACCAAAGTTTTTTTCCGGATGGCAATGTCGAAGGTTTACATTTTAAAGAATTGTTGTGCAATAATTTTTGCAACTCTTCGTCAGTAGTTTGCTCTTCTGCAATTTCCTCAAAGTTGATTTCAGAAATTGAATCAATTCTGGATAAGGCATCTGCAACAACATTATCTTTACCCAATACATGTTGAATGTTACAACTAAATTCTGAAATGTATTGAAGTTGTCGTTGTTGTCTTGGTGATGCTTTTTCATTTTTTTGCTTAAATGCAAAAGTTAGAGGCTTGTGGTCAGTATATATAACAAAATCATTCCCTTCCAGCAGGTGTTTGAAATGTTTCATTGAAAGGTATATTCCCAATAGTTCTCGCGGTCATAGGTACTATACCTTGTTTGTGTTTCATTTAACTTCTTTGAGTAAAAAGCTATTGGTTTCCAACCCTCGTTTTCTAACTGCTGGAGTACTGCGCCCACAGCAAAATCTGACGCATCTGTGCAAAGTGATAGGGTAGTCCAGATCTTGGAAATGATAAAAGAGCAGCTTCGGCAAGGTTAGTTTTGCATTTTTCGAAGCTTCTCCTGGTGTCATCAGTCCAATGCACTTTTCTGCGGTCTTTCTTCTTCGCTCCTTTTAACAGTTCATGTAGAGGTGCTTGAGTCTTAGCAGCATCCTTTAGATATCTTCGGTAAAAATTTATCATGCCCAGAAACGTCCGCAGGTCATGAATAGTTTCTGGTAGTTTGTAGTTTAAGATAGCTTGAACTTTTTCTGGCAATGGCCGAGATTCTTCTGCCGTGATCAGAAATCCAAAATATTCAACTTGGTCATCTCCCATCACTGATTTGGAAACATTTATTCGAAGTCCATATTGCTGGAATCTTTCAAATACCATTTTTAGATGTTCACTGTGTTCCTCTTCCGTAGATGAGGCAACAAGTACATCATCAAGATACGGGAAAACAAAGTCGAGTCCATACAGTACTTCAGTAATGAAACGTTGGAAGGTTGAAGGAGCATTCCTCAGTCCAAAACTCATAGTATTGAACTCGTACAAGCCAAATGGGGTGATGATGGCAGTTTTTTCTTTGTCTTCCTCAGCAATAGGTATCTGATAATATGCCTTTACAAGATCTATCTTTGAAAATATTTTTTTATTCTTCAGGATGTAATTAAAGTCCTCAATTCTAGGAATTGGATACCGATCTGTTATTGTCTGTGCGTTGAGTCGCCTGTAATCGCCTCATGGTTTTAATGTGCCATCCTTCTTATTAACCAAGTGCAAAGGACTTGCCCATTGAGATTTTGAGGGTCTAATGATGTCGTTGTCCAGCATAAACTGGATCTCCTGCGTCGCCAGTTTCAACTTATCAGGGGCCAGTTGTCTTGCCTTCGAATAAACCGGTTGGCCAGTTGTTAGGATGTGGTGCTTTACTCCATGTTTGACAGCTCTGTTAACCAAGTTTGGCTTGGTTAAATCAGGATACGAGTTAAGCAGGTTGAAGTACTTGGAGGCTCTATTGACCGTGCTGAGATCATTATTTTCTTGGATGGTAGCAACTTCTCCTTTAATTGAAAGATTTGTTACTCCATCGATTAATTTCCTGTTGTGCAGATCTATCAGCAACTGGAATTTATGAAGGAAATCAGCACCTATGATTCCTCGCTTAACTTTGGCAATAATAAACGGCCACTGAAATGGGCGTCTTAGGCCTAGATCCAGTGTGAGAATTTTTAGACCATATGTTGGAATTTCAGTGCCATTAGCAGCATACAGTTTACATTGCGAGGCTTGGCACTCACCTTTCGTTTTTGTCCAAGGGAGGATCGAGACGTCTGCTCCGCTATCCACAAGGAATTGACATCCGGTTTCTCTGTCCTTGACAAATAACCGGGATTTGCGGCCTAAAATGTCGGCAGCAGGAATCGCCGCGGCGTCTACTGCTGGGATTCGTTTCCCGGCTCATTGAAGCTGCACGGCTGTACACATTTGCCAGGGAGGTGCTTCTTCCCGAATCGGAAATGGTAGAAGCAATATCTTCCCTGAGGATTGTAGGGGCGCCTTGACTTGCTGCGACTTCTACTCCTCTGAGGGTGATGAGGGCTAGAGCTCCAGAATTTCCGTTGCAGCTTTAAGGTGGCCTTCAAGGGTGGCTATTTTAGCCATGAGTTGATCCACTCCTGTGGAATCCTGCACCGCTGCGATATCTACTGTTCTTGGCGCCATCTCTACGATCTTGTCTGCCATCGCGGCTATTTTTTCGAGGTGTTTTTCACTGACAATTACAATACACTTAACAGAATCTGCCATTTTATCCAGCCATAGTTTGCGCAACGCCTTTTCCGAGACATCGGTACCAGCGACGGCGCGCATTTTTCTTAGCAGTTGACTAGGCAACATGTCACCTAACTCAATCCCCGTGAGAAGACGTTTGATTTTTTTGTTTTCGCTTTCGACGAATATCTTCAAAAGACGTTCCTTCGTAGCTGAATATTTGTTGGGGTTAGGATCTTTTACAATGTCCCAGATATCTTCCAACACCCTCGGTTCCAGTTGAGCCACGAGGTGACTAAACGTCGTCTCCTCCGAAGTAATCCGGCAAATCCTGTACTGCATTTCGACTTGATAAAACCATATCTCAGGTTTGTCGAACCAGAACGGCGGTATTTTGATGCTGACACTGCTTGCTTCGAACTTTTCACCTTCTATCATATTGAATAATCCAGTTAACAGTCAATAAATCCAGGGTCACCAGTTATTAGGTGCTTGTTCCGTAGCACTCTAATAAATACTCAATAGTGTTGAGTTTTCATTAAATTCATTATTCAGACTTTATCAATATCTACTGGAATTTTATTCTGCGTGTTCATTCAACACCGTCAGCAAAGCTATCTCTACACGTTGTACAGAAAATGCCACGTTTTCAGTTATGTTGCAGTTAAGCATATATATAATCGATACAAGTACACAAGTAAAAATATAAAAACTGAAATATAAATTATGAGGATCATTTTAAAATTTAACAGAAATTAAGTGCATTTATATAAAATAAGTTTAACAATTATTATTAAAGTTTAACATTTATTTGAATAGAATTAATTGGGATTATCTTGCACCATACCACGTTTCGCCGATTCGGAAACAGCTGACAGATGCAGCCATCTAGTGAGAGAAAATCTCTACAAAAACTGTCCTTTACAGGTTTGATGCCTTGTACAATCTTCCAGACATTGGGTGGTATCAAGGGAAACCATTCAGAAACGACTGGCCGACGCAGGTATAAGGAGCCACTAACCGGCTGTTGGGCACATAAGGTGTGCTAAGAGTCCCGGACCAGATAGTTTTCACCCTGAATTTTTGAAACACCTTGGCTGTAATGCACTTTCTGTGCTTTTGACACTGTATAATCATAGCTGGAAGTATGGTGTGCCTGCAATCTGGAAGAAGGCAATAGTTGTTCCTATTCCTAAAAAGAACAAACCTCTGGATGATATAAACAGTTATCGCCCCATCTCACTAACAAGTATCTTATCTAAGGTCATGGAAAGAATGATCACTTCTCGACTCGACTGGTACCTCGAAACTAATAATCTCCTGACCTCTTCTCAGGCTGGCTTTAGAAAATGTCAGTCCACAAACCAACAAGTTGTTTTACTTGGCCAGTCCATCAAGGACGCCCTTGATCAGAGACACTCTGCTCTTGCCCTATTTGTGAATTTTGAAGCAGCCTTTGATAAAGTTTGGCGGCTTAAATGTATTCAAAAATTGCAGACCCTGGGTGTGTGCAATAATATGCTTATGTGGATAAGGAACTTCATTTCTCAGCGTTTCTCGGCCGTTCGTTTTGGAAATGATATTTCCAGTTTTAAACAAAGTGAAACTGGCCTGCCCCAAGGCACTGTGATTAGTCCTATCTTATTCAACATCTTTATTAATGATCTCCCTGATCTCTTGGCATCTGATGAACTGACCAATACGGCTCTATTTGCGGATGACCTTGCCATCTGGTGCAGCACACCAAAGAGGGATCAGTCCAAACTAAATACCATCCTAAATCTGACCCTTGAAAGATTACACCTTTGGTGTATTGAAAATAATATGACTGTAAACCTAAAGAAGACTACTTGTCAGTTCTTCACTTTAAATAGACAACCATTCAGTACCCAATTCGTTTATAACGGTATGCCTGTTCAACAGAGTGATGTTTCCATTTATTTGGGTTGCGCTCTTGATAACAAATTGAAATGGACTAAACATGCTGAGCTTGTTGTTTCTAAGGCAAGAAAGCGACTCTCCATTCTTAAAAGATTGACCGGAGTTAAATGGGGATGTAATAGGGATACCTTAAATACAAACTTACAAGACATATATTCAACCAGTTCTAAATTATTGCAATGAGGTGCTGATCTCTGCCTCAGAGAACGTTAGAAAACTTCTTGACACTTTCCATAACCAAGCCCTTCGCATGATCACTGGCGGAGTTAAAACTACTCCAGTACTTGCCATGCAGTTACTTTGCGACCTTCAGCTATTCACTAATATAATTGAGAAGAATGCTGCTATTCTCTTTAATAGACTTATTAGACTCCCAAATAATTCATTCTGGTGGGACTATGATTCCGATGGAGAACGTAATCTTAAGACTCAAAAGGGCTTTATTCAATGGGTTCGTGAGAACATTCAATATAAAGTCATTAATGATGTGCCCTTTGAATTACTGTCTTTTGCTAACCCACTCGACTACGCAATACTCGACATCAGATTGGACCTTGTTCTGAATGTGAGAAAACGTGATCTAAGTCCAACTGCTCTTCACGCTATAGCTTTGGAAACTATCAATACCCGCTTCCCACCGGAGGAGTGGCTTCACATTTACACAGATGGCTCACTCTTGGACTTTGCCCAAGGCACTGGCATTGGTGTTTTTAGTCACCTCTTCCTATTTACACGCCGACCCTTTGACAACTCACTTTGATAGTGAGGTTGAAGCTATACATATAGCCCTTCAGCAACTTGCTGTTCGTCTTCCCCCCATTGAAAGAGCTGTAATTCTTTCAGATTCTACTTCTGCCCTTCAGGCTTTGTCCAACTATAATGAGAATAATTATTTACGTGTGCAGAACTGTAGAGAACTCCTGGGAAAGATAAAAGGAAAGATCGTCTTTCAATGGGTACCATCCCACTGTGGTCTTTGGGGAAATGAGAGAGCAGACATTTTGGCAAAAAAGGGATCGGGTATCCTTCAGAACTTTCGCAGAGACCTGACACTTCATTCTGCCAAACTGGAAATTAAAAGGATTTTTAGGGAATCATTTCGCCTTACAGCTTCTCGTGTTGCTCGTGATAAGCCTTGGAGTACACTATGTAAGAAATCCCACGGTATTCCAAGTTCTCCTCGTGCTGCTGCTGTGGCTAAATTTAGACTTTTAACCGGACATGACTGCCTTTGGGCTCATCTGTTTCGTTTTAATTTAGTGACTTCACCTATCTGCGTTTTGTGTGACACTGGACAAGACATGACTGCCGCTCATTTGTACGAGTGCTCTGCACTGAATGATCTTAACTGCATTGTAAAAAGGTATTGGAGAGCCCGTTGCCTAATGACCTGATGGTCAATGGCCTGGCATTTGTAAAATAAAAAATAAAATAACCGTTAAGACGCCTACCACTGACCCCACATCGTAGACAGTGCCGATTATTTTGGTGACCTCTGGCAAGCTGAAGTGTGACCGACTGGAGGCATGTGATCTTAAGTGATGAATCCTGAGTCAGTCTCAATGCTGATGACCAGCGCGTACGCGTGTGGAGGCGGCCAGACCACTGGTCCAATAGGGCATTTGTTGTCGAGAGGTGTAACTTGGTTACATAAGGTGGGACAACGTTATGAGCCATTTGTTGGACAAACAATCCCCTTTAGTCATCCCTCAACACACTTTACCGGCATGCAGTTACGTGGATGATGTTTAGCGTCCAGTTGTACTTCCTATACCGTCAAGTCACTCTGGTGCCCTTTATTAGTAAGACGATGCTCGTTCACATTCTGCGCAATTCTCCTAATAATACTTTCAAGGATATGACGTAATCCCATGGCCTTGTAGCATATCCTATATTTTAACTCACTAGATGGTAGCACCTTACAATGAAGTGTTCATCTAGAATAGTACTAGTTTTCTCCGCTAGGGTTGCAGTATATATATACGTTGTGCTCATGGGTAATCTCTCTCTCTCTCTCAACACTCGCAGATGATTTAGAACATGTGTCTATAATAAAGTAAAAGTTGTTAAGTTTTATCCGATTGCATCCTGATTGAACATTAACGCAACATATCTTTCAATGGTGACCTGCATGAATAAGATATTATGGCATTAAAATAATGCTTTATTTTTAAAATTTTCACGAAATAACTAAATATTGCGTAAGAACTGGTAACCACGTGTAAGCTTCAAAATGAATGACGTAGGCGCCGTCAAGATACCGGCATATAACTTTCACGATCCTGCTCTCTGGTTCACAATGTGCGATAGCCACATTCCAACTTGGCTGTCCCAAGGCAATAACAGACAGCAAAACAAAATTTAATTACATCATCGCACATTTACCACCGGAAGCCGCAACCATCATTCGTGACGTCATTATGAATCCCGACCCTGTGGAGCCTTACGAAAAGCGAGAACGGAGCTAATAAAAAGAAGCGGTGAATCATCCCATCAAGAAATCAGGAAATTACTCATCGGAGAAGAACTCGGAGATAGACGTCCCAGCGAACTATTGCGTGTCATGAGGAGGCGCGCGGAATCTCATAGCGTTCCGGATGACCTCATGCTTGAACTTTTTCAGCAGCATCTGCCCACTCGTGTACAATCCATTCTTGCAGCTATAAGCCCGCTGACATTGGAGAAAGCTGCCGAAGTAGCCGATCGAGTCATGGAGGTGACGCCAATTGCGGTAAGTGCCTGTTCCGTTTCCTCAGACAAAAATTCCATTGAAAGCCATGTACTTGAAGAAATAAAAAAATTAAATTTGCGCATTGATGAAATTTCGCGTAGCAGAAGTCGTAATCGTAATCTCTCATTTCATAAACGTAATCGCTCTAAATCAAAAACATACGAGCAGTGCTGGTACCATTACAAATTTGGCTCAGCAGCTCAAAAATGTCACCCTCCATGTAAATTCTCAAAAACGAGTCCGGTTAGGTATAATGGCGACTACTGCCTTGCCAAGAAATTCTCGTCGCCTTTTTATTCGAGATAGACGTACTAATGTCACATTTTTAATTGACACGGGATCTGATGTGTCCATAATTCCAGCAACAAAAACACAAAGGCAAAATAATTCACAAATGACACTTTCTGCCGCCAATACATCACCCATACATGTATACACAACTCAAACACTTTCTTTGGATTTAGGCTTAAGGAGAATTTTCCAATGGACATTTTTAGTTGGTAACGTTTCAACCCCAATTATCGGTGCTGATTTCTTGTACAACTTCCGTTTAGTACCGGATATAAGTAAGCAAGCATTGTTAGACTCGGAGACAAATATTAAATGTCATTGTATTTTAGGCAATAGTAGAATTCATTCAATTAAAACTGTGTCAGGTGATAGTGTTTATCATGAACTTTTAAGAAAATTTCCTGACATCACAAAACCTCCCAGGCCTGATCAAGAAATTAAACATTCCGTAGTCCATTACATCGAAACAAATAGTCGACCTGTAACAGCTAAAGCTCGCCGCCTCGCTCCCGATCGTCTCCGCATCGCAAAAGCGGAATTTGAGAACATGATTACTCTAGGTCATATGCGACCTTCCAAAAGTAATTATGCCTCACCTTTACATATGGTTCCTAAAAAAGACAGCACAGAGTGGCGACCAGTCGGCGATTACCGTGCACTCAATGCTCAAACTATTAAAGATAATTATAGCGTTCCCAATATTTTAGATTTTACTTCTAATCTTCACGGAACAAAAATTTATTCTCACATTGATCTCGTGAAGGCATATCATCAAATTCCAATTAACCCAGATGATGTACATAAAAGTGCAATCATCACACCTTTCGGGTTATTTGAAAGCACTCGGATGCAGTTTGGTCTTTGCAATGCTGCTGCTACATTTCAACGATTCATAGATGAAGTCTTGCGAAATCTTCCATTTGTGTTCGCTTTTGTAGATGACATTCTGGTCGCGTCTTCTTCACCCGAAGAACATTTACAACATTTACAAATTTTATTCACACGCTTACAACAATATGGACTATCTTTAAAGCCCTCTAAATGCATTTTCGGTGTAACTTCAATAAAATTCTTAGGCTTTAAAGTATCTGAATCAGGAATAGAACCCTTGTCGGATCGCATCGATTGCATTTTAAATTTTCCTCAACCTACTACACTCACGCAATTAAGACGTTTCCTCGGGTTATTTAATTTTTATCGACGCTTTGTTCCCAAAGCTGCTCATTTATTAGCCCCACTAAATAAATTTTTGGAAGGAATTAAAAATTTTAAAAGTCTAAAAAAGTTTCCTGTAAAAATTTGCGTGACTCAATTCAATGGACTGAGGAGGCAGAGCAGGCATTTAATGATGCCAAAAACGCTTTAGCTGACGCAACTCTTCTTCGACATCCCATTCCAGGTGCAAAATTAAGCCTTTGGACTGATGCGAGTGACAAAGCCGTAGGTGGTTCACTTATGCAACTTTGCCAAAACAACTGGGAACCTGTTGCCTTTTTGTCAGTGAAACTCTCGAAAAGTCAGCAGAAATGGTCCACATATGACAGAGAACTCCTGGCAATGTATATTTCGGTCAAACGTTTTCGTCACATGCTCGAAGGAAGAGACTTCATAATCTACACAGACCAGAAGCCTCTCATGTATGCCTTTATGCAAAATCCTGACAAGTGCAGTCCACGGCAATGGCGACATCTAGATTTCATATCTCAATTCAGTACCGATGTTCGTCATATAAATGGTACCCACAACGCAGTCGCTGATGCACTTTCAAGAATTGAAGTGAATCAAATATCCAATTCATTTTTAGATTTCGAGGCACTTTCAAAGGCTCAACTAGAAGACAACGAATTACAAAGTTTCCAAAATGACGAGAAATCTTCCCTTGTCTTTAAACGTGTGCCATCTCCAGTATCAGCCACTGAACTTATCTGTGATACTTCCACTGGCTTTCCCAGACCATTTGTACCACATAATTTTCGTAGAACCATATTTGAGCATTTTCACAACTTAGCTCACCCTGGTGTTGCAGCATAGCAGTAGCCATAGAGCAGTAGCCATAGAGAACATTACTGCAGAAACAGTTTCTCGTGCCATTTTTGACACTTGGATCTCTAGATTTGGTTGCCCAGTTTACCTAACGACTGACCAAGGCCGACAATTTGAAGCTGCTCTTTTCAAAGAATTAACGAAATTTCTGGGCACAAACCGCATCAGGACCACATCATACCACCCACAAGCAAACGGTTTAGTGGAACGTTTACATAGAGTGCTAAAGAGCGCCTTAATGGCTCATGAGAATATCAAGTGGACTGAGACCCTACCTGCAGTTCTTCTTGGCTTGCGAGTAGCTGTGAAACCCGACATCAATGCTTCAAGTGCAGAATTAGTGTATGGTGTTTCCCTCAGATTACCAGCCGAGATATGCACTGACACATCTTCAATGCCACTAGACTACGGATTTGTGCAACAGTTGAAAAACCACATGAATCATTTAAAACCCTTGTCAACATCCACTCATGGATTTTCAAAAATTTTTGTGCACCCTAAATTGGATGACTGTTCTCATGTGTTCCTCCGTGTTGACAAAGTTTCCCCATCATTGTCTCAGCCTTACACAGGGCCACACGAAGTTCTGTCAAGGAATGACAAGCACATAACCATTAAAATAAATGGAAAGAAAAGTTGTGTGTCACTTGATAGAGTTAAACAAGCATTTGTGTTCAAGGATTTGCCCGATACCATTCCTGATCCTATCATTAGTGCAGAATCATCACATCGCCATCCAGTGACAACAAACATGCAAACTACCAAATCAGGTAGACGGGTTAGATTTCCTCAGAGACTAATAACTGAAATTAAATAAACTATTCAAGTACCAGATGGACATATATATTTTTTCTAGGGAAATTTGTTTGACTTTTCACATATCTTATGATTTTCATACCTTTTCATATGTATATTTATGTAATGTAATTTCAAATATCTGTATGCATATTATATTTTCTTACAACGTAATTTCAAGCATATGTATATATAATTTTCTTTTCAATGTAATTTTCAAGCATATTTCAAATAATTGTATTTGAGATTGTTTGCTCATGAGCATGTCATATATCGTTCTTTCGATTCTCTCCATCACTGGGGGGATACTATTGTAGCATATCCTATATTTTAACTCACTAGATGGTAGCACCTTACAATGAAGTGTTCATCTAGAATAGTACTAGTTTTCTCCGCTAGGGTTGCAGTATATATATACGTTGTGCTCATGGGTAATCTCTCTCTCTCTCTCAACACTCGCAGATGATTAAGAACATGTGTCTATAATAAAGTAAAAGTTGTTAAGTTTTATCCGATTGCATCCTGATTGAACATTAACGCAACATATCCTTCAGCCTCCTAAGTTAGCAAACCTCTCACCAATAGAATACGTCTGGGACATACTTCTAAGGGAATTGCAATCGTCCCTAAGTACTAGTGAATTAACTATCCAGTTGCAAGGATTATGGCATAATCTTCCTCAGGAGGTCATAAGTGACCTCATTGACTCGATGCCCCACCATGTTTCGTCTTGTATAGCTACCCAAAGTGGATTTACTACCTATTGATTTGTAACCTTTTTCATGCCATATCTTCCTAATAAAACAATATGTCCTTCTGAATTTATAATTATTTGCTTATCTCCTCATACACTACATACATGTTAAGTTGCGTGATAGTAACTCGTTTCCTTCTGGGTGTATATATTTTTTACTGCGCTGTTTCGTAGTACAGTTTTCTGTTCACTGGTACAAAAGAGTTTCCGTTTTAGTATTTAGAGTTAACTTTATAAAGAAGTGTAAAAACTGAAAATTTATGTATAAGCAAAAGCTAAAAGGATGTTCGGTATTTGCTTACTTACAAAAAATCCAGATACACTGGGCATGTTAATCAAATGGCCTTAATATTTTGTATTCCT
The DNA here is from genome assembly GCA_019973935.1 of Trichonephila clavipes. Classification (NCBI taxonomy): domain Eukaryota; kingdom Metazoa; phylum Arthropoda; class Arachnida; order Araneae; family Nephilidae; genus Trichonephila; species Trichonephila clavipes. Next base: position 100,421 of record BMAU01003430.1, read on the forward strand.
TTTGTGATGTTACTTCATGCATTTATTTGTTGATTCATAACTAGTATAAGAAAGACAATTTAAATATCGAATTATTATAATTTATAGCTTTTTAAAGTTTGATCCTTCCTTTATTTATTGCAAAATACCTTAGCTATTTCAGATTATCGTATTTACTTCACTTTAACTGTTGTAGATTAGCTAGTACTGTATCTGGCAACTGTGTAGTGTTTTCTTTTTTTTTTTCTCCCACGAGCAGAACCTTGCAAATGAATTTCCGTCGAAAATAATTCTCACGAGTTGTAGCGTCTCTTTTCAGGTGTTGTCATAAGAAGGCTTTTCGCTTTTTATTGCGTAAAAACGTTTATTTGAACTTCGTTTTGAGTAAGTAGATTTGTTTGAAACAGAAGAGTAGCTCAGTATTATTATTTTTGTGCAATTTTTACTGGAAAATTCTTCTTTTCGATTATTTAATCAAATTTTATTATGTTTCCAACAATTAGGCCTAGATGTCGGTTGTCACCTTTTGGCGCCTTTTTTTTCTTATTTCTTAAGCCTAAGTCATTGTTCATTTTTATGAAAAACATTTCGTTTTTAGTGATGGTTTTTAGTTTCAATAGTGGAAATTTTTGTATTTTATGGAACACTTCACAAATGTTATGATTTGTTTTAAGTAGTTTTCGTGTATTATTAAAACTTGGGAGTTTGCCATTTTTAGTTTCGATCTCGTTGTGTAATTTGTTATTGTTGTGAAACCAGGTCAAGTTTACTATAACTTAATATAATCGAAATGTTTCATTTGAAGCAACTGAATAGCTTTCTTAAGGCTGTAAAAAAGTTAGTTCAAGTGTATTTTGATGCGGATTTGAAAGATTAATAATTACAAACGCTATGCTAGCATAAGGTTTGTCAACAACCCTTTCGCGCGCTTTCAATCTCGTGGTGCAATACCAACTTTCTTTTTATATTACATTTTCCGTACATTTTAATTTCTTTTAGCTTGTTAAATGCCAAAAACTAACTGATTTGGTTTGTTACTGAAGGAAGAATATTTCTATTAATGCCAAATAAATTTTATCTTTGAAATTTTCAAATTTATTTATTTTTTTTTTTTTTTTTTTTTCAAATTCCTTTTTAATTTTTCAAAATATTTTTTTTGCGAGTGTTATATGTAGTTCTGCTTTACATTTTTTTAAAGGGTTGTTTTTAAAATTTTTAATCAATTTAAGTCATTTTGTTGGATATTAATAGGTTAATTAGTTTAAAAAATTAAATCATAAAATCTCTTTTTTTAATAGTTTAGTTAAAAAAGATTTTATATTATATTTGAATTTACTGGTCTTAATTCAAAAGTATCTTAAGATTTTTTTTTTAAAAAATAGAAATTGTGTGAAATAACTATTTTGTACAGAAGCAAATTGTGTTTGAAATTTATGTAGAGGTATTAAGTATAAAACGTACATCATTTAAATTGAAACAAGTGGTTAATTTCTAAGTTATTTCCAAGGAATTGGATATTATCCTACTTGACCGTTTATAATTTTTATTTCGCAGTTTTGATAAAAGACTTCTTTTTCTTTTGTTCACTGAAGTGAAGTATTATGTTACTGATCGGTTCTAAAGTTTCTGTAGGAATAAACATGGAACAATTTAATTTAATATCTTATGGGTTGTTGGTTAAATGTTTGAAATTTAGTAATGTAATTATCGAGTTTCTGAATTAATGTATCTTTTTGTATTGCTGTTTCTATTGGTATAAATCAGAACATTCATAAATGTAAAAAATTGAAAGTTTGAATTTTATTACATGTCTGATGTAGTACATACTACATAGATATTAAATTAATTTATGGAAGTTAAAAGTAGGACTCTTAGTTGAATTATAAATGTGTAAATATATCAAAATAAGTTAATGCACTGAGAAACTATCATTTGACAAGCACAACATAATCTTACTAAAGAACATAGACTAAAAATTATTTTCTGATATAACTCAAAGAAGGTATTTAGATTAATATTTACATTTTATGATTTAAGAGCAAAAAAAAAAAAATAACAGACTATTTGAAATAGTTAATTTTTTTAAGATGCCAAGGCTTACAATGTCTTACATGAGTAACACTAGCATCAAAAGATTTAAAAAACAAAATTTTCTTGAGCAGAATGATACATTAAAAAACTTGAAAAATGTTTTTCGTTTAAATATTAATGCAGCCACTCATCTGGTATAGTATTTGTGACACTGAGTGCTATGCCGTTGGGTCTGGGTTCGAATCCTGGAGAAGGTATGAATGTTTGCAAATGTATAGTACCCTTGGGGAAAGGGGGCACTCTATTTAGCGGTCAAGCTGCTATTTCTCTCGTAAGATTGGTGGAAGGGATGGGAGACCCCTGACCTCTCGGGGTGTTCTCCCTTGAAATTGGGATGGAATTGAGCCAAGTCACACTGTCACCTGTGTGGTGCTCAAAGCTACGGCTGACAGGCGTATATTTAGCCCTTTGCAGGCCTTGATCTGACGTTACTATCGATCAGGTGGCTTAAGTAACAACAAATATTAATCCTTCACAAGATGCAATAAATTTTTTGAAAAAAAATCATTTTAAGCAGTTTAAGAGATTAACAAACTTAAATTAAACCTTAGCAATAAACACCTTTTCTAAATATAATGAATGAATATATAAATTAAATATGAGCAATGGAGAAAACTTCATTCCACTAGAGAAAAAAATTGTTAAGGAACGGTGTTGGATTTACAAAAAATTGTGGTAGGGGTTTTTGTTTTATCACAACAGTGCCATTGTGCAAGATGACTCGCTAAGTTGTCAACCCTGATTTCACATGTGTTATATGAGCAGAATTGGAAACTAATGCTTTGTTTCATAAAATGTTGCCAATGAGCTTTCTATAATACGTAAGTAGTACCAAAATTGCTGTGTATTGATATAAGAAAAGTTTCTTCGCGGAGCAATTAATATATTTTGAACTGATGGTAATGAGGATAATATTTAAGTATGATGAATTCTAAGAATTCTCATCCTGAAATGCAGCATTAAACTGATTTCAAGTAACTTAGCTGAAAATCTAAGTAAAATAAGGATCTAGGATCCAGAGACATTATTCTAGTAAATTATACAATTGACTTGGTACATTATTTGAATAGAGTAAAATCTGATTGGAAAGTCCACAAAGAAAAGGTAGTCAGATTTTGATTCCTTCAAGTGCTTCCAAAAGAATACCAAATTAAAAAGTCTTTGTATTAAAGCATAGCACATTTTTTTTTTATGAATACAGTGAAATGAAAAGCGGATGATGAAATATCAGTTAACACAAAATAATATAATGGTCCCGGCAAGCTATTATGTATTTTCATACATTTCTTTCTTCTCTAAACATGAAGATTTTCCTTCTGGGAATGAACAAAATATGGAAACCCCAGCCATGCATGCAAGGTTTAAGAGGGGCTGTGAAATGAAGGGAAGATAGTTTTATGTTTCGTGGAAAGGAGGCTAACTTGGCTTTGAAATACTCTGGAAATAGCCTGTGACATGGGTCAGTTTTGTTTACCTAAGCTACTTTATCGCCAAACAAAAGTATCTTATCACTTATCTATGGAATTCAGTGAAAGTACATTGCAGTGTGAGTAAAAATCAGCAAGTTTGGTTCGTGTTTTAAAATTTTTTTTCAGCACAATGGCATAGACCTCATGTAGAAAGTAAACTGCTATTTTGCTTAAAATGAAGATACAACTTCTTAAGGTTGTTGATCAGAAACAGAAGACAAAATCTATAAAATTATGTTTTAAATTTATTTTTGAATGTTTTTGTTTCTTTGATTTGTATTAAATACATGCATGGATACATATCTTAATAAATAATATATACTCTGATAATTTTGTTGAATATGTGTTTTTTATTTTTTTTGCAATTTCCTTTTAACATGAAAAAATATTTCATACCCCTCAGTTTCGTGTTAAACCATTTTCACTGTCATAGCATGGCTAGAAAATCACTTGGTAAGGATTTGATTTAACCCTTTATCTACTGCATTATGATTTACTGCAGTTTTTTTTTTTCATGAAATATTTTTTTTAATCACTACATTGAAAATTAAAAGATATGCATAAACAAAACACTCAACTTTGGGGAATTTAATTAGTTAGAGCTAATTAAATATATTTAACTGTAAAATTAATTATACACACTGTTCACTTAAAATACATTGTTAAATCGTTTTCTGGGGTCTTCATTAACATATAAAAAAAATAAGATACCTTTTGACATTAACTATTTTTTGGAACAAAAATGACAATGTTCACAATCCGTTGAAAACGCAATTTCTTTTTTAAAACTGTTCGCCTTTCCTGCTAAAATACTCATCATAGAATCCATGCTTCTATATTTCTTGGAAGAGTTAATTTAAAAGAATATTCCTGCTCAGTATCGTCAAAGTATTCGCAAAAATGGTTATTCTATGTAATTTTGAAGTAAGTGGTACATAAGTACCGTTGGTAGATAAAGGGTTAAAATACACAAACTGATAGTAAAGATAAAGAATTTTTCTAAGAGAAATTGAAATGAAAAATATATATCAAAATAATTATCAAAGATGTTCAATAATAATAATTAATATCAAATAATTATTTGCTATTTTAATGCAGGATTTAAGAGATGGCTCGTACAAAGCAGACTGCAAGAAAAAGTACCGGTGGTAAAGCCCCCAGGAAGCAGTTGGCAACCAAGGCTGCCAGGAAGAGTGCTCCTTCCACTGGAGGTGTGAAGAAACCCCATCGTTACAGACCTGGTACTGTAGCTCTTCGAGAAATCAGACGTTATCAGAAGTCGACTGAATTGCTGATCCGCAAACTCCCCTTTCAGCGTCTTGTTAGAGAGATTGCTCAAGACTTCAAAACTGATCTGCGTTTCCAGAGTGCCGCCATTGGTGCTCTGCAAGTAAGTTGTTCTACTGTGCATTTCCTTAAATTTTGTGTCTTGTAATACGTTTTAACTTTTTAAAATGAAGCTATTTACACTTAAAGTGTATTTCTGAACTTCTTACTTAAAATGTTTAAATTTATCTTGGTATGAAAATTTTATTAATTTTAAAAAAAAATTTGCTCAAAAAATTCTTTATGTATTTTATTTTAAGAGTTAGGTTATGGTTCCCTTATGTTTAAAAAGAGCATAATCCAAAAGAAATTAGTAAAAATGTACTTATAACTCAAAATTTCCAGTTAAACTTTTGATGAAGAGAATTTGTTTATTCTTACAGGAAGCAAGTGAATCCTATTTAGTAGGATTGTTTGAAGACACCAACTTGTGTGCCATTCATGCCAAACGTGTGACCATCATGCCGAAGGATATACAGCTTGCACGCCGTATTCGGGGTGAACGAGCTTAATTTTAAGACTTTTTACTCTGAATCCATGTTACTCATCTCCATCAATGCATTTTTTTTTACCTTAATATATGTTCTTACCCTATTCATTGTGTGATTTTTTTTGTTTGTTTGGTTGATATATATCCACATACAAAAATTGTGTTCTTCATGTTTAAATAAAGGTGTCAAATATTACCTGATATACTGTTTTTTTCTTTTTAAATATTTCCATTGCATTGAAAAACTTGTTTCATATATATCTTGTTAACGGGATTTTAAAAGAAGTTTAATTCCAAACAAGCACTGCCATTTGATTTTGAAATAACACAGTCAAAGATAAACCCAACTTTAAGTGGTTGATTTATATTTATATGATTTTGAACTATTGATTGTTTCATGACTACTGATCAAATTTTATCAATTAGCTGTTAGTTTAATTTCTGGTTGTCTTGAGGGAAATCTAAAAAATGATTTTTTTTTAATATTGATCCAATGGGCTTGATTCATGTTATGTCACATGATGATGATAACCATTGTGTTTCCAGTTAATCAGTTCATATGCTTTATTGTCAACTTTTAATCCTTTCAGAAACTTTCTCTTTTTAAGTACAAATTTGTCAACAATGGTAGGCAAAATGCATTTTATTTAAAAGTAATTTATATGTGTAAAATTTTGTTTTAATTTTAAAATCTTTTGAAGAAATTTTTTTTATAACATAGATAACATTTGAAAATTGTGTTCATAAGATTTACAAATAGAACAACAGGTACAATTAGTTTGACTTTATCATGTGATTGTCATGAATTTAGAAGGATCCTAAAATTCTACTGACACTTGAAATCTTGCTTAGCTGGGTACCAAAAAATTATAAACCAGAAGAGGAAAATAATTGATTTTATGGGTTTTTTTTTTTTTTTTTTTTGATAAAATTCGTACTGCGACATATTTTGGGAAGCAATTCATCTATTTAAAATATCCTTACTAGATGTAAATCTTCATTAGATTTAGGCAAAGCAGATGCAGTTATTATGATGGCCTTGATTTTTATATTCTAAGCTTAGCAGCAGAGTGATGTTCTCATAAATTTGTTTTTAAATTCATTACAGGTCATAGAGCTTGTGTGTGGTATGCAAAATCATTTTTTTGTCTGGATCCCATTTTTGAACTGGAGAATAGTCAAAGACCATATAAATAGGTGGATATTTCTCTTTTGGACGAATTATTCTGTTTCCTTTTTAGAGAACTTATTTTACTTACCTGTAATTGCTTGGAGCAAAACTTCAAATGTATTAAAGAATTTTACACTAACTACACATTTGATTGCCCTATGTATCTCAGGAAAAATTGGAACGTTTTCTAATTTATTAACAGAAAATAAATTCTAATATCTTCATTTGAATTTATTATTAATATTAAAATTCACCAACAATAGCTGCTTCATTTTTTTTTTGTAGATAACAGGGATAAATTTGAAACTAAAAGAATATCTTGGTTAAGAAAAATACTTCCATAAGGAAATGAATCTCTAATAGGAAAATATTTTGGTCATATTTGCATTTTTTCGACCTGACAATGAAAGACTGATTTTCAGTTAAAAATTGATTTTTCTACATAATCTCCCTTGACTTCAACACACTTGGTCCAGCCTTTCTCCAACATCAATATTCCTTAACCTAAAGTGAGATTTTGGAAGGGTGTGAAAATATTTATCTAAAGCCATCTCAACTTCATTGGACGCGAAGCGCTTCGCGGAAACTTCAAGTTCGTAAACAGAGGAAATTGAGGGTGCCAAATCAGAATGGTGGTGGGGGATTTCCCAGAAAATCCCGCAGTGTTCCTCTCGCCAGCGCACTCTTGTGAGCAGGTAAGTTGTCCTGGTGAATTTTTTTTTTTCTTCTGCAAATTAGGCCTCTTGCGAATTTTGGCTTCCAGCTTGTCAAGAAGGTTAGAATATTCTATTTTTCCCCAGGTAATCAGCACAGTATCCCTTTCGCAACACCGCTGGCCATGACCTTTCCAGCAGATGCGATCGACTTCGCTATATTTGACACTGAACCACCGGCTTTCACCATACTGTTTCGTTTCTGGCGTGTAGTAGTGCATCCAGTGCCTATTTAAGTTCATTTCTGGTTAACTCCAGCTTATCCGGCACTCAAGCGCCCAATGGATAAACCGGCACTGGGTGGCTCCGTGGTGACTACGCCATATAAAAGTCGGTTGGATCCCTATTGAATCGGTCTAAACATTGGTGCAAAGCAGGGGCGAAGCTACCGCCGTATCAATTATACGGGGGTCCCAACATGTGAAACTATAGTCCACTAACTAGGCTTCCATATCTAAAAAGAGCCCCGAAAGAATTTTGATACAGCCCCCCTCAGAGCCAGCTACGCTAGTGGTGCAAAGATCGTTTGCGCATTTGCTTCTGATCGGTATTCAGCAAATGCGGCACCCATCTTGCGCAGAGCTTTCTCATCCCTAATTCTTTGTGCAAGATGTTTCACACCCTTTCTTCCAATATTCCCACTGCCTCAGCTCAACTCGCCTATCGTCCAACAAGATTTGCATTTTTCCGATGATAGCGGTTTTTGACCGTCCTTCACTTGAGTTATCTTCGAGGGACGAGCGGCTACATTTACACTCATGTCTATAAATTAAGGATAATGAAGTTAAGGCAAAGAAAGAGAGAAGCAAAACAAATTTGACTTATTTGCAAAGTCTATTTATTAAACAAAAGGTAAAGAGCAAAAATTATGCTATATGTTTGACATAATTAATAAAAATTGCGATTTTTACTCCCAGAGAGCAAATTTCAAAAAAGAACCTATTCACAAAAAACATTAGAGCATGTTAGACGGTTAATACGGAGTATGTCTCCCGGACGATGCAATACAGGCCTTACAACGCCTAGGAATGCTGAGTATCAAATTATCAATTTGATCTTGGGGAATATTACACCACTCATCAAGCAATGCCCTCCGAAGTTCCGGTAGACAGGTGGGAGGGGGTTGACGGGCTGCAATTTGTCGGCCAAGCATATCCCGCACATACTCTATTGGATTCAATCCGGTGAGTATGCTGGTCAATCCATACGGGTGATATCCTCCGATTGAAGGCATTCGTCTACAATGTTTGCACGGTGAGGACGGGCGTTGTCATCCATAAACAGAAATTCAGCGCCCCGAAACAAAAATGTACTTGTTGTTCCAGAATAACATCCCGATAGATGTGGCCCGTCATCGTTACACTCTGAACATGCAGACAGTTCTGGAACCAAGAATAATTCCTCCCCAAACGAGCCATCCTGCACCTCCGTAACGGTGTCGTTCAATGGTGGTAACTGGTACCTGGCGCTCTCCATATTAAAGTCCGGCGAGAATCAGACTGCAAACTAAACCTGGGCTCGTCAGAAAACATCACACAAGACCACTGTTGTGGTGTCCACAATGCATGCTCTCTACTCCAGGTTAATGCAGGCGACAGTGAGTTGCGGTAAGTGGAACACATCTGACAGGCCTACGAGCATATAGACCAATGTGCCCTAAATGTCTGTACACGGTCTGCCTTGAAATTGTACCGGTAGCTGACGAGACAGGTCTGATGCTGTGCTCCGTCTGTTTCTTTTGGCAGTAACTGCCAAATACCGGTCTCATTCGGCGTTGTAACTCGGGGGCGACCTGTGCTGTAATACCTACCCACATTACCATCATCTTGGAATCGTTGCCAAAGCCTATAGATGACACTCTGGGCGATTCCAAGTTCCTCGAATACTTCCAGCTGGGTACGTCCACTTTCCTTATCGTCCAATATTTCTACCTCGTAAAAAATCATCCAAATGCTTCCTTTGTGCCATAACTATGCCGCTATAGCACTGAAAGGCTTTTAAAGCGCTTGTGAACAATTTTACTTCTTTGCCACCATTCCTTATATACCCCTCTCTTACATTCTCGTCATTGTGACGTACTATCCGCGACATCTGGTGGTTTCCAGTAATTTGCATATTCTTCTTCAAGTGTGATAATTCTGCAGGTGAAATTTTTATTTTAGAGTTTAATTTCTGTGTGATTCTGAATTATCCTTAATTTTGGACATGAGTGTGAATTCAGTCACCCACTTTTTAACAGTTGACATGTAAGGAGCAGAGTCCCAGTAAACTTTTGTCAACATCGGATGAATTGTCTTAGGGGTTAATCTATTCAAAATGAATGTTGTTCAATTCTCACAACTTATTTACAAATCTACAAACTAAGTGCGAAATAAATGATGTGGCTACGAGTGTTTCTCAATTTAAATAAAATATCTATTAAGCTATTTACATGGATGCACATAAAAAAGGTTAAATATTATCGCGCACGCTCATAGCCGTCCGTTCCCTCCTCACGCATCTATATAGAGGAATCTTTTCTCTCCTTTCGGAGCGCTTTACCTCCTCCTGTTGTGGCCGCGGTAGCCGAGTGGTATAGGCATCGGATCATGGCTGGCTTTGTCACGAGTTCGAGCCCAGTACCACTAAAGACCCGCCGTATAGGGCAGCGATGCACGCTAAATCTGTCGAGAGCTGAAACGTCCTCCCGTTGGTGTGGTGTGGTATTTAGGAGAGGGGGGTGCCAGCTCAGGTGTCGTCCACGTCCCTTGACCATGGTTCAAAATTACGTGGTCCGTCGCCAAAAGCCCTCGTGCAGCTGAACAGTGCGACGTTAATCTTCACTCACCTTCTCCTGTTGCCACTCAAGTAAAGAGAAACTAAGCGGCGCTCCTCGGGTCAAACACCCCTTCGCTCCTGGAGTGCTTTCAGGTCGATCACCCTTTCGCTCTTTGGTGCTTTCACAACATTCTCCCACTTTTGAGTTTTCCTGCTGTGAAAAAACTCAAACACAACATATAAAAGACAACAGTAAGATTAGCAATATTGGTACAGAATGCTGGTGTTAAAATAAAGCAAATGTACAGTAAACAAAGCTTTTACATAATACATTTTAGGCATATGTCAAACGCTTAGGAGAAATTACTTTTCTGCCTCTCCTCGTGCGAATGACCGAATCAGTCAGATCTTTTGGTAAATTAATCTCTGGTTCTTGCAGTTCTACATTGTAAAGTCTTTGCACAGGTCACCAGTTCCCCAGTCTCAGTTTTGACTCGAGTGACTCTAACATGTCCATCTTTTCCAGGAATCATTTGAATTACTCTAGCAAGAGACCACAGAGTCCGATTCTTTAAACTATTTTCCACCACAACTACTTCTCCCACCCTTAAGGGTCTTGATTTACGGTGATGCTGCGTTTGCTCTCTGAGTTGGCCTAGGTACTCAATTCTAAATCTTTTCCTAATCTGTACCCGAATGGTTTGAACATGTCTAATCCTCTTATTGATTTCTTGATGATCTAGACAATCTGTATCAGTTACATCTGACATTTCGATTTCTTGTAAAAACATGGTTGGTGTTAATGGTGATAAATCATTAAAATCCTCATAAATGTAAGATAAGGGTCTAGAATTGATTACATGTTCACATTCACATAATATAGTGTTTAACTCTTCGTTATATAACGAAGCTCTCCCTAACATTTTTCTCAAAATTTGTTTTAACATTTGAACCATTCTTTCCCAAAATCTTCCCCTCCACGCGGCACTGGGAGGATTAAATTTCCACTTTATTTTTAGGATATTAGCTTTAGACATTATTATATCGCAGTCAATAGAATTTAGTGCGCTATTAGACCCAACAAAATTTGTTCCATTATCTAAATAAATAACGGTCGGTCGGCCTCTTCTCGAAATAAATCTCGTGGCCGCGGTAGCCGAGTAGTATAGGTATCGGACCGTGGCTTGCCTTGTCACGAGTTCGAGCACAGTATCACTAAAGACCCGCCGTGTAGAGCAGCGATGCACGTTAAATCTGTCGAGAGCTGAAACGTCCTCCCGTTGGTGTGGTGTGGTAGATAGGAGAGGGGGTGCCAGCTCAGGTGTCTTCCACGTCACTTGACCATGGTTCAAAATTACGTGGTCCGTCGCCAAAAGCCCTCGTGTAGCTGAACAGTGCGACGTTAATATTCAATCAATCGAAATAAATCTCCTCAAAGATTGTAAAAATGCTGCGGTAGACAGAGATGTAATAAGTTCAAAATGCACTGCACGGAATACAGCACAAGTGAATAATACTATCCAGCCCTTATGTTTATCTTTTGAATGAAGTGGGCTTGCAAGATCAACTCCTACAACTTAAAATATTTTAGAGTTGCTTACCCTATCTTTAGGTAAAGATGGTACCACTTCCGTTTTTTTAGCCGAAAATCTTTCGCACCTAGTGCATTTTTGTATTATTTGTCTAATTAATTTTCGCGCTTTTAAAATCCAAAAATTTTCTCGCAAATGATTCATTACAATAGATGCACCTGCATGCATAAATTTTATAGTTTACGCACGATCATCAAGTAAACAACTGCGTGTTCGTTAGGTAAAATGATAGGAAACTTAAAATTGTCTATCTTCCCGAAAACTAAGTTTTGTTCTAGCACGCAAAATTCCAAATTGATCTAAAAATGGTTTTAAAGGACGCAATTTCTCACCTGTTACTCCCTCAAATTTTTCCATTTGTATTAATTTAATTACAGTTTTTTTCCGCGTGATCAAATTCAGAAAATGTTATTTCCGAAGTATTACAAACATCGATTCTCTTGGCAGTTTTAAAGAAACGAAATATCCAAGCAATCATGCGAACAACTTTTAAGTAAGATGAAAAATACTTGGAGTGCCAGTTAAACTCCTCAATTCTTAGCGGTATTAACCAAAACAGATTTCCTTAACTCTAAATTTACCGCCTCTTCATCGGGGACTTGTTTTGATCTGGGGCATTGAACCTGGCTTTCGGACAGCCAGGAGAGTCCCTCCCACCATCTTAAATAAATACGCTGTTGAGCGCTACAACCCCGAGAAAGAATGTCCGCGAAGTTCTTTTCTGAAGGCACGTGTTCCCAGCTACTAACATCGGAAAGGTTTCGGATTTCTTTCACCCTGTTAGAAACAAACACGCCCCAATCTCTAGTACGTTGTATCCATGCTAACGCTGTCATGGAATCTGTCAAATAATAAATACGCACATCTGGCAAGTTTAAGTCGTTTTTAACAGAAGCCGCAAGTCGGGTTCCAATTGTACACGATAATAATTCCAGTCGGAGGATAGAAATATCATTCAAAGGAACTACCCTCGCTTTTGCCTGTATCAGTTTCACAAAAACATTTTCTTCATATTCTACCTTCAAAAATACGCAAGCGGCATACGCTTTTTTACTAGCGTCACAAAACACATGCAATGTTAGCCGTTTAATTCCGTTAGAGCTCAAATTCACAAACATCGAGGTATTTTAATACCTGCAAGTATAGGGAGTTGCTCTTACCACTTTTTAACTTGATTTAAAATATCTTCTGGGAGATTTTCATTTAATTTTAATTTCCAAATTTCCTGTAAAATTAATTTTGGTTTTAAAGTCACAGGAGCCGTAAAACCGATCGGATCAAAAATATGATTAGCTATGAATAAAAGTGACCTTTTAGTTATAGCCTTACCTTCATTTTTCTGACAATTAATATTACATGATAAACATCTTTGAGGTTCCAAATTAATCCTAAAACCATAGTCTCAAAGTTATCAGGTTGACTTTCCAAGTTTGAAAATTTTTCAGGATTTAATAAAACGTTTTGACTGCCAGTCTCTTAAATTAAAATGTGCTGAAGATAATAATATTTTAGATTCAACTATAAATTTTTGCAACTGTTCTTCGGTCTCAAAACTAGTTACACAGTTGCAGTGGCGCACACAATGGGGGGTCCTGGGGTCCGGACCCCCCCCAAAGCCCTTGATTTTTTTCCGGTTGATTATAATTCTAAGCATATAGTACGTAAAATTTAATTAATTACTTGTTATTAATGATTAATTTTATTAATTAAGGCTAATTATTTATTCAAAAATTAGTTTTTTTACTGTGTTTTGTTCCCGAAAATCGACAAAATCAAAAAGAGCATGATACAAGAATGGTGAATTTTCGACCTCAGACCCCCCTTGAAAAATTCCTGTGTGTGCCATTGCACAGTTGTCAATATAAAATGATTTTCTCAAAATTTTAGCTACATTATCAAAGTTTCCTCGAGCGTTATCTAAATGGTGATTTGATGTAGCACCCAGTAAAAAAGGACTGGATGTCACTCCAAAAACTACACGACGGCGACGATAGATTTTAATGTGGTCCATATTTTCTCTATCATACCACATAAACCTCAAAAATCTCTATCTTGCTCCCTTACTCCTATCTGTAAGAAAGCTTTTTCTATGTCCGAAATAACCCCAATCTTAAATTTTCTAAAACGATTAAGTATAGTCGGTGTGACTTCAATAAAGTTGGGGCCTTTCTTAGAGAAGGAGAACCCCCTTTGTTCGCGCGGACGCGTCAAAAACAGGTCTTATTTTACTTGTGCTGTTTTCTTTAATAACGGGCCTGTAAGGAACAGCTGCCTGCACCTGGCAACAGGTCGAACGAGAGACGATATAGAGAAAAGGATCTGGCAACGACGGAGGAGAAAAGGTCGGAACGGGAGAGAGGGTGACGAAAAAAGCCGGGGTCGTGAAAAGTAGACACGGCTGAACGATGTATCGTAATCCTGTAACATCGTAATATATTCTTGATTTTAAGAAATGTCCCATAGAAGGTATGGAATAAACAGTGGGACCAAATCCTGTCTGCAATTATTTTCTTGTCACAATTCGAACACGGTCGGAAAAGAACTCACGAGTTTACACTGGTGTCAGAAGTGCGATGCAATGAAGCAGAATTTAAATGAACAAAATATTTCAAATTGATCGGTGTTCGTACTACATAATTGTGAACAAGGTTCTAGTGGACATTCAGTTTGAAAGAAAATTTTTAAGAAGGAAATGGAATCTTGCAGTGTATCTTCAAGTTGATGACCACGTGCATCCCGGGAATTGCCTTGCAGCAGTTTCAAGTGAAAAAAAAACAAGACCTTCTTCATATGGAGTTTTACCATCACCTGCCGAGTTGGGATATGAACGAACAGATGTCGTATTTTTCTTCATTTTCTGATGAATGGAGCCGTGATCTGAAAAGTGTTCAAGTACTGAAACAGCTTTCATGTCGAGGTAGGTGGCTATTGTTCCCCTAAGTTAAAATATTATGTGAATATTTAAAAAAGTAATGGGATGCAGTCATATTTAATTTGTTTTTTTTAAAATAAAATAGAAAAAGCAGATATATCTGAAAAAAGAAAATTTCATTGGTTTATTGCAATATTCTATGTTGTTGGATTATTGTGTAGATGAAATAAGAAAATTGTGTACTTATTTTACCTGGAAATGATAGGGTATCATTTTAAATGTTGTAAAATATGGTATTTAGAGTTCTAGTGTTAAACTATAATTTCTTTTTTATCATCATTCTTTACTGTTTTGAAGTTGTCTCAAAAATTAAAATCTGGGTATAGAAAGTGTTTTGCATAACAATTCAGTTTGCAGAGTTTAAAAAAAAAGAATTAGATTAATTTATCTTGAAATAATGGTTGCGAAAAATGTATGTTTGAGTGGGTAAAAAATATCCATTAAAAAAAATGTATATGTATTTCAAGTAGACTTCCTGTTAAAATGTTGTAAATAAGAGATTTTGTAGGTTATTTATGACTCAGAATATGGCATTTTTTTTTTTGAATATTATATGATAGTTTTTCATTTTAAGTAAAAGTGTTGCAATTTGTCAGTTAGTTGATAGTTTAATGCAATCTGAGGTTATTTCCTTTGCTCGTAATTTAGGATGTATATGTATATTGGTTTTTTGTTTCCTTTATAAGATTCTTCTTTTAACTAAAAAAAAAAAAGAAACTAAGAGTAGATTTGATTTGAGAAATAATTCTATGGTAATGTAGCTAAAGTATGTTGTCAATTGTGTTTATTTATTTATTTTTTTTTTTTTTTGAAAAAGGTTCTGCGTTCTGATTAGTAACAAATAACTATGTCTCTTATAAGTTTTATTGTAAACATATTTCGTATTGTGTTTCTGGAATTTGAGTACTCTTAGAAAAAACGAGTAGAATTTTTCTTGCTTGTTAAATATATAGTACTAGGTCATTTAAGTGTTTGTAGTTAAGTTTGTCAGAAGGTAATTTGTCATTAGGTTTAGCTTGATTAAAAATGGCATTTCTCATTAGAAGTAAGAAAATTGACTTAATTCAATTAGCGCGGGACTTAGATGAGTCACCTGATCCGTCTATGTCTAAAATTGTTTTAAGGAATTTAATAATCTCTAGTAAATATTACAAGGAGGAAGAGGCAAAAGAGTTATTGGAAGTTATTACAGCCGAAAGGTTAGAGACAGAACAGCAGCAAAAACTAGAACAACAAGAACAATTATCAATTGAAAAATTACGCTTGGAAATAGAATTATCTAGGAACGCTAATCAGAGTGCTACTCAAAATAATGGTCAAACCTCACGTGTGAGATCTTTAGATGAAATAGTTAAAATGTTTAGGCTCTTAACTGTAAAGGTACCCAATAAATCAGACGGGTGGGACTATTTTTTTCTAGTCTTGAAAAAGGCTTTCGCTAGTGAAATGGTTAGCGACGAGTTAAAACCGAAGGTTTTGTTATGCATGTTAGGAGACAAAGTGTCAAACTTAATAGTTAACCTAGGCGAAGAAGAATTAAAAGATTACGAATCTTTAAAACAGGTTGTACTCAAGGAGTATGAACCCTCTCCAAAAATATGTTTAGAAAATTTTAGAAAGGCCAAACGTAACTCTGACGAAACTTTCTCTCAGTTCGCGTTAACATCGATTTACATCGATGTGGTTATACTACTGTAAGTTAAGAGAAGCGAATGATTTTGAGTCAGTTAATCAACTGATCGTAGCAGATAAAATGTTTGAAATGTTGCATTCTGAGACGGCGACCCATATTGGTGTGCTCCAAGGGGAAGAATGGTACAAACCCAGGGACTTGGGCAAACAATGTGATATATTTTATGCTTCCAAAGGGAAATCCTACGATGAACCTGAGAGAACTAAATGGAATGATAGTGAAAAGAGAAGTTTTAATGGTAGTTGGGGTAAACAGCCATTTGGGGAGAAAAAGTCAGATAATTTTTCTTCTAGGAAAAACTTGATAAAGGTCAAGTAGCTGAAATTAAAAAATTCGCTTGTTTCACCTGCGGATCAGATAAACATTTTAAGCGGGATTGTCCGAAAAACAAAGAGGTAGATAATAAAAGACTTAATGTGAATAAGGTGTCAACAGAAGGGACGGAATTGGTAGATGGGACGGTAGCTGCTAGAGTTGATGTGCTAGGTAAAGTCATTCCTAGACGGGCTATTGAAGACAAATTAAGTAAATTAGTGAAAACATCTATCAGTGTAGATGGGAAGTTAGTCCATGCGTTATTGGATTCTGGTACGGAAATTACTGTTATCAAGAAAGACTTAGTTCCTGGAATATCGGTTGAAGGAGCTTCCACGATTTATTTGAAAGGTATTTTCGGTCCAGCGGTTAAATGTCCTTTAGTATATGTTCCAATTGGTCTTGCTACCGGTGGCCAGGTTAATGTGGTGCACCAGCAAGTGTTATGTGCTTTGGCAGAAGTTTTGGTAGAAGACGTGTTGCTTCCACCAGAGGTTTTGGATATGTTGGGAGGAGTCCAGAGTGAAGAGAATTCACTGGCTCAAAGCTCTCAGGACCTGAGGGTTGACTCAGGAAATGTAGATGAAACCGAGGTTTCATCGGGTATTCTGCCAGAGAAAGCACAGGAGCACATTGAGGATTCTCAAAGGAATATTACTTCATGTGGGAATGAAGTGGGAACATTGGGTACTAAGGATGAGGAGGTGACCGCTGAGATGGATAAAGGAATCATGGTGGCTGATAGTTTTCGTTCCGAACAGGAGTGTTGTGCCGAGTTAGCATTGGTTTGGAAGTATGCTAAGGAAGGCAAAGGAAACTACTATGAAGTAGATGGATATCTATTTCGTAGGGATAAAATACTCGGGGAGAGTATTGGGCAGCTGGTAATTCCGAAGTGCAGAAGAACTGAGGTGTTGAAACTAGCGCATACTTCCGTGTTCAGTAGTCACATGGGTCCCAAGAAGACGCTTGAACGAATAAAGTATTCTTTCTTTTTGGGAGGGTCTGAGGGCCGATGTGAAGAAATTTTGTGAGTCATGTAAAGAATGTCAGCTCACTCGATCGGTTAGGATTAAAGACCGATCATCCAGTACACCTGTGGCAAGGCCCGAATTTCCATTTGAGGGGGGGAATATGGATCTGATAGGTCCAATTGATCCGCCAAGCTTAAAGGGACATAAATATATTTTACGTCGGGTTGATCAGCACACTAGGTGGGGCGAGGCTGTGCCGTTGACTAGTCTCAGTGCGAAGGTAACCTGTGAAGCTTGGTTAAGCATATTTTCGAGAACCGAGATTTATCTTTTGTCGAAAAGGGAAGGTTTTGTAGAAAGGAATAGCGCAGCATCGTGGGTCACGGTACTAGATTTGTGGAAGTGGTATTTCTGTCGTTCTCTCACGAAGGGGTATGCCGCGTGCGTTATGCCGTTTGACATTTACATGACTAAAAAAGTGAGGTTTAAGATTGAATACACTTCTTATGGATGTAATTTAACGGCTCAGGTTTTAAGAATGTTAGAGCAGTTTGTTGTATCTCGAATAGTCGACATAGACATTCTGATGCAGATTTGGAAAAATCGTGTAAAACAAATTAACTTTGTATTAGAATGGGTGAGATGGGTTGGGTGGGAAATCATACCGACTGAAGGCAAATTAGAGCCGTAGGAAAGTTTCTACTGTGTACTTAATATAGATTTAGTGAACTCATTGAGCATTCATTCATGAGTTAATGAAATAAACATTGTCTAGATTAAGATAAAAACTGTAATGTATATATTTAGTGTTGTTTTTTTTGTATAATGTGTTTTCCATGTATCTGTTTGCAATCCCATTACAGTTTAGATCTTTCTGGGAACATAGTCACTTATTTCAATTGGGTGAACTATTAATATTATTTCATGTGTTTGTATTAAGGAACTTTCACTAGAACAATCATCAAGACTTTTGACTGTTGAAATTATTGTGTGTTCTGTTTGTGAATTTTCTGTTTCACGGTTTGTGAATTTTCTGTTCCTGGTGTCTGATATGGTAAAATCAGCCACAAGGGGCAAATTTTACTCTTAGGTGGGGCGTGTAAGGAACAGCTGCCTGCACCTGGCAACAGGTCGAACGAGAGACGATATAGAGAAAAGGATCTGGCAACGACGGAGGAGAAAAGGTCGGAACGGGAGAGAGGGTGACGAAAAAAGCCGGGGTCGTGAAAAGTAGACACGGCTGAACGATGTATCGTAATCCTGTAACATCGTAATATATTCTTGATTTTAAGAAATGTCCCATAGAAGGTATGGAATAAACAGTGGGACCAAATCCTGTCTGCAATTATTTTCTTGTCACAATTCGAACACGGTCGGAAAAGAACTCACGAGTTTACAGGGCCTATGCGGGAGATAAGGAACAAAATTTTCTTCGTCATCATTAACTTCTTCAATTATTTTTTCTGATAACCAAAGGTCTAAAAAACATCTTGGTATTCCTCAAATTTACCCGTTGAAATTAATTTCCTTTTAGTATTTTCAAGTCTATTTTCAGCTAATTTCAAATTAGATGATAAAAGTTTATTATCCAGAACCCAAGGTACAGCTACCTCATATCGACCACTAAAATCTACACTTATGGTTTTTTGAAAATAATTTAGTGTCTCTTTTTGTATTTCTAATTTTATCTTAGTTTCTACGGGATCTGTAATACCAAGAGACTCGAGCTTCCACAAATCGGAAATACACATATCATTTACAAACATAGAAGTAACATTCATAAAATGATTTTTATCAAACTTAGTGTCATTTCTATAGGTTTTTTTCCATAAGCGTCCAACCTAACTTAGTTTTTATTGCTACAGGGCCAGATTTTAAATAGAACATAGTTCCAGTCAGTAGCTTTCCAGCTACATCTGCTCCTAGTAATATTTCTACTCCCCCCCCCCTAAATTATGACCGCTATCTGACAAATTAATTTTTCTATTTTTTAATTCATTTATCCAAGGACCATGTTCTATAGTCGGAACATCATTACATATAATTTCTTGGTCATACACATTTAGATTACAAGTATAATAATTATATCGATGTCAATTAAACAAATATTATAACATTTATGTCTATACATTTTTGTTTTTGAACCGCCAAACAAAGAATGAACAAATTCTTCTTCCCCTTCATATTTAAATCCTAAATTTTCAGCAGTGGATTTTAAAATATAAGATTTTTGAGATCCGTTGTCAATTAAAGCTTTTACTAAACTCTTATGGTTTCCGTTCTGCAACACAACCACAAGAGTCTAAGAGAATTTCAGAAGTGCAAGCTTGATTAGCCAAAACACTAGAACTAGATGAACTAGCAGTCATGCTATTCTCAATACTTGCACTTTCGGTTTCCAAACCCGATTTCAAAGGCAATTTAGAGCATGAGAGAGAGAGATACAGCATAATGCCGTTTATTACAGATTATACATTTAACATCTGATCAACATGAATGTGACATGTGACCCTTTTTTAAACAAATATAACACACGCCTCTCTTAATTACAGCATTCTTCTTAACTTCATATAACGTAGAAGCTGCTTCACAACAATTTTCAGAGGCATGCGTTTTTTCACAAAATATACAATTATTATTGATATTCTTAAATTTAAAGTCTTTCCTATTTTTAAAGTTACTATTAAGTAAATCTGCAACAGTTGCAGTAGTGGAAAGATTTCCTAATTTTTTTCTTATAATTAGATCTTTCAGAATCAAAACTATTCCTAGCAAGTTTTATTCTGTCTTCCTTCGATAATTCTATCGATAAAAATTTCATTAGAGAATCAAGGTCTTTTTTACCTGATTCACCTGATGAATAGCCAACGTATCTCTCCCAGGCGCGCAGAATTTCAGCGGGAAGACAGGATTCTACCAGCGGTAACAACATGGCAGCATATTTCTCTTTGGTGACTCCCAATGACTACGGCGCGTAGCTGGGCCTCAATCTTGTCATACAGCGAAGACAAATTGACTTTCTTGACTTCTGTGTTCTGTAGAACAAGCTTCAAGAGTTCTCGGACGTATACTTGAATCAAGACATGCTCTTGTCCAAACCGCATTCTCAGGTATTCAAAAGCCTTTCTGTAGTTTTCAGAGGTCGCCGGAAAACTTTCAACTATATCCCTGGCCCGGGATTTTTCAGTTGTTGCCTGGATTAAATATTGGAACTTGTCTCCATCATCAATACTCTCATCTTCATGAATTCTCTTGAACTGGTTGTGGAAACGCAGCCAATCCGTCAACTCTCCAGAAAACTGCTGGAACTGAATCTTAGGAAGACGCAGAAATGAAGACGAAGATGTGACCAGGCTGTGGTTGCCCTTCTGTCCGAAAGCATCTGTCTTCATGATATTTTTCGCACGGACTTGCCAGGCAATCATTTTTTCAGTATAGCCTTCTATAGCTTCAAATTCAATATTGTACGCTTCTTGCGTACAGTTTGTCCCGATCATTAATTCTTGAATGTCCGCATCGATTTTCTTCAATTTAACGCCTTTTGCATCAAGCATTTCAAAAACAGTTTCTACGGCATTCTTATCTACAGGATCATTTCCGATAATTTCCTGAAGATGATTTACAGCCTTCATGAAGGCTGTCCTCAACGGAGTGCGTCTCAATTTTAAAGCATCCATGTTCTACTTTCTTATATTCAAAAATGTTTTTCTAACATTCGTAAGAGGAATCTTCTCTCTCTCCTTTCGGAGCGCTTTACCTTCCCCCTGTTGCCACTCAGGTAAAGAGAAATTAAGTGGCGCTCCTCGGGTCAAACACCCCTTCACTCTTTGGTGCTTTCACAACAAATGTAATGACCGCACAATGTTCAATCGTCCATTTTAACGAAAAATACGCTAGACGTCTACTACAACTACTTGAGAGAACAAGTTGAAACTCTCTTGTTGCACCCAGATGGAAACATAAATATTTGCTGATTGGGTCATCAGGCCGAGAACTTCATCTTATCCACGTACGTCCATTTCCTCCTACCATTTTAAAGGATCTTAACTTCTTGAAAGGAATTCCTGATTCAAATAGTTCTACTTTGAATCATTTATATCTATTGGTTTAATTTGTTTAAAATATTCCATAGAGTTTTTGGCTCCAGTGTTTAAACCATTTTACACTGAATTACAAAGAACGCTATTTTCTAAGTTAGTAGGTTGATTTTTTATTTGTTTTATGATAGTAATTATCAAATCTTTGTTCGTATAGAACAGGCATGGCCAACTTTTGGGGGAAGAGTGCCACTTTCTGTTAAAAAAAAATCATGTGTGTCACTTCCAACTTTACCAAAAAATATAAAACAAAATGCTATTTATATGCTTATTATATGGGATTTTTAAGGAAATAGTGCATTTTTTTTATCCAAGTCTAAATAGTAGAAATTTGTGAAAATAATGTAATAAATGAGACTAAAGTACAAACCTAGATTTTTATGTTAAAAACTTTTTACAGGTTCTATCAGTTAGGTTTGGTATAAAATCAAAAAAAAAAAAATGTGCAACTTCAAATATTTAATTCCAAATAATTCTTTAACAGTCAGTATTTTGTGTTTTATAATGTGGTTTTTGAATTTATAGGTTTTTTTCCCCAAGTTATCTATAATAGGGTTAGTTCTAGAAGTTGCTAACAAAATTAGGTGGTTTTAGGTGTGTACTATTTAATTTTGAGCGATAATTTGATTTTATTATAATCATATAGAAATTATTTGTGTGCAAAAATATTGACCCAAATCAACATCAATATCTGACAGCCAAATCGTGTAGATTCGGAAAATTGTTTGTCTACCATAGCTCGGAGCCTTGTCAACTTCGAGAAAGTTATTATAGTGCAGCGCCCGGGGGTTTTAGCCTCGGACTTTCGTTACAGTGAATGAATTTATATGGATGATGTAGGATTTCTTCGTTAAAGTAAGTAGTTGAAAACATGCAGTTAATTATTAGAAGATCAATTAAATAATAGTTGAATTGATGATTAAAAGTCAATTCAAGATTAATTGTTACGGTGCTTTTGAACAAGGTTTGACGGTAATGAAAAAAACAGACGGACAAAATTTACGTGAATTGAAATTATCAAGGAAAGATAAAATAAATCCTCTTTTGGCGAAAAATAGCAAGATTAAAATTCGTGAGGATGTGATTACTGTTGAGCCATTGCTTCTGTTTCAACGAATTTGTGTTCTAAAAAAGACCGATGAAGAGCTTCAAAATCATATGAATTATGAATTGGTACCCTATCCGCTTTGTCTATTTGATGATGGTGAACTGCGGAAGACCAAAAAGTCAACTTTTCACGAGTTATTCCCGGAAATTTCAATTAATTTAAAGAGTGTAGAATATGTGTGTTCATTATATTATGGATGGATGCATGCTATTACATCGTTGCAAATATATATGCCAATTGAATGAAACCTTTAAATGATATGCGAGCATTATGTAAGATATTTAAAAAATAATTATAATAACACGTACTGGTATTTGAAGGATATAAGAAAGACCCCCCGTATTAAGTCAACCGAAAGGAATCGTCGTGCATTGAAAAATAAAAGTGCAGACATTGAATTCGATGAAAATAGGCCTTTGAAAATAGCTCTAGACAAATTTTTGTCGAAGAATAAAAGTAAAAGCCGCTTGATAGAAATATTGAGAATTATAAATTAGCTGATAACAATATTTTTACTTGCCAAGCGGAGAGCGATGCAGACAAATTAATTGTTGATACAGTAATTAATTTAGAAACAATGTTGTTATAGTTTCAGAAGACATTGACGTCTTGGTTATATTAACGGCATTAGTAAATGAGGATCATGAAATATATTTTTTGAAACCATCCATAGGCAAAGTCCAACAAAAAATATTTTCTTCGAGAAATTTAAAAGAAACGCTCCCAAAATGTAAAGAACATATTTTTTTTTTTTTTTTTTTTTTTTTTACATGCTTTCACGGGTTGTGATACTACATCTGCGTTTTTCAATAAAGGCAAAATTAAATCTACCCAAAATTTTGAGAAATGTCATGATCTTTACAAATCAGCAGAAGTATGCAAAAATGTCAACGAAGACTCGAATAATATATTTCACAAGCGTGTGTAACATGTATTTTGGGTTTATGTGGAGCATCTGCAAAAATTAAAGATTTGAATCCATTGAGGTACCATTCTTTCATAAAAGCAACGGCAAAAAATCCAAGTGTTCTTTCATCATCGTTACCTCCTACAACTGATGCAGCATTTAAACATCTAAAAAAAAGAGTGCACTTGCAAATCCAGATATGGCTAGGAAATGACGTAGATATTGATAGTTGGGGATGGAAGCATTTCAATAACATGCTCATCACAATAACAATGAATCAATTGCCAGCTATAAAAATGTAAAAATTTGTAATGAAGCATAGTGTTTAAAAATTAATAAGCCCTTATTAATTAATTAAATTAAAGGTTAATTAGAAATAAAACTGTTAAATAAAATAACTAAACAACAAACAAATGACTTTAATGGGAGGGATGAATCTGGTGCTACATAACAAATTTTCAGCATTTGGTATTAATCGTGTCAGGTTTAATCTTAAATCTGCTCTGTTAGTACTGTCTAGGTTTTTCTTTTTTTTTGGGGGGGAGAGATTGACAACCGCTCTCGTATTCCATAATTTAGGACAAATAACAGGTTTGCCTTTTTAAAGGCAAACATTCATACTGACATTCATTTCTAAACATCAAGATCTTCGTTAGTACTTATTACGATCAGTTCCTTTTGTAATGTGACTTTTTTTTTCAATGTGACCATACGAATTCATTGCCTACTGTGGTATTACCATAGATCTGTGGTCTTCAATCTGTGTTCCACGGAACCCTGGGGTTCCACTAAACGTACTCAGGGGTTCCACGGGTCACAAAAAAAAATCGAGAAGAGACTTAGAGATGTGTATGCAAAATGGATTCACGTTCTTTAAAATGTTTCTATATCCACACGAATTTAAAGTTAATCCCTATCATTAAGAAACTGAAAATTTTATTCATGTATAATAACTTTATATTTTGCAATACTTTTTAAACTTTTATTATTATAGAATAAAAGAATATTAAAACGCGCGCCTGTTTTATCTTTATATATATACAGTCAAACCTCCATATAACGAACCTCTATATTGTAAACCAGTAGGAATTTTTGAAGGGGGGTCTGGGGTCGAAATTTCACTATTCTTGTATCATGCTCCTTTGATTTTATCGATTTTCGAGAACAAAACACAGTAATAAACTAATTATTGAATAAATAATTAGCATTAATTAATAAAATTAATCATTAATAACAAATACTTCAATAAATTTTACGTACTACATACTTAGAATTATAATCAATCGGAAAAAAATCGAACGCTTTGGGGGGAGGACCCCCCCTTGTGTGCGCCACTGTTGCAAACTTTTTCCCGGAACCATTTCACAATTTTCTTCGTAAAATAACCTTCTTATAGCGAAGTGCATTTTCTATATCACAAACTTTTTTTCTTGCAACTCAGTTTTTTTTCCTCCATATTTTTAAAGTATTTCTGAACATTTCAAGTCATTCTCTATGAACACATTTTATGGTGGTCATAAATCTTGAACTGATTTTATTAGGTGCATAACTCGCCGAGAGCAATAGAATTCTGGGAATTTCATCTAAGAAGTACAACCTTTAACCCCCATTGTACAGTACACAAGAAACATCTTCGATATACTCTTTCACCCTCAGTGGAGTTCTAGTTATAAAATAATGTATATTTAAAATTACTTGTATGCTTTAAACTATAAAAAATGTCTATAAAATTCAGTAATTTTAACATAAATTTATTTGTTTAAGGTTGAAAATACAGTGTATTCCTCGACATTCTTTTTTCTTGTTTTCCTAGCAGGTTTTTTTATGAATACATTTTATGATAATTTATTAAATAAATAAATATTAATTTACAAAAAGGTCTGAATTTTTTTTTTAGTATATAGTGTGTATGAATTTAAAATTTGTTTTATGTGGTTTATAAAGAAGTATATTGAAAGATGAACCTCTATATAACGAACTTTTTTTCGGGATTTAGCGACTTCGTTATATAGAGGTCCGACCGTATATATATGTTACTTACTAGATTGGGAATGTGTGACAAATCTATGCGGAACTTTATCACTAACCTTCTGAGACGTCTTTTTTAGGGAAATTTAATTCCCCTACCTATTTCCAATCAGCTCCAAAAATAGGACAGGGATTTCTTGTTATATGCAGATTAGATAAAGTATTTAAGTCAAAAACGGAATAGTAAAGTAAAAAGCAGTAGGAGAGAGAGATTGAAGCAGGAAGATATAATAGTGAAGTTAGAGATTTATTATTGAAGATTTCTAGGTGGATAAATTAATCTCAGGAAGAGTTGAGATTCAGTGTGGTAAATATTGATTTATAATTAAAGTCTCATTAAAGCTTTATATTAGGAGTGAGATTAAAGTTAAATGTTCAATAGGAATATTATTGAATATAATTATGGGATCTCTTATTGCGGTAATCTCTGCGTGATCGATATTCTAATTGTTAATTAATTGGATCATTAAATATTTAAGTTAATATAAAGGAAAGTCCCTTTTAAACCTCATATATCTATTTTAAATTATTTGTTATTAAAAGTCTTTGATTCTATTTGGGAAAGATAACCAAATAAAGAAAGTTATTCATTAAAATGGCTACTGGTTCTTCTTTGACTCAAAATCATTCTCGTTCTCAAAGTGAGATCCAAGGGGGTCTTCACAAATGTTTTGTTGTTTACTATCCTGAGTTCCACGAGACAATTTTAATCTCGTTAGTTCAATGTTTTGCAAAACTAAATAGTTTTCTAATGAAAAATACACCTTTTTATATTTGGGAAAAAACACCTACAACAAAACAACATATTCGATGTTAAAAATCTAAATTTAAGCAAGAAGATATCCTAAATTTTATGTTGCAAATTCATGTAAAATATACAGTATTTCTTACACAGCCATAAACATTTTAATGCCATTCAGAATACTGTGTATAAGGGGAAAATATTTCTCAATGTGAACGGCTACAAAAACAAAGTATATAAACAAATGAAACTCAAAATATGTAATGCGATTGCAGTTATTCTCCATAGACCTAGACTTCAATAGTTTGTATGAAAAAAAAACAAGCACACATCCCAGTTACCAAACATAATGCATGGGTAGGTGACACTGGGATCACAAATTAAAATTATTAATGAGTAAATTATATTAAAAGTAGATTAAATATATTTTTTTAATAATAAATGCAATACTTTTTTTAATTGCCTTTACATTGATCTATATTGTTGACCTATTTTAAATATTATTTAAAGATATATTCTTCTAAGTGTGTGTGTGGAATAGGGTTCCACGAAAATACTTTCTAGTTCTCGGGGTTCCTGGAAACCACCTTCAAGTTCTAGGGGTTTCGTGAGTTGAAAAAGTTTGAAGACCACTTCCATAGATAAAGCGTTCTCAAAACTGGTTTCAGAATCTGAATAAAAGGCAGTTGAGAGAAAATGTTGGTTAAAACGTCCTGATAGATTGTGTGTGACAAATTGAGAAAATTTGGGACCTCCAGTATTATACTTCTTTAGCTTAATTCTGGAAAAGAAGGCTGAAATGGTTTTTGTTTTAATAAAATTTATGCTATCACCGTAAGTGCAAATTAACCTCATTAAATTTAGTAAACAAATCTGTTAAATAGGTAAAATTTGATTCCCACTTGATTAAATTTTTTTTAAAATTAAAGTTACGTTTTAGTTTAATGAGAGCCACTATCGTAGACCCCCTATTTACAACTCATGGACCCTCAAATTATTTTTTTGCTGACGTAGACCCCTTGCAGGTCGTCATAGCCCCCTACAGGTCTATATAGATCACTTTAGGAATCATTGATTTAGAGTTTTAATATACTTCTAAATATATTCAATTCAAAAAAATATTCTCAACTTAAAATTAAAATAATTATAATAATTAGAAGAAACATCAAAATTTGTGCAATCATACTTCAAAAAAAATTTCTGAAATGATGCGAATTTCGTTGTTTGCAAAATTATTCTGAAGTAATGATAATTCATGAGAGAGAAAAAACCAAATTTGGAATTATTTTAAGAAACATTGATAGTTACTGCCGTTAATATTTTTCGTCGAAAATAATATTGTTTTTTCACAATTTCATAACTTAATTTCGAACAAGAAAATATTTCTTAATTTTAAAGGGTAGTTCTTGTGTAAAACAGTAAATTTCTTAAAAAAAACAAACTGCAGCAACACATATGTAAAAGAAAGAAAACACCAGTGTATATGTGCATGAGCAGTGCGAGAGGAAATTTGTAATACATCTCTGGTTTTCAAACTCGGTGGCTCGAAAATTGACTAACATGAAGCCTCAGAATGATATACATAACTGGTTTTTATAAATGGAAAACTTTTAAAAACAAGTCTAAGCGAACAGAAAAATTAATAGCTAACTGCTGGCACATAGGAAATGGGGTCCTTTAAACAGACTTCTGGACGTCACTATATTTTTTTGGCTAACCAAAATCGTCCATTCCGTGGCCAAAGAGAGCACTATAAGTACAAAAAAAAAACTAGAGTGTGTGTGCTTATGACCACACGATAGAAGTGATCACTTCAAATTTTGTAATTTTATTTCGGGAATTAGTTGGGTGCATGAAAAGCAAGGAGATATTAGTATTATCATATAAAATTATTTGGCTCACACGTGTAGTATACCCCCCCCATACTACACCTGTGAGCCAAATAATTTGGATTTGGCGATGGCGATTCATGTCTGTACTCATAAAGTAATATTTTTTGAGAAATATGCAATCATATTTGTGAATTAATTATATTCTAAGAAGGAAACAATTGGTTTATATTAACTGAAATAGGTTATAAATACTTTAGATTCAAAATTATTTAAATATCAAAAAAAAAAAAAATCATCAAGCGTCGTTCCGTACTTCGTCGTGCTTATATTTGGATCATTTAGCATAATTAAATTGAATTTTGATTTTAAAAAAATCTACTAAAGGTTTTGATTTGTCTTTTGAAAAAAATCTACTTTAAAATCCCCACTTAAAAGAATAGGCAATTTGTTCAGAAGAGTTGATCCGGCTTCATAGTGTTGGCAATTAAATTTTTGTGAATGAATTCGATAATTTTCTACACTTAGATTTGGTTAAATATAAATAGTAACCATTAAAATTATTTAGTCATTTTCTGCTCTACATTTCGCTGCACAAATTTCTCCGATACATGACTCATTAAACCCAAATAATTCAGAAGTATTTGATGTTACATTCATTTCTGAAGTGACATAAGTTGTCGTATCTCCCTTATTTTTATAGAAAGTAACTCCACTAGCTCTGTGATTGTGTCTTTGGAATTTAGCAATACAATGAAAATTTGGAACATGTATGTTTCTTCATTATTTATTCAAGTTTCTGTCAAAAGTAATACAGTTACATGTTGCATGACACTGTCAGCGAGATCCAAAGCATATACACATAAACTTTGACAATTCAAAAAATACACTCATGGACAAAAAAAAATAAGTGTATGTGTACTTATGTACGGACGTAAGAAGTTATACTTCTTTGGCGTAACAAGATTAAAATATTTCTGAAACTTTTGAGCAGTTGTAAGCTGGGCCAAGGACGAAAGGCGGTCACGAGGAGAGTTGAACTATACAAACCTTAAGTCAATCGGACCAGCAAACCCCGAGATAATCACGATTTTAATAAATTTAAACACCCTCGCACAGGGACAATAAGACCAATAACATAGGGGGGAGGTTCGGCAGACTGTATCTGGAGATGAGGTGTACCGAATGTGACACCTGAGACCTCATATTGAATGTCTAGGCGGGAAGAATCTTTCCTGAGAAAATTAAGACATCTGCCTAAAGAGCCCCGAGTTATGGTCATTTAAAAATAATTAAAAAATTTTAAACAAATAAAATAGAAGCAGGGCACCCAGCAACTCGAAACTCAACCTGGTTGTGAGGAAACACAAGAGGAATTCATTTGAATCGATCCGGAGTCTGTAGCAAATGGGACGGCGCTATCTCGGTAAAGGAAAACGAAACTAACTCCCCCCGGGGGGGGACAACTGTGACGTAAATGGTCACGTACATCCCAACGAGACACAGAGTAGTAGGTGATCCCAAAGTTTCATCCTTCTATCTCTGTAATATCGGGACGTCATCAAAAGATCGAATCCCAAAGGAATAACATGGGGATTCTAATTTTAGTGATAACGCCCTCCCTAGGTTCACTATCTACACAAGAATTATAACCAATGACAGAGCTCAACGAGAACCTATGGTCCGATTTTCATTAACGAAGCTAAAAAAAATCTCGGAGCTATGAGGGATTTAAAATTTTTTAAAACTTTTAAATAATTTAAAAATGTTAAATATAGGTGAAGAAATGGGTTATTACTGGGGAAGTCTTGTAGGGGGGAGCCCGGGAGGGGGCCAATTCCACATAAAGCTCGCGCTAATACGAAAATATGACGGACCTCTAAAAATCAAGTCTTAAGCTCAATTCCTTAGGGGATGAAATTTTTTCCAGTCCCCATAGGAGCATGATATTTTAGTGCTTAAGCCCTCCCCATACCTACACAATGGGAACATAGTAGATGACAGGATGGGTCTCGAACAGTGGAACCGTTGGTTTAAATCTCAAGTCCGAGACTCAAACAGGAGCCAAGATATTGTGAATTTAAATAAATTAAAAAATTTAAAACAATTAAAAGCTATGGAAGAAATAACTCTATTAGCATGAACTTATAATAACTGGAAGAACAGATAGAGAGGGATCGAATGAGCCAGGTCCGAAAGGATTGTGAGGCTCTAGTGCCGAGATAATGGCCAAGAAGCTTTTGAGGTGGGGAGGGAGGCGTCCCAACAGATATGGTTCAAAACAATAGTTATTACGATCCCCCAAATATCAGTCCCCTAGCACCAAAAAAGTGGCATGTTAAAATATTGGACAACGGTGTGCGCGCGTATCGGTACCGAGACGGTAAGAGCACACATCCGTGACGGAGTGCGTCACATCCATTACGGTGTGCGCGCGCATAGTAAAAATTTACCCTCATCCTTTTTCCCTAACGCACTAAAGGAAGTATAACTTCAAAAATTAGCGCACCAAGAAATAATTGCGGGATCGTAACGAAACTTGGCATGAAGGTACATGCCAGAGAGATATGCAAATTATTAGAAATGCAGCGTGATTGCGCATTACGTATAGCTGGTTGCGGGCATTTAAAGTCGTTTTCCGCGGAGTAGAAAAATTGGTAAACAAAGCTTGTTTGAGTATGCTGAATCGTTTAAAAAGAAAGAGCTGAGATAGACATGCCATTATGCCGTTTTCGAAGACAATACTAGCAGTTGCCGCAGTTTAAGAAGGGGAGAATCATCGGCAAGATGAAAGCTGGGTGATCATCCAGGCGAGTAGCTCTTCAATTAAGCCGCTCTGATTGTGTTGTGAGGAGGTGATAAGATTAGTGGATCTGAGAGATGTCTTTTACACGAAGACCTGGCTCAAAACGCTCTCGACAGATCAGTCGTCGAGAAGACCACCACATCGTAAGAAATGCATGCGTACAGCCAACTGCTTCATCGACCGCCATCCAGGCACAGCTAACACTTTCCCTAGGGGCCCCTGGGTCTTCTTGAACCATATGAAGGCGTCTGACTGAAGGATATTTGGGATCACGGCGCCCATTACGTGTGCTGCCCTTGACGCCCAGCCATCGACGCCTCCGTTTGGAGTGGTGCCGCACACGAGGTGACTGGAGTGCAGTGGAATGGAATCAGATTGTCTTTAGCGATGAATCTAGATTCAATCTTAGCAGTGATGACAATCGTGTTTGCGTGTGGAGACCCTGTGGTGAACGCCTCAATCCTGCCTTTGCTTACAGCGACGCACCACTCCCACAGCTGGTGTGATGGTATGGGGTGCCAACGCCTACAATACACGGCTACCCCTAGTATTGATCCATGGCACTATGACAGCCAGCGGTATGTCCATGACATCCTGCAACCACATGTGTTACCACTCATTCGACGGCTCCCAAGAGCCATTTTTCAACAAGATAATGCTCGACCTCACACGGCAAGGGTGTCACAAGACTGTCTCCGCACTGTTACTACCCTTCCTTGGCCTGTTCTACCCCCAGATTTGTCTCCAATCTAGCATATCTGGGATCATTTGGGATGACGTGTTGGGCATCCCACGAGTTTGAATGAACTAGAGGCAAGGTTACAGCAAATATAGAATGAAATGTCTCAAGACATTATACAGAATTTGTATGCCTCAATGCCCGATCGTATCGCCTCGTGCATTCGCGCTAGAGGAGGTTCAACAGGGTAATAAATCCTTCGTTCTTATGATTTTTCTCTGAAATAAATTATCCTTTTTCTTTTATTTTCTAATCATTTACTTATATTAAAGTAGTCATTACGTATGCAAAATTTCGTTTCATTTTGACGAATCCTTCTTGGTGCGCTAATTTTTTTGTGCATGAGTGTATATTGATATTACCTTTTTTGTGGAAATGAAGTTTGCGAAAATATATTTGAATGTTTTAAATTTGTTTTGTGTGATAACCTTTTAAATTCGTTTTGTGATAAACTTTTAAATTCATTTTGTAAATCTCGAAGAGATGTAGATTCTCTTAGGTTATGGAAGAATTTTGGTTCGGTATTTTCCATAACAATGTAAAATCCTTCAAGACTTGTTGCTCTTGATAACGCAACATATACCAATTGTCGAGAACGTGTTTTCTCATACTTATAACAAGACTTGAAGGACTTTACATTGTTACGGAAAATTCCGATCCATTGTTACGAGCGTTACAAACCCGAGCGCAACAATGCTTGGCTTTTTAAAACGCATCATTCAAGCTCACTCTCCAGCAAAACGCGCCTAAAGAAATTATCACTTCAAAAACTTATTTACGCACTGTTGTAAATATTATCCACTGGTGGGCAAAACTTAAGCAACTATGTAAATTTTAAGCAGATAGTCATGCAATTGCAGAAAAGGGATTTTATTACGATCAATACAATGAACACGTAATTCAAGTGATGCATATGCTAATGTCAAGAACAAAACGTCATTGGCGACGTGAGTGTATACAAAACGCATGCGATCGGTGCTCAAGGCTACAATAAAAAGGAAGAACGAAGGCGCAATAAAAGACGTTCGGGTTGGATTGTCATATCGGTCGCTTATCCAGCCAAGTTTTTTCTCGCCAAATCTGGTAACCCTCCTGAATTTTTTTTATCAGCGAAGGAGAAGTCGGATCGGCGCAATTTCGCGCATGGGAAGTACACACGCAAAAACGCGACAAATTGGAAGTTTTTCAAAATTTGGTGGACCAGTGGCTGATTCAACAATTTCACCGAAATTCGCTTTAAGTGCGCTTTTTCGTGAACTATGGCTAGAAGAAATTACCTGGATGTCTTCACTCGAGGAAGAGTGATCGGAAAGCTGGAGAAGGGTGTAGTTTCATCAGTGTAGCTGAAGACTTCGGAATAAAAAAAAAGTGTTGTTTCGCGCGCATGGAAAGCCTTCCAAACCATAGGTACAGCAGTTAGGTACATTGGTGGTGGGCACTCTAAGAAGATAACTGCCGTGGTTGACCGATATATCGTACTGCAGGCGAAAAGAGCACGATAACAGTCAGCAAGTGCCATTCCTCAGCAAATGAGCGACAAGTATCGCAGTTTACTGTGGCCTATTCACCTGTACGTGGCACCCCTTTGAAAGTTGGCCATCGGTGATATCATTTAGAGTGGTGCATGGAGCACAAAATTGAGCATCCCATCAAAAGAGACGTGTTCTCTTCATGGATGAGAGTCGTTTCAGTGCCACAAGCGATTCTCAACGCCAGTTGATTTGGAGAGGCTTTATGCAGAATGGGCAGGCTGAGCTCCATGTTTCGGCAGAGATTCTGTGAGGTGATCTTTTCCCATGTTTCGTGTTCCGCTTTGCTTTGGGGCCAGACTTAATTTTTATCGATGACATTGCGGGGCCACACCGGACTGGTGATGTTCAGCAGCAACTGGAAAGTGAAAATTTAACTCGAATGGACCAGCCACAGGGCCGCTTTTCCGCTTAGGCACACGCCTATGATGCAAAGGATTTGGGGGTACAAAAAATTGGAGGACGAAAAAAGAGATAAAATAAAATTTACAGTAAACGTACCACAGCCTAGCGAGTCATGAGAGAAGCATTTCTACTCTTAGAGAGTAAAGACTGAAATGAGATCCCCAATGGAAAATGAAAAGCTTAACAGTTGGATGTTGCTATGCACACGACATGATATTAACATGGACATTGATTACAATGATGTTATTAATGATTTTGTATTGGTCAAAGCTCAAGAAAACCTTTGTTATACCAATACAATGATAGTAACTCAACAAAGAATAAGGATGTCTAAAGGTAAAGATAATAAAACGATAACAAAGAGGATAATTATCAAGTTGAAAACAGTTAATACAATATTGTATACTCTAATGGCAAACAATTTCATTAATTTACTGCACTCATTTACAAAAGGGTGGGTGGGTGGTCCGGGATTTCGAAAAGGCAAAAAATGAACAAAAGCGGCCAAACTATGTCACTTTCCTTTCTTTATGGTTTACAGTCCAGAATACGGTGGGTCTATAGGTTGTGGATAATGGAAATACTCCCAAACAGCAAAAATAAAGAAAGAGTGAGAGAGTTAAGGGAAAATCCCTCAGAAACCAAAACTGGCAAGGTAAGAATTGAAGGAGAGGGGCGTAACAATTTGAAATGCCCGAGGCGATTAAAGGCGGTCCTGATTGGCCAGCGTTCTCCCTTGATTTAAATCCCATAGGAAATGTGTGTTATGCTTTGGGGAGACGCCTTTAGGCCCGATTACAGCCAACAACAGAAATAGATGTAGATTGAGGAATGGGCACTCTTATGTCAAGAGCTGTTGGAAAATCTGGTGCTGAGTATGGAGAGACGATGCGAAGCAACTAAGGAACAACTGTTTGTAGTTCATCCTCTAGGACAGCAATCATGTGTAACGATCCTATAAGTTCAATAAAGCCTTATTTTGTTTTGATTCCGTACTATATGCATTGTATTCATTTTTGCGTGACTATGTCTTCGTCATCGTTTAAGTACCAGATGCTGGCTCTCATTTTTGAATTTCATGTCTCTCAATGATTTCTCGAGGAGTTATGGCATAAAAAAAACCACCTGTTGCTAAAGTGTTGCACACCAGTGTACATTAACGTCTCACTTTGAATACTGATGATGAATTTCATAATTCTGAACTGCGTTCAAGTGACGAGGACGATGCCTAACGTAAATTTCACTAATCAAAATTCCACGCAAACGTAAGGATTTTAAGCACCTTCTACAATGAGCACCGAATTCGCGACCAAGAGCGAATTGTATAGTATTGCAAGAAATAAACAAAATAACTATATTTTGAATATAGACGCAAAATGAAGATCACGTATGCGTATAACTTAACAAAATCTAACCCTTTGCGGTTCGCGTTTCCTTATGTCTACTTTCGTCCGCCAAAGCTTTTTTTGTGCGTTCCGGTCCTCTCTGAGCCAATACAGCAAATAATCACACTGATCTTAAGTCGACCAGCTTCGGAGATATAAAGAGAATTCGAAATACAATTCTACAAAGTGTTAATTTTTATTAGGCATTTTTTTTGCTTTTCAAATAATTTGTATAAGCACTTTTAAACCGATTCTCTACCTATAGAAGAAGTTATTTCTAGGACTTTTCATCCCCATTAATATTTCAATTGGTCAATTTACGGCTAGTTTAGTTCGCTAACAAGAGCTCAACGACAAACTGCTATGTATTCATCATTATTTCCTTTTTCAAAAGAAAATTAAGATGGATAATAATTAACGAACTGGGGATCTTATTCAATTCCTACTATTAGCTCACACTCCATATATTTATCTTGGTGGAATTTTCAATTGTTAATACAATACATTTTAAAGCGCTCAATTGAGGTGAAATTTTATATACATGATTATTTTAATTATAATTAATAAAAATTAATTGATTAAAACTAATTATTCAAAGAATTACAGATACAGCCACGATGGTATAATTTTTGGCGACTTGCGTCAAAATTTGAAAATATTTTTTTCTAGCATTCAGTTGAACTGAAATTTTATATACACGACTGTTTTGGACGACAATACGATACTTTAATGATAATGGATAAAAGTTAATTACCACTGAATGTTGTGATTCTGTCATATGTATATATATATTTATATTAATTGTAACTATTTAATAAAAATTAGCTAAAATAAAGTTTTTCTTTGTTGATCTAAGTAGGAATTGACTTAATTTTTTTATATTACTTGTTTTTTTCATTTACATCGCCACTGAGACAACAAAATTTCATTGGCGGCGGACCTCGTATCTTTGAACCATGATCAAGCAATGCGGACGAAACCTAAGCAGGCATCCCTATCTAAACTTTCCCTCTATCTGATGTGTTAGGACTTTGAGCCTCGACAAATTGAGCGTGCATCAGTCCCTCTACACGGCGGGTCTTCATTGGTACTAAGATTCGACAAAGCAAGCTTCGAGTTTACGACCCTGACCACTCGGCTCACACTCATCGGAGAAGTAAACATGGTGGAAAAATCAATAGTTTGTGTTCATTACATACAATATGGTATTTAACAAAACCTTTTTTGCTTTAAAATTATAATCACACATACACAACACATCTTAAGACTTGTTGAAGCCCTAGGTCCCAATGCAAAAGTAGCCTCCTTCGCAATGAACCTTAAAAGTAGATAGTATGTAGCATACGTTGTCAAATACTCATACAAACAGTAATCCGAAACAAATGTGCATAACTTCACAATGTGCTTACAATCACACAAATCAGCTCAACTGACTACCGTTCTTTGACTTAATCGTAATGATGGAGTATGGTGATAGACCAAGGCGTAAGCATGGACGACAGTCATCACATAATAATAGTCTTGCCACTGTTGACAGCCGACATTTCCAGTTTTTTGGAGAATACAACCAGAAATAACATTTAAACCTAAAAATTATTGAAGTCATGATCTCATTAAAGCTCAGTTGGGAATGAGACCCAGGCTCATGCCTTAAAACATCCCAGCATACACAATTTATATATGCATATTTTTATATGTTTTATTATAATTTGAGTTAACCAAAACGCATTTCAATTACAATACTTATTCTAGAAGAGATTTCTGAGGTAGTCTAATAGCAGTCTTTTGAATTATAACAACATGCATGCTTTTTGTTTATTAACGTCTTTAACATAAATTAACATGATTTATATATTTTTCATAATTTATAAAATATTGCCCAAATTAAATTAATTCTTCCCAAAGTTTTGTATACCATTGAACAAACTAGCACTCCTTTGTAGAAAAAAAAAGGAAAACACTTGCATTTTTAATACCTAGAATGATTTCACATAAAATTCCTTTATTTCAGAGAAATGATAGAAAAAATGTAGATGAAATTAAAGCAAGAAAGAAAATGTTTGCATTTGTACTTCAAAGATTAAAGATGTCAACATTTACTTTGGATTTTATTTCAGCTCATGTAAATATATTTCTAGTAAAAATACTCACTTCTACACCACAGGTCTGAGGTTCAAATCCCGAACTGGGCAAAGTCGACTGAGCTTTTCATCCCTTCAGTGGGTCAATAAATGAGTAAGTAGCAAACTTGTTTGGGAACTGAACACTGGGGGGTTCTGCGACAGACTGACCACTTGAACGAAGCATCTGCACATGCACCCTAGCACCTGACGTCCCGAAAACTGAGATAGGCACAGTAGGCCTTGGATTTTAAGGGCTGATGTGCCACAGAGTTCAGTTAAGTTCAGTAAAAATACTAAACTTATAATTTTTAAAAAATATTACTGTTACTTTATTTAAAAAAATATAAACTCCTTTTTAGACGATTTTTAATCAAGAAAACACAAAGTGAAGAATATTGAATTAAAACATCAAATGTAAAACAAACAAAAAAACACTATGAATAGAATACAAGGTTTTAATGTGAATGTAACTTTTCATTACAGAGAAAACATTCAGAAATCTACACACATATGTACAGGAATAAATAGCAAATTTAAAATTACACTGACTTTTAAAGAATAAATATCTGTATTTATAAATTAAGTGAAATTGCACAATATCCAAACAAATAATCTATTGTTAAAATGTTCAATTCAGGAATTCTAAAATCATTTAGATGCAATCTATTACTAAAATAAAAAATTTTTTAAGTACAAAGCAAATATATAATTATTTTAAGTCATCAATTTTTGCCCTCAACCGGATAATGCGTCGCAATTTCTCTTCATAAACTGTGGTATCTTGATTTTGTCTCTTGGCTTGCTCCATTCGACCTCTCAACTCAGCTTCTTCTAGATAAAGAGGCAATTGGTTTTCCAAACTTCTAACCCGATCATCCAGATCATTTTCTTCCCTCAATACGCAGAAATATATCATAAATACAGTCAGACTCAATGCAACCACAACAGATTGACTTCTAGGTTGCTCAAAGTAATCTTTACCACTAGTCGTGTACTTTGCTTTCCATTTACCTGCTTCACTAGTAGAATACTTAATGGGTTCATCCTTCAACTCACTGTTTGTAATGGTTTTTAAAGTTTGTACAGGCAGTCTAAAGAGAAAGGGGGTAAGAAAAAATGTCAGACATATAAGAAATACTCTTCACAATTTTTACTGAAGTAGGAAAAAATTATATAAAATACATTTGTTAATATGTTTATAAAATGAAACTAAATTGTGATGTTAATGATTTATTAATTAACATTTTTAATTAACTTTAAATATTTTTCTTACTGTAAATGCTTTTTACACCAACATGATCTAATTTTTCATTCTTAAATGAAGCCATGCAAGCCTTTTTAGATATTTGTACAAGAAGTATCAAATCAGAGAAATTAATATAACAGTCTTAAAAGAATCCAAAGCACTCTTTTTCCTAAGAGAAAAACCAAGTCTATTTTATCCCAATGCCATACATTAAATTTTGTCAACAATGATATGCCAATGCTACCTACACGCATTATGTTATGCAATATTTTCCTTGTATTATTTCATAGGTGGGTAAGGAAAGGGTACTTACATATTACTGCACTCTTATTGGTGAGATTATATGAAACACAGCACATGGTTGCCAATTCAGTAAGTACAGCACATGTAAAATCAGGGTTGCCAACTTGGAGAGTTATCTTGAACATTGGCATTGTTGTGATAATATGTGAGTAATAAGAAATGAAATAATCTTAAAACTCTTACAAAAAGAAACAATAGAAAATATGTACAAGCTTCTCAGTAAAATTTACACTGAAAAACCTTTAAAACATTAATATGATTAATAGTTGATATCAAATACAATTGAGTGAGTGAATATTAACATTGCACTATTCAGCTACTAGAAGGTTTTTGGCCATCACGGTCAAGTGACAAGGACGACACCTGAGCTGGCAACTTCCTCTCCTAACTTCCACACCACACCAACAGGACATTTGAGCATAAACAGATTTAACATGATTACCCCAATACGGCGGGTCTTCAGCGGTTCTTGGCTCAAACTCAAGACATGCAGCTCAAATCCGTTACTTTGATCACTAGGCTGCTGCGGCCACTCAAATACAATTGAAAGGAACTGCAGAGAATGAAGCACAATGGTGTGGTTGGTAATATTTCGGTTGCAGTTGGTAGCAGTATTAAATTGCCTTTGAAGGTTAACTGAATAGTATCAAATCTGCCTTAACTTTAATTCTAATTAAACTTATTTTGTAAAGAAATGTTTTTAATAAAAGTAAATACAACCTTTACAACCTGTTCTTTTTTTCAGATTAGGAAATTTTGTGTACTGATACTGTTAGCAGATAATTCTATAATTAACACTGTAAACTTGTGGGTTCCTTTTGGATCGGGTCGTGTTCGAATTGTGAAAAGAAAATAATTGCAGTCAGGATTTTGTCCCTCTGTTTTATTCCACACCTTCTATGGGAAATTTCTTAAAAAAAAGAATATATTAAGATGCTACAAGATTACAATACATTGTCCAGCCATCTCTTCTTTATCCGACCACGTTTTTCGTGCCACTGCTCTCCTTTCTCTCCTGTCGTTGCCAGATCCTTCTCTCTATATCGTGTGTCAACTCATACATTAAGAATATCAGTACTTTTCTGTTTGGGGAGGGCTTTTTGCGACAATTAAAATTTTTTTTGCCAAATTAAACACCTAACTCAAAATAAGGTGTTTTCTTTAAAGTTGTCTTTCTGCACGAGCCATAAGCAGACTCATGAATAGTATGGTAGGCTTACCACATTTAATAAATTTATATTGGTATTAGGCAATTTTGTTTTTTGCATGTTTAAAGCTCCTTGAAACAAAAAAAGTACCAGAATACCTCTACAACACACAGTTCAAAACTCTAACTTATTTGGTACTTAAGAATTATCGCAACCTATTGGCGACATTATTTGAAACAAAGTATATGATTGCCAATTCAGCGCATACAACACATGCAAAATTGGAGAGTTATCTTGAACATTGTCAATTGTTATGATAATATGCATGTAACCTTTTTCTTATCAAGCTACAATATAGGCTCAAAATAGGTGCTTGAAAACGAATAGCTACCATCTCATTTTAGTAATACTGAATTCACAATATATAATGACACATAGTTCAGAAGAGTTATAAAACTTAGTTCACTTTGAAATTTGGTTCACTCCTAGGAGAGCCCACACCCTTGGCGCAAATTACTTTGGTTGGCGATAATTGCGCCATCTTGGTAACCCTACTTTTTTTAAACACTGCATGTGGCAACCCTAACTATTTGTAGCATTTTCGTATATTGTGGGCGCGCATTTCGAATTTCATTTTGTTGTTGGGCTCCGGGCTGGCTGCGTGTGGGAATATACTTTAGAATTTTTTACTTTGTTGAATGCGAAAGGTAAGAAAGAATTGATTGAATGGTGTATGAAGGAAGGATTGATTGCTTCAAGTTATGAATGTCCTTGTAATGATCGGCATGATGTAACATGGTCGGCAATAAAACGCTTTCTTCGAAATTGTACCAGCCACGCCGAATGTATGTTTGACCATTACCTCGCAGAATAAATATGGCGGTGCTCACATGATCATTCGCTTAGCGATGAGACCTTTAAGGCTTTTTTAAAATCTGTTGTTACGCTGTACGCTCCACTTGGAAAAGATCAGCAGTAAGAAAGTAAGGGTTGAGTCCTAGGAGGACCCACTTTCGGTCGCCAAATTTTGAGTGATAAAGGTTACAATATGGTAACCCTTCCATTTCACCCCTAAAATTTGGATTTTCAAATCACCGAAAAAAATGGCAACCCTAAAAAGGGTGAAACGTATTTTGCCTTTTCCGAAAAAACGGTCTTTTTGACCCCTGACTTCGCTTGAGATGGTTTGCTCTGCACCGGTTTGTGTTAAGAATGGCTTGTGAAAGGAAATTACTTGAAAGTGAGGCTACGACAGGTTTCTTTGTGCTCCTGGGCACAAAGGGGAAGAAAGATACGTTAGAATGGTGTATGAAAGCTAATTTAATTGCTTCACGATATAAATGTACAAAAGTGTAGAAAAGATATGAGTTTTTGACCAGATATTGGTTCGGCAAGAGCATTAATGCGTTCGTTGTGAATGACTTGAAAGTCAATAAGAATACTGTCGCGGACTGGTATATGTTTTGTCGTGAAGTATGTATGATCCGTAATAGTAAGGTAAGTGCCTTTTAAAAATTTAAAATGAATTTCACGTAATTCATCGATTTTATCTTTGCGAAACGCTCCTTTCGTCCTTTTTTTTAAAAATGTAAATCATGCACTACACACTGGTTTTAGAATGCTTTTTTAAAATGAATTTCATCGGTTTCTACATTTTGATCTTTTTAAAATGATTAATTTAATGTATTTCTTCGATTTCATCTTTGTGAAATGCTCATTTCGTCCTTTTTTAAAAATAAATCATGTACTGGTTTTTGAGTGCTTTTTTAAAATGAATTTCATTAGTTTCTCCATATTTATCTTTTATAAATGATTAATTGGATGTATTTTTCCAATTTTATCTTTGCAGAAAAGCACATTTTGTCCTTTTTTAATGTAAAACATTTAGTACCAACGGTTTTCAGGCGTCCATGACGCCATTCCAGAAACTCTGTTCATTTCATGATTTTTGAACTTTTCGTACCTTCCCCCCCTACTTTCAGTAACCAACCGTTGCTCTTTGCCCATTTCGCCCCCCCTCTGACACATACGGTTTTCCAAGAGTTTTTCGTCTTTGACGCCATTTTGAAAAACTTGTGTTTCTCAATTTGGCGAAAAAATTTTGGCACCAAAAACAGCAGTGGGTCCTCCTAGGATTTTACCGAAAGTAAGTGCTGTTTTTATATTTTTTATCTTAAATGTTTAATTTCTGTATTGTTTACATATATTTTCATTAGGCATCCACCTTTTCCCGCTATATTCCTTTGCCGCCATTGTCGGCTTTGCTTGGCACCATCTTGTTCTGGCTTGGCGCTTTATTCGGTTTGTCGCCAAGGGTGTGGGCTCTCCTAGGATTTTACCTGAAATTTAATAGCACAACAAAGACAAATATAAACAATTAAATACTACCACCACAAAGTAACACATGCAGCAACACTATGCGTATAACTTAATACCTGTAAATGTATGAAGTAATTTATACAATTATAAATAGCAATTATGGCAGTGATGATCTGAACAAAGAACAAACAGTGTGATTAAAACTAAACCCTGTGTTGTAGAAAGAATGTAAATGACTCCCAAACAAGTTTTATAATCTCAACTCATCTTATTTTATTTAGAAAAGTTTTTTTTCACAAATGAAAAACCAAACCCACCATAGATTCAAGGTTAACATAAAAATGTCTTGCGCAAATCAATATGTATTGTCTATTTTTCATTCGCACCACAATACAGAAAAACATATACAGATGGATTTATCTTCGTAAGATGATGGATAGTTTACGGAAACGAAAGTTTGTAATATTTTGATTTACCTTGTTACTCTTTGAATAATGCAAGCCCTTCTAAGAAATGGAACTGCTAATCGTAAATACATGTTTTCAAAAATACAAATTATTCGCATTCGCGGCTGAGATTGTTGCGTAACAATTTATTTTGATAACATTGCCAGTTTACATCCGAAAAATATTTTCATTGAAATGTTTAGACGAATTGATTTAATAATGAAAAATATAGAATATTTGCACAATGCAAATAATTATATTATTAGCATATGTTATTATTGGAAAAATATATTCTAATAAAAGTAAAGATGCAATGAACAGCGAAAGCGCAATGTGTTGAATTTATTTTCTTATAAGTTGAATTGCTTCTGTAGATTGGCAATGACAAAGTAGTATCTCGCGCGGTATTTTGTTTATAGTTTTGATCATTAAGTTTTTCTTGTAAAGAAATTTACTGTGTATCTAATTGGTTCCTCGTAATGTTTGTAGCACAGGCAGAAAATCTTGTGGAAAATTCTGGTTTAATTCTATTTTAGCCCAAACCTTTATTTCTTGCTAACTTAGTGAATTATTATCCTCATTATGAATAGAAGTCCAATACAGTAAAATGAGCTGCTGGCACAATTTGACACAATTTGTTTTTCTTCTGTGTCTTAGGTGTTGGCTCAAATACAATTTTGCTAAAATTCCGAAAACATATTTTAATTCTTTTCTTTAATACTATAAATAAATAACATTTTTCCTTTTATGTTTTTTCTGAAGAAGCTGACTCGTGTAGTTTTTAAAAAGCTAACACGTTCTTTTTCTAAGAAAGAAACATTTAACTATGAATCGTGTCTATATCGCTATAAAACTTACGTTAAATCTGCGAAAATGGTTCGTGTTTTGAATGTAGCAGAAAAAAATGATGCTGCGAAAAGTATTGCTGAAATTATGTCAAGAGGAGGTTTCAGACGGCGTGATGGACGCTCAGTGTACAATAAGATTTATGAATTCAATTATAACATATTCAATCAAAATTGCCAGATGATTATGACTTCCGTTTCTGGTCACCTCTTAAACATTGAATTTACTGGAGCATATAAAAGTTGGTGAGTAAAGATGTATTAACAATCAGAATGTTGTAATTGCTCTTAAATTAGAATGTTATTTTGTGGCACACAATTTTTATATATTATATCAAACTATATTTATAAGGGAATGCAGTTCTGTCTGTTTTATTTGTATCAAAATTGAGATCATTCATAAAAATATGGGTAAAAGAACAGTCTGAATTGGGTTAAACCTGCCTCATAATTTTAAACCATGGTCATATGATGAATATTGCTCATAAGTATATCCCAGTCTCCACATTCAGGCCATAGTAATGTGTAGACATTT
The DNA here is from genome assembly GCA_019973935.1 of Trichonephila clavipes. Lineage (NCBI taxonomy): Eukaryota > Metazoa > Arthropoda > Arachnida > Araneae > Nephilidae > Trichonephila > Trichonephila clavipes. The sequence continues at coordinate 144,463 of BMAU01003430.1, forward strand.
TAAAGGTGTAGCTACCACCATATCAGCTGTATCAATGATATAGGGCCCCCAAGATACAGGGCCTCATTTTTTTTATTATTTCCCAAGTAGGGATTGCAATACCAGTCTACCGAATACCAGTACTTTGAACCTTTTTAACAATTTTGTAATACTGGTATTCACAAGGTTAAATACCGGTTTTTCGGTATTTACTAGAAATTTTATAAATTGTCTCCACTATATGTTCAGGGATCACCAACTTAGGAAAATAGTACATGTTTTTGCTTTGATGTCTTCCTAAGGGGCGAAATTAATTAGACTGTAAATATAAAGTTGCATCGTATAATCAAGAGAAGTGATAAAATATGTGAATCATCAAAGGAAGCGGTCCAAAACTATTCTGTTATAGCTCAGAGTGATACTGCACACACGCTGGATTCGTAGTCTGATATTCGAATCTGAAAACAAGGTTTGTTGTGAAGAAAGTGCAGAGGTGTAGCTAAGTCTCCACCCACCATGCCTAACAACAGTCCCACTAGCAGGGCTGATATATCAAAAAGGGCCCGTGAAGGAATTTTGATACAGTGCCCACTCAGAACTAGCTATGCCAGTGAGAAAGTGCATAATATTTAGATAATTTTTAAATTGGGGAGTTTGTTATTCACATTGTATTTGCATAACATACTTGTATTTACAAATCACCATGATTTTATAAATGAAATGGAAAAAGAAGAAAGGAGACTAATTCAAATTTTATCATTTATAGTAAATTTTCTTAAAATTTTTTACCCACAAACCGTATCTGCATTCAAAAGAATTCGGTACAGTTATCGAAGATGATTATGACCTTAATGTTGATAATGAAAAGGAATTATCTCTTGAACAAAAATTTAAATTAGCTATAACTAAAAAAATTTAAACTAACCAAAATACATTACAGAAATCAGCTATATCCAAAACTATCCAAGGAGAAATCAATTTATTTAAAGATGAGAGAGTTAGACGTAAATACTTGGAAAGATATATCTCGTATTGCTAACAATACCACCAACTAGCTTAGATGCCGAAAGAGCATTTTTGACAGCTGCTAATTTTTGCACATAATTATGTTTCCTGTCTTAATGACAGTACAATTAATGAATTATGTTTTTTAAGATCACATGTCAAAAATTTGTAATAGCACCACAGACTAAATATTGATATTTACACTTTTTTTGTGATTTAAATAAATAAGATGTTCCTTTTCTTTTTATGTGATTCTTTTCTTCTGTTATGATTTAAAAATTACTAATTTATTTTTTGTGATATCTACACTCTATAATAAAACTTGCGAATAAAACAAAGAAACATCTGTATTTTCTTTTTTTCCCTAAAACTTCTACTACTGGTATTAAAACTGGTATTAGGATCTAAAAAATACTGAATACCAGTATTGAACTCTTGGTCCGATATTGCAATCCCTATTCCCAAGTCATTGGGGTCAATATAATGTGAATAACCAGAAGAATGTAATGTTTAAAGGTAAAAATATTTTGAGTCTTAAAGGGATAAAAATATCTAATCTGCACAAATCCGCAGAGTTTAATGAGCAGGGTCTTAAAGGGTTATTCACAATTGGAAAAAATTACTCAGTAATAAAAAAGGCATTTTATAAATTTAATTTAATTTCAACTAAAAATGATAAGCATGATAAATATAAAAATATAATTACTATATTGGAGTAGTATGATTTTATAAAATACTTGTGGCTATTTTTTCTTGGTTGTATGAAATTATAGATCCTGTTTCTAAAGTCTTGCAGCATAAAAAAAAAGACCTACAAAAAGCTGGTATTCTGTTAAATAAACTTCTGAGCTGACTGGAATTAATAAGAAATCAAAATTCATTTAGCTGTTTGCTAAATGAGCCAGGAGATCTAATAAATGAATAGGGTGTAATAACATGCTTTCAGAAGTGAAAGTGAACAAAATTTTTCGATATCAAAAGATGTGAAAATTTCCGATTCGGGATTGTTTTTTAAAAGTCAATGCATATTATTGCTGTTTAGATGTATTAATATCTCAAATCCAACAAAGATTTCAGTTTCCTTGATCCTAATGATATTTTTAAAATTTTACAACCAGATAATCACTTATCCTTTTCAAACTGAGAAATTAAAAAGCAGGTTACAAAACTAGTTACTGAATATAAGTACTTAATACACTATCTATGAACAATTAATTGCTTTAAAAAGCTGTTTAAAATCTGAAATTGAGAAGATCCATTCTATCAAAGAGCTAGCAGAATTATTGTTAATTCATTTCAGTAACCTCGCTTCCAGTTTTACAGATGTGGTTTTAGCATGCCTACTATATTTCATCCTTCCAGTCACAATTGCAACAGCTAAAAGTTTTTCTAAGCTAAAAAGTATTAAAAAAATCATCTTTGAACTTTCATTGGATAAAATCGGTTTTTGGACTAACAATACTGTTAATAGAAACCGAAAAACTAAAATCACATGCTGTTGCTGAAAAAAATTGAGAAAAGCACCTATTAAACAACAAGGCTAATTCTTAAATAATAAAGTTTATTTATACATATATCTATGTAGTCTTATTTTGACACTTTCAAATAAGTTTTATTATTGCAATCATTTTTGTTTTCCAAAAAGGGCTTTCAAAGAATTTTTGATATTGGGCCCACTCAAAGCTGGCTGTGCCAGTGGGACCTGATTTCATGAGCAAATGGCTACTATAGCCATATTTTAATTAAATTTGTAGTTGTAATTTAAATGTTATATTTGTATTGACCAAAATCTAGTCAAGATAGTTTTACCTTCGAAGAATTCCAAATATTGTCCATTAATAAGCATTGAAAATTTGGAATTTTTACTGGAATTTCATGCTTTTGAATATTTTGTCATATTTATACTTCAATGAATTGTGAACTGAACTCAGTGGGGAAAGAGCCCATGAGGGCCAAGGCCTACTATGACTCTCAGTATATGTGACCTTAGGCGCTGGGGTGCATGTGCGGATGTTTTGGTCTAGTGGCCAGTCTGACACGAAACCCCACTGTTCAGTTCCCAAGCAAGCTTGGTACTCATTTATTGATACACTGAAGGGATGGAAGGTTGAGTCGACCTTGCCCAGCCTGGGATTTGAACCTCAGACCTGGGGGAGCATGACACACTACCACTCGGCCACTGGATCAATGAATTGTACTAAAATTATTACAAGTTTTTCTTAAAATATACAAAAATGCTGATATAGCAATCATTATCAATGCACAGTAGTGTAATAATGAGGCTTTCACTAACTTAATCAAAATAAAAATAGCTTTTCATGTTACTCCAGTGCATTAATGCAAACAAACTATAGCATAAGATCAGGTTAGCAAACTGTAGCATATATTTAACATAAGATCTGAATTTTTTCTTAGAATACAGTTACAGTTATTATTTTTGTGGGATATGAAGCACCAAAGGCTATTATCCCTTAAAAGATTAAACAAATATTTATAAGTTAGTAGATGTCAAAATATTTCATCTTCTGAATAAAAATCGAAATGTTGATCTTTTTGACACAGCTTTTTCCAATAACTCTTCGAAGGTGATATTGCAATATGGGGATCAATTTTGAGAAAAGATTTTAGATGATTTCAAGGATGAGTATATCTACTGTTAGTGTGTGCATCTAACACAAGATATGGTCTGTTGTTGTTGTTTCCAATCCCCTTGGAGCAGGAAAGCCTGCACCAAGTCCATTGGACCTTTCTGCGTTATATTCTCACACACCAGGTCTTGCTCTTCATACAACTGTCGCAGGGAAATGCCCCAGCAGTCCAGAAGATGAGCAGGAGAAGCAAGTAGAGAGCAGGGACAGGTAAAGAAAGATTTTACCCGCTGCACAAAAGTCATACTACGCAGGTGGCTGCTTCTAAGAGGCACCAAGGCCGTCTGAGGAGCCCTGGAACTCCTGCACTGTATAGATAGGCCAGGACTCTTAGCTGCATACCAGTGGTGAGCAGGAGGGTTTCGCCAAGTCAAATTCATAAACATATCATATGGTCTAAGTTATTTAAACTATAAGAGCTACGATTTGCATTATCTGATAATTTGAATTTTTGTAGTTGTCCTGGATTAATGATCATTTTACTAAAGATTTGAGGACATAGAATCTCTTCTCTTCTGTTTTTTTGTCCACTTTTCTTAGAATAATGAATTATTTTAAGATTTTGCTGGAACTGCATTGGAATTTCTTAATAAGTTGTCAAATTAAAGGCTCCAGTATTTCTTTTATATCTCCCTTTTTAAGCAGATTGAAAGCACATAGCTGAACTAAATAAATTTGAATTACATTATAAATTAGTAATAAGTTTTTTAAAAATATTTTATTATAAATTTAAAAGGAGAACTGAAAGTACATTCCTGATTTTTCCAGCAATCTGCAACCTTAATATGTGTGTGAGCTATTTTCAAAGTTAAAATTATCGTTGAGCTACTTGTTACAAAAAATTTATTGCTTAAAAAGCCTTATTTATACAATTTTATTTATATGTACAATTAAAAAAAAACTGACCAAATCTTTCAAAATGTCAAAATTTAATTAGTTATCCACCCAATTCTGTTTTTACTTGACTTTTTTTCGCAATTTTAATTTAACACGATTGACCCAAACTCTAAGAAAAAAATTTTGAGTTTACAACAGCCTAGTCAAAACACAAACACAGCAATTAATTACTAATTCCTTTTTAAATCTCATAAAACATTGGCACTATAGGAAGCTAGTCCTAATTTTGTTCAAGAGGATTCCACCAATGGACAAAGAAGATAATCAAAATATTTCTAGTGATCGCAGTAATATTGTAGCCTTGTGTAAATTTATGCATGTATTGTTACAAAGTGACAATGAATAAAATTTTTGGTGCTTACTTATTATCGCAAACTATTAGCGACATTATATGAAACAAAGCCAATTCAGCGCATATGAAACATGTGAAATTGGGATTTCCAACTTGGCGAGCTATCTTGAACGTTGACGATTGTCGCATAATATGCAAGTATCAATTTTTTATGTGTAACTCACATTTGTTTTGATTAATTTTTATATTTATAAATTAATTACTTGTTTTTTTTTCAAAGGATAATTTGCTTTATATGATACATGTATAATTTTAATGAAATAAAATGTGTAAGATCTCAACATGAAAACTTATGGTTTGTATTATTTTTGCTGATTTCTTAGGATCAGAGAACCAATATTTTATTTTTCTAGAGATGCATTTTTTTTTTCATGGGGGCATACCCATTGTGGTAAAATAGAATAAGGTGTATTCAAATAAAACAAGATTAAGCAATAAAAGTTTATTATGTCAAAAATTGTGAACAAAGTAAAAAAAAATGCTTTAATTTTTAAGCCCATAAAAATGCTTTCAAATATAGTATTTTAATGTAGTACTTCAAAATTTAAATCGAATTTTAAATTTAATATGAAAAGTGCAAAAGGTTTAATGAGAAATTTGACATTCACTTACCTCTGTGATTTTTTTTAAAATTTGAGGTAAATAATCCATTACTGTAATCTGAATGCACTTATCAAAATGTTCATCCTTGAGTGTATTTTTATATTTGTTTTTAATCCATTTAAGACAAAGATCACACCTTTCTCCTTTTGCTTATCCTGAATGGGTTAAACATGCTTTATGATTGGTTTTGAATATTTAAATATTAAATTAATTTCATGTGTGTGTGTTAAAGTTACAATTATCTTCATCATTAAAAAAATTCTAATATATTTTGTTATTAGCCCTTTCAGGACCATAATCACATGTATGTAATCATGCTTCTTTCACCTTTTGCTGGTTCTGAATGGGTTAATCACAATCATAAGTGAAAAGAAAGACTCACAGAGATAAGCAGAAGAAGGTAATGCATTCTATTGCAGAACAGTTGGAACCAATATTGGATACTTCTTTGTTGAAACTAAAGGCTATATAAATTATGCACTAGAAGCAGTTATTTTGAGTGACAAATCACTTTAAAATTGATCAACTCCATGTCTGATAAAAGACCATCTTCATTAAAATTTTTCCACAATACTTAACTATAGTTTTTCGATCTCAGTTTTCGTAAACAAAAGTAGTAAAAACAAACTGAGAAATTAATTTGATCTTGTTTAAAATCATTAAAAGCCTGTTAAGATTATTCTCTTAAATTTGCAAGCAATTGAATATGATATATTCTATTTTGAACCTTCTCTTTTAAAAAGAGAAATGTTTGATTTCTTCTTGACTCAAATTATTCTCCTAGAATTTAAATTTGTCATTAAAGGATTTTATAATAAAAATAAATTCTCCTAAAGGTTTATTATTTTTTTGTGTGTGTTTTGTTCATAAAAAAAGCAAAGTCCTATAACCAATTAGTCTTAAAATTCTGTAAAAAAATAACTTAGACTGGTAACAATTCATTAAACTGCCATAAAGCTCTTTCTTTGCGGAGCCAATGTACTTCTGTATCAAGAAGCTCTCTCTACTAACTATTCAATTCATCTGTTAATGTTTCAAGCTTAACTTTCATTGAAGAGCATATCTTAATTTGTTAATTATTTCAGTAACAAGTCACCTTATCATTAAATTTTGAATATTTTGTTCCCTGTGAGTGCTGTGAACAATGCAGTGGTAAGAGGGGGGGGGGGAAACAACAACTCAAAACGTGAAAATGCTTTACACTAAAAATTGGAGCACCATTTGTAGTTCTATACACACAAATTTCTAACTGTGGTATATTCTCAAACAGAATCAGTTTGCTTTTTACTTCTAAATAAATTGCTTTGCATCTAGTGTTTTTTTAATAGAATTAATTTTATATCTTTCACAATAAAAGTCATCAAAAATTATTCTTACAAGTATTGCTGATTTATTAATCATATGGATAAATTTATTAGATTTGAAGTGAAAAATATAACATTTTTCCAAAATTTCATTTAACTGGTGATAAACATCATTAGACATTGCTTCATTTCTTCTCTTAACCATATTGGAAAAATGTTGTGGAAATTTGTTTGCACATAGTATGTCTGGTTTGTTTCTAAGATTATCAAATAATGTTTTTTATCTGCTGCTTTTTTACCATTTCTCTTTCATAAAGTGCTTTTTCTTCTAGCATTGAACTAGAAAGCACAATATGAGGCAACAGTATCAGCTTTATTTTTTTTTATTAGTCTCTTAAACTGACTGCAGGAAATTAAACTAATTTTTTAAAAAAAATATCTAATTGTCGTATTGAAAAGGGCTTCCATAAAGTTTTTCTTTATAGCATTGAAATGGAAAGCATAATATGATGCAACAGCATCAGCTTTATTTTTTTTATTAGTCTCTTAAACTGACTGCAGGAAATTAAATTCATTTTTTAAAAATGAGTTTAAAATTATAATTTTCTATTTTTTTATTGCCGTATTGAAAAGAAAATGTTTTTCAAATGTTTCTGAATGAACTAATTTGTAATACTGTTTGTGTCATTAAATTTTGTTCTACAGCCAGACTTGCTTTAGATAGCAAATAAATATTTTCCTCTATATATTGGGTAAAAAAGAAAAATCAAGAATTCATTTTCCTATTCTAAACAAAAGTGTCATCTGTTTTTATTTTTTATTGATAGCATTATACCGGAATTAGATTTACAAGAAAGCAATTACCGATAGTTTATGAAACAATACACACACACATACTGTTATTTGAGAACTGTCAATTAGTGATGGAGAAATATACATGGTGGTATCAAGATAGGTTAACATTCAACATTTTAAAGGTATGTATCAAAATTGCCATGAGCTACCGGAAGCTTGGGAGTTTTTGGATTTGCAACCACTGTTTATGAATTGTTGAGCGAAACCCGAAAACCACAGGCAAGAATTGTAAAGAATTTGTACCCGAGTTTATATATATCCATAATTATATTTAAGTTACATTTCATTAAATAAATTCCATGGTTTTAACAATAAAAAACGTTTTAAATAAGCTGGATATCTAACAACAATTATATTAGACAACTATGGTGGTTTGTGTATTTTTAAATAAATAGACATATGACACACTCTGATAGAATTATCTCATAACTTTGGAAATATGCCCCCATTTATGTTCTCTTCCTCAAAGGTAGGGCCCAAATTTTAATCATTTTTCTGCAAAAAATGAGATAAGACCTTATACAAGGTTATTGTGTTTCACCATGTGGAGGAATTTTTTTCATTCTTAGCTGTATACCACACTTGGCATTTTTTTTTTATTTGATGAGAATTGTCGACTTAAGTATCTAAATTTTTTTATTTATTTATATCCTTTTTTGAAAAAAGAAAAATGGAGTGTTGGCAGAGCTGTAATTTAGAAGTTAAACAAACAAGATAAGCACTTATAAATTCACCTCCTAATTTAGTAAAAGATTGTTGTAAAACGATTGAGGCTGCTGTATGTAAAATTTTGGTAAATTATAGTTAACTGAATGCGGTTTGGAGGCTCTTTGTTCTTTACTTATTCATTGTGACCATGGTCATGAGTCCAAAGCCCAGTGGTGTGGTCAAGTCGTGGACTTGTGACTGACATTGTTTTGTTGATTTATGCATACAAATCCTGGTACTAATAGTCTCACCATGTAAAGGGAATGATGTACATTGAATCTGTCAAAGTTCTCATATTGGTATGATATTGAACTTTGGAGAGTGTGTGTTTGTCTCTTCACATCACTTGACAATGGTTCAAAGTTATCTGGTCTGTTGTCAAAAACTCTTATGTTGCTTCAAAGTGAAATGTTAATTATTAATTATGATGTTAGAGCCCTTCATGTTGGCTTTAATTTTGTTTTCACATATTTCCTCAGTACTTAGCAATCTTGATTTGGATTTATTTCTTGCTTAGCCATTATGTAAATTTTTTGCTTACATGAAGAGGGATGATGAAAACTTAAATAGAGAATTTTGCAAAATAATCATGAATATTGAACCTACAATTTTTGAGAGAAATCATTTACTCAGCATCTAAAGTGTATGTTATGATTTAATAGAATTAGTATACTTTGTTGCATTTAATAATTAGACATGCAGAGTAATTGGGACTGTGTGTGCATGTATGCTGCATATTAAATCACATTAAATCTTGTTCCTAAGTACCATAGTGAGAAAATCTAGCAGTGAAGGTGAGGCCACTTCAAATGCTTCTTTTATTATCGGATTGCAGTTTGAAACTATGAGGATTATTGCAAACATATTGAGTTTCTTCTTTTGTTAAATTTAAAGTCAAATAATATATTTTCAATTAATTATACAGGTACGAAAAAAGATACTTAATGTGAAGCAATTTTGAATTTTCTCGTTTGTTCTTATTTCACTATTATGTTCTGAATATTTTGACACTTTTCAGTTAGTCCAGTGCAAACCTCACCAAACAGACATTTTGGACAAAAACAAAAAAATGTACTAATATCGGTTGTACAGAAAGTATAAAATGCTTATTGTTGTCTGTTACTAATGAAAACCACATGGGAACAACAAACAGGGATTGAAGTTGGTAACATATCTGATGATATATCACCTGCCCCTAGCTAACAGAATAATACCAATAATTTAAATATAAGGTACATGAAAAAATTGACATTTAAGGTACAATTTCATCTTTCTCACTTGATTGAAGCTCAAAATTTTGTCCATAATTTTTAAACTTTTCTTGTTTATGTGTAATATCACACAAAATTAAACTCATTTACTAATTTTATTGAGTTCATTATATTTATAGTTATATTATTCTTGTTAATATATATTTTGAAAGATATTTTCTGTGCTTATTTTTATACTTTCATTGCAGGCAATTATGTAACCCTGTTGTTCTTTTTGAAGCTCCTATAGTCACTCAATGCCTACCAGACTATGAAGGAATTAAAGTATCAATTAATTTTTTTCTTTTTCTTTTTACTTTAAATCCTAATCTTAGAAACTCTACTGATGAACTTTTGATTTTTAAAAATCGTGATTACAATTATTGCTTGATATCTGAAGATTTTGTCTAAAGTTTTATTTTTTTATAGAAAGCTTGCAAGTGTAAATTTTATCTTTTCTTTAAAAGATGTGCAAGTTAAAAAAGTACTACAATTTACATAATCTTTGGTTAATAATGATATTTAAATTTATTACTGTTTTGTATAATTTTTGTTGACATTATTATTGAATAGAACTAATTTTTTTAGTTATTAATTTTAAAGCATAATTTTTTTATGGGACCTTAGAGCCTGGTTGGTAAATTTGTAAATTTAATGTTTGGCAAATCATGGATTCAATTCCTGAATCTGTGAAAAACTATTGTTAAATAATGGGGGTTATTTTATATTAAATTCTGTTTAAAAAGTGCAAACATTACTTGATATAAAAGGACTAATGAATTATCAATTATGTATTTTCCTTATTATTCAGCTTAATTCTGATACAAATAGTGTTAAATTAGAATTGTATGACTCATGTAACATTATCAAATTGTGCGATGCATTAGTATACAAAATTCCCGAACATTTTTTGTATTACAAGTTTTATCTGCTTATAAATTTAATTTAATTGTACGTTTAACTTTATTCAAGGGTATATATTTGGCAGGAAATAGACTTGATATTTTTTATGTAGCATTTACTTTATTTGTATATATATATTAATGTTTGAAGTTGGATTTAAATTTAGAATTTGTATTCATAATTTTCAAGTTTGTATGATATTTGAGTTCTTAGTATGTGTAAATTGATACAGGGCTGTCAATTATGTTTTTGAAAAATAATGTTTTTGTTTAAAAATCACTTGTTTCTGATGTTTTAAAAATAAATACAGCAATTTATATGATAATGTATTAATAACTCAAATTCACCTGATAAGGAAAGGTGAATAGTTAAACTTTACTGTTAAATATTTTTTAATGAAGTTTTTTTTTCTTTTTTCACATTTGAAACATTAATTTATAATAGGTTCACAAGTTGGGAATGTAATGTTTTCAAATAAAGGTTATATAATAATAAGGTTAAAGGTTAAATATTTATAATGATGCTGCAACAATTCTAAATTTTTAAAAAAGAAATGAACTTATATAAATTCCATGTAAAGTATTTTTGCTTGATTTTTATGTTATGTAAATGTTTCTGAACCAAAAAACTTCATGATTTTTTTTATACTAATACTTGATAATTATGAAGTAAACTGTACAAATCTAAATTAGTTCTACATGATTTATTTTTTATGTGAAATATTTTGATTACCTAATAACATGGCTCTACTGCTTTTTAGTGTCAATATTAGTGTCAATTTTCCTTGACATTGACACTAATATTGATGATAATTGAAAAAAAAAGACAGCAAGAAATTGTCAACTAATGCACATGTTTACCCGTGTTTAATAATATCATAATTAATGAGGTTGATTTATATGATGGGGTGTTATCACTGAAATCAGGCTCTTTGTCCTTTATTCAAAATTCCAAAGTTTATCAACTTAATGTTTCTTGTTTAACAGCAGTAATTCAAAATAAAAAAAAGTGATTTTAAATAAATTTCTTTACAGCATACTTTAGAATCAGAAGTGCGAAGTTGTCAGTACCTTATAATTTGGACTGATGGTGATAGAGAGGGGGAAAACATTGGATTTGAAATTATTGAAGTTTGTAAGAAAGGTTAGCACATCCACATTATTCTATTGTGCTCATTCAAACTTTTCAAATCAAAGATTTACTTTGATTGATCCATGATAGAAAAGTTATATTTTAATTGACAACTTAGGTATGAATCATATGTTTTTTTAAAAATAAAATGATATATTTTGCTTTATGTTGAATACAAGTATATATCTTTTGCATGAATAAAAATTCATTTAAAATTGCTCTATAATTCAAATAAATTAAAAAAATATTTCTTTATAATTATTTTTTCTTCATTTAGTTAAACCAAATATACAAGTGTTTAGAGCTCGTTTTTCTGAAATTACACCTCAAGCTATTGCTCGAGCTTGTTCTAATCTTGTTTCTCCTGATCAGAGGATGAGTGATGCTGTTAATGTCCGAAGGGAACTTGATCTCAGAATAGGTAAAAGTTTTCATAATTTTTTGTATAATTCTTTTTAGTGACTGGTAAAATATGTTTAAATATTTTGACTCTTATAAACCATCAAAATCTCTATTACATTTATTGTGGAAGTTAGGAGCATGAAGTATCAAATAACATTAGTTGACTTTATAATCTAATTGAGTCTGTAAATTATGACTTTTATCATCAATATTAAAGTTTATTGGGATTCATATAAACTAAATTACAATTTAAGGGATGTTTCAAGGATCAGTCAATTCAATCAGATTATCAGTGTCAACAATTATGTGTTTTTGGTTCACTTGTCTTTAAAGTTTTTGGTGAAGTAATGTTTTATAAAATAAAAATAAGTGGATATTTGCATCTTAAATAAAACTAATGTAAAAATATGATAAGGATATTAAAAAAAAAATTAGTTCGATGACAAATAATGCAGTCATTACTGGTCCTTCTTAAATTTTTTCTATGAGATTTTTTTTTTTCCTAATTGAATAAAGCAATTGATGGTCTCAGAATTTTTTCTGTTAGACATTACCAAATATAATCTATATAATTGATCTACATATAATTGATCTCTGAATTGTAAAATTAAATAAAAGTTTATCTTTCTGCACTAGAATCAAATTTTTTAGGCTTTTATAATTCATTTTTTATTTGTCCAAATTAATAATTAGAATAATAATTTACACAATTTTTGAACTTCTATTATTTGTTACGATAACTAAAAATATTTTTTTTGTTAAAATCGATATATTGAAAATGATAATCTCTTTATACTCAAACTCAGTGGTGCAACATCCCAAGTGGACCAGGCCCTATTGTGCCTATCCCAGTATACATGACCATTGGGCGCTGAGGTGCATGAGCAGACGTCCCGATCAGGTGGTCAGTCTGAAGTGAGACCTCCAGTGTTTTTAAGTCCCCAAGCAAACTTGGTACTCATTTATCGACCCACTGCAGTAGGGATGAAAGGTTGAATTGACCTTGCCCAGCCTGGGAAATCTCTTAAATGCTATGTTTTAATATATGTATGTACACTACATGTAATTATAAATTATTTTTTTAGCTGAAGTCGAGCATTTTTAAGACAATTTAGGATTTCACTTGTCTCCGACATACTTTTATTAACCTTTCTTAGCTAATATTTTTCCTTTTTCCATAATAGTTATTTCAATAATACACTCACCCATATATGCATATAATTGATTTTTTTGTATGTTTGGATGCTACGGGTTAATGTTATTTAATTTTGTGTGATAGATTTTTTTATTTATTTGAAATTAACTATCCAACTTCTAAGGACGTAACTTTTTTGAAAAAACTTTTTCCAATAAAAATTCAATCTCTCTCTCACATTTTTCTTGTACTTTTAATAGGAGCAGCATTTACTAGATTTCAAACATTAAGACTGAAAAAAGTGTTTCCTGGAGTACTTGCAAACCAATTAATAAGTTATGGTAGCTGCCAATTCCCAACTTTAGGTTTTGTTGTTGAAAGATATAAACAAGTGCAAGCATTCATACCGGAAGCATTTTGGAAACTCAGAGGTAATATATCATTTGAAATTAGTCTACTTTCAGCTATTATATGTAGTGAAAGAAATTTAGTTGAAATTAATACATTTTTTAATGTAAGATCATGCATTTTATTAATGTATTTTTAGAATATATTGAAAGATAATGTGTTTTATTAGTGAGAGTTTATAGAATTCACATACCAATAAGGTTATAACTATTCTGAATATAAATAAATAAATGTTTTAAAATTATATGTTAAATAATTATAGAGGCAAATTTTTAAACCAAATAAAGTATATTGTAATATTTGTGAAAAATTCATTTTCACATTGTCACACTTGAGTTTTATTGTTTTAAATAAAAACTGATTTTTGTACTTTATTTGTTTTGTATCATTGATTTCTAATGCTTATCTTCATAATGATTTCTCTTTATATAATAAAATAACATTATACATTTCGTTTTGTTGATACCGAGAGCTATCAGCTCTCAACCCCCTACTGGTTCTGCAATGAAGTTTGGTGATGTCTACTTGGGCTGGTTCAGGAGGCTGGGACCCCAGTGGAGTGGCTTCAAAGGAATATCTGCAGCAATCTTAAGGGAAGCACTCTGTTTAGATCATGGGAGTAAACTTTTGGTGTTTGATTGTCTTTTTTCAGAAAAAAAAGTTTAAACTATTGAATCTATCAATATAAAGAGGGATATTGTAGTTTATTTATAGTTAATTTGACAAATGAAAAATTTTAAAAGATCGTTTTAAAATTTTTTAATTTAATATTGATTTATCTAAGATATAGGCTTTTTCATTATCTGTTTTAGCTGCTTCAATTTGTGGGTGTTAACTCTAAAAGGTACAGGATTCTTTTTCCTAAGCTAAGTTCAAGTGTTTGATGTAAATCGGAAACATTTTCTCTTGGATATTTTAAGGGAATCCTCAGAGGCTTTGTTTAAAATTGAATTGATCACTGGTACTATCTGAAATGTTAATGTTTTGGGTAGGTAGATCCAAGGGGCTTTCATTAACAATGTTACTGAAGGAGATGCCTTCTCTATTAATATTGCTGTTGAAGTTATCTTTATTATGATTTTCTGGGAGGAGTCTTTTCTTTTGGTTTTGGAGCATTTTGTATAGCAGGTAGTGTGGTTGTATTCTTTAGAATTGATACAGAAAGTATTCTCCTGCCTCTTTTTGATCTTGCAAATTTTTGTAAGATGCTCTTTACCACATTTAAGGCATCTGAGTTTTAAATGACAATTTGCTGTTGTATGGAATAATTGATTGGAGTTAAAGCATTGAGTGAGGGAAAGGGGGAGAGAGAACCAAGCTCATTCACCATATCTTCCTTTACCTTCGGTATTTCTTTGGGTTTTTCTTTTGCAAAATTTGCAGCAATCAAAGTGGAGTCTGCTTTCTTTTGATCTAACATGTCTTCAAATAATTTGATCATCTGGTCTGCAGTTTGTATCCTGGTCATAGTTCTGACTAATTTTGTGCATGCATGGAAAAAGCAGGCCTAGGTGCTGAAACCTCCGAGTCTGAAATCATGTTAAGCAGGATGAATCAGAGGCTATCTTCCAGGACCGGTTAGCACTGATAAGTACTGCAGGGGAGATGTTTGTTATCTGATATTAGAGGCAATAATCAGAGAGCTCTAGAGGGTTGTGTTGACTGTCATTGCTTTATTCTAATAGAATAAAAATAAGCAATCTCTGGGAAAACACAAATGTATAGTGTTTTATAAAACACATAAATAAAATAATGTAATTTAAATATTAGTTTTTTGTGATTTATGGTTATTTTTGTGAAGAAAATAAGAAAACTGTTTTAAAAGATTGTATGAATAGTTTATACATTTCTCTTGTGCATTCAGCATTTTGTAGGATATAAATAATTTGAAATCTTTAATTTTTGTTTTTCAATCAACGGATACATTTAGGAATTTGAAATAAAAATGCCTAACTTACCAAATTCTCATTAAATATGTAGTTATGAAGTTATTTTTGTAACTTTGGTGTTTTGTATCATATTTAGTAACACATAAGAAAAATGATGTAACAACTGATTTTACTTGGAAACGTGGGCGATTGTTTGATCACACTGCATGTCTTGTGCTTTATCAAATTTGCTTAGAGGTGAATAAATTTTTATTATATATATATATATAAACTTCTTAAATTATCTATGTAATATTTGTTTATTTTTGAAAATTATTTAAAATTTCTTTTCCACAAAGCATTGTATTGCAAAAGTAATTGATATAAAAAGCCGGAACAAAAATAAGTGGAGACCTCAGCCATTGGACACAGTTGTAAGTTTCTTTTTATACTTGTTTCTGATTTTTTTTCATTACAAAACTTGTTCCATTTTTCCGTTTTTTTTCTTTTTGAAAAAAAACTTAACTTTTTTTTAAGGAATTTGAAAAATTGGCTTCCCGAAAGCTTCGTATCAATGCTAAAGAAGCTATGACCATAGCTGAAAAGCTTTACACCAAGGGTTACATCAGTTATCCTAGAACAGAAACAAACATTTTTCCTAAAGAATTAAATCTTACGTCTTTAGTTGAACAACAACTAGAAGATCCCAATTGGGGAGGTGATGAATTTTTTTTTAAAAATAAATAAAATCTATTTTATAGTATGGATGTGTATCTATGTGTGTATGTATCTATCTATATATCACAATGAAGATATTATTAATTATATATATTTGATCCATTAAAAGAAAGATTAATTATTTTAAAGACTCGTTTCTCTCTGAAATGACATAATGTTAAATCATGATAATTTTACTGTAACAAGTGTGTGTATAAGAAACATTTAGCAACAAATTTTGGCTTAAATACTTTGAAAATAAATTTTTAAAATAGATTTTCAATTTATTCTCAGAGAGTAGCTATGTTTTAAATAGCAAAAAACTGAAATTTAAGTAAATTTATGCTAATTGTTGTAAAAACACTGATATTCAGGGATTTATAAATGAATGCTTAAAACAAAAAACATAGATATGAAATGTTTATTGCATTAAATTCTTAACCATCAGTTTAAACGAATAATTTTCAATTTAAACTTGGTTTAACTTTATAATTTATTTTTAATACCAATGAATGGACTTGGAAGCATAATCTTGAAGGAAGTGATCATATATTTAGTCGATTTAAACATACAAACTTACCTTGTATTCTGACAGAAACAAGTTTCCTTTTAAAAATGCATTGGTTCTAAATTGAAAAGAATCCTCTTTCCTGTCTTAATATGTTCTAGTTCTTCATATTTCATAAATTTCACACTAAATTTTAGTTGTTACATTCTTCAAAGTATTTTATTTATTTTGAATTTTTTTTCTGTGATGAATTCTACAATTGCTATAAATTAATATTCAACAGCAACCTTTTTACGAATCATAATATTTCCATCATTGTGAAAGGGTCAAAGAGAGTAAAATAAATTACTGCTTCTAATTCATTGCTTTTATCTTTTATCAGATGATGCATTTTATTAAAAGAATTTTTTTGATGTATTAGTTATTGCAAAAAAAGCCAATAAATATGAATTTACTTGAAAGAATCCTTACAATTTTTGGTAATTTTCTTTGTATTGTAAGAAATTGAAAAAAATACAAATACAAGCAAACTTTTAATTAGTTACTGATTTTTTAATGAATTATTTTAGTTTAATACTTTCTAGTTAAAACATTTAATTATCAGAACTTTTATGTTGTTTTTTAATTAATATTTTTCCACGAAATCGTAATGTAAATTCTTTAGTGAAAGAATGTATTTGATTGACAAAAGAAATTATTTTATGAATTATTTATACTTCAAAACACTAGAAAATTTCATATATTTTTTTTTACAATTTGAAAAGATTACAGAAGAAAGTAATTATATTTGTATTTGAACACTTTACATCTCAAAATTATGCTTAGGAAACTATTTTATTTAAGCAACAATAATTCTTATAAAATCTATAAATTACAATAGTAAAAATTGTCTTTCTTTACTTTTTTTAATTAATGAAAATATTTGTTAATTGAATTTATTTTTTGGGTCATAATATGAAACTTGCAAATTTGAATTGCTGTTATGTAGTGTCTTTCATGAAAGTATTTTGTAATTTTTCATTTTAATTTGTTGGTTGAAAGACTTGTGAAGACAATAGATAATTACATTTGTTAGCATTTTGCAAATAGAAAGCATTAGATATGGAGCATACTTTTGGACCAAAAGTAATTCAATACATACTGAAAATTCTAAACACTTCCAGAAAAGGTCATGCTTCCAGATTTTGCTCTACATCTAATGTTCAAAAGAGAAAATGAGACCTCTACTTAAAGGAAACTCTTAATTGTTACAACCAATATGCACTAGTGTGGACTTTCATTTCATGAGTGATGTTTGAATGAATGTTGATTTTGTAAGAAACTTTTAGGTGGATTAATTTTGGATATCTATCTGCCTTTGGATGTTGAATGTTCTGCTTCTTTTTGAATGTATTCCATATGCATGGCTAAGGAAAATTTACTATAAATTAAATTAAATTCTTGATGCAATTGTACCAAAATAAATTAACTATGTTGAAAAAACTGCATACTGTTTAATAAATTGTTATATGTGACAAAACAGTATTCATCTTAAAATCTAACTTCATTTTCGAGTACCATTTTTCTTCAGGTATTAATTTTAGAAAAACATCATAGTAAAGATCATATTGATTTTTTTAGCTTGTTACTGCTGTAATGAGATCACAAAAAGATTTCTTAAGTATAATAATGGTATTTTGATCATTTTAGTACAATTTTAAAAAGATAATTTTGAAAAGGAATATGCTTGGAAAATATATAATATCTAAAAATGAAAATTTTTTAGTGATTATTTTTTCCCCATAAAATTTCTTTTCATGAAATTAAATCATTTAAGGGGAAAAAATCAAATTACTTTTATTTCAATAATTTTTTACTGAATTAAACTTTAAGGTGTAATTTTTGAAGGTTTATTGAAGTTGTTTAAATTCATGCATTTTAGCTTTTGCTCAGCGTGTATTAGAATGGGGTCCCAATCCTCGACAAGGAAATAAGACTGATAATGCCCATCCACCTATTCATCCAACAAAATATGTAGATACTTTACAGGTAAGAACATTTTCTTTTTGTTATTAAAACCATTCATTTGTGGAATAACACATTGCATATTGATAACTTCAAAATTTAAGAATGGACTAGGTATAAAAATTTTAAAGTTTATTTTTTGTTAAATAGTACCACTGCTGTAGCTAGTCCTGAGTTTGCCCCGTATCAAAGTTCCTTGGGGGGCCTTTTCAAGGGACTCCTTAACATTTTGTGATTTTTGTCGGCATGTTTTCAGGCCCCCAAAGCTTGGAAGCCCTGTATCATTGTAAGGCAGATACAGTGGTAGTTATGCCCCTGAACAGTACAGTTCTGCTCAGTGCCCAAATGTAGAAAATGAAAACAATTTAAAAAAAGATTGACAAATTTTTTCTTTTAAAATATTAGTAGATTAGAAATAAAGGGCGAATACATCAGTCATATCTAGTGCAATTTTGATTTCTCTGCACTGCTTGGACAAGACAACAACAACAAATATTAAAATTCACAGATTTAACAGAAAATAGCATTAGATATTACATTAAATTAAATTAATAACTATAGCTGATTTCTCAAACATATGTATCAGTTATTCTTGTTTATGCATTATGAGAAGTATTGGAATTGGTTAAAACAAATTTAATAATTTTAGGGAAAAGACAAAGCTGTTTATGAACTTATAGTACGTCATTTTTTGGCATGTGTTTCAAAAGATGCCGAGGGCAGAGAGACTACAGTTGAAATCGATATAAACAATGAAAGGGTCTGTATTTATTATATAGTGTAGAAAAAAAATATGTTTTTTTTTGTTAGGTAAAATTTTATTATGAAAGCAATAAGATATATTTGTGTTTTTATGGGATTTGGCTTCTTTATAGTTTGCTGTTAATGGCCTAATGATAACTGCTAGAAATTACCTCGATGTGTATCCTTATGACAAATGGAATGCTAAGGTATTTGTTCCTTCTTTAAAATAAAATTGTACACACTTTTTATTAACAAGTGAAATCTTTGAATTGTTATAACTTTTTTTATTTTCGTAGTTGGGTAAAAATAAATTATTTTGTGATTAAAGAGATTGTGTTGTATTTTTTGAGTTTCGTATTTTCTTCTCTTTTCTGCAGGTTATTGGTGAATATTCCTTAAACGAAATTTTTGAGCCTACTGCTGTTGAAGTAAGTAAAATGTAATGCTTATATTAATTTAAAATCATATTTATATTATTAATAATTATATTTATCATGTAATAATAAAAATATAATTAAAGTAATATCAAATCTATTGTGTAAGAATAGAGTCTATAATTTTACATATCGTTTATCATATTTTTAATATAAATTATAGTATCTGAAAAAGTTGCCACTTTAGGGACTGGAAATGGTGTGAATATTCAGAAAAGATTAATGTATGAATTACTATGTGGATTTATTCAGGCATCTTCTTTTCTATTCTAGCTATCATTTCAGAAGATAAACAATGCACTCTTAGTCAAAATACTGCTAAATCTGAAATTATATATTGTTCAGAATTATTATCATAACTGTGTATTCATATAATATTTTCTGTAGGAAAGGGATCAATTTTTGTCTTTTTGATTTTCTAATTAAAATAGGAAAACATTCTGATAAAAGTGTTCTTAATTCTATTTATTATCTAAATGCACATGAAAGTATTTTTCAAAATGAATTTTAACTCTATTGTAAAATATGTGTCATTCCAATCAAGTTTGTATTTTTAGCATAGACTAATGAAACATGGAAAAATAAATTAAAATGTTGCATGTAAGAGAGTAAAATTCACATCTTGAATCCCTTGGGGTATCTAAATAACTTAAGAGAAGATATAAAAAAATTGTTTATCACATAATTGAATTGATTTTTCATTAAAAATAATAAGAAACATGGTTACTATGAAAAGAAAGTCAATTTATGAATGTTATAAACTTTGCATTTTTCTTTACAAACTAGATTTTAAATAATTAATGAAATGTACAGTTGTTTAAAAAACTCAAGTTATAATTCTTAATGAGACAAAAGGAACTTTTATTTTGATATCAATGTGTTATTTAATTTCCAAGAAATAATTCTCTGATTGTTGTTGCCATATTTTGTGTTCTTTTCTTGAAAGTTTTGTTAAATTCTGCTTGAAAATTTTTGAATTATTGGTGTTCTAAAAATGTCCTATTAGTTTTCTCAAGTATTTAACAATATAAAGTTCAAAAAAGAAGAAAATAATATATTTTAAAAAGGAACTATTAAATATAACTGCAAAATAAACTGAATTGTAATATATCAGTTTTTATTGCTATTTGAATTATTTATTGCATTTTTAAATGATTTAATCCCTAAATTCAGAATTTTATGCAATTCCACTAACTTCTTAACACCAAATTTGCAACTAGAACATGTTTGGTATTAAGGAGGTATTTATTAGAGAATAACATTTATTTGTAAATTTATTTATTTCAAAGTGAAAAAAAAATTGAAAAGTATTCAGGATTGTTTGCACAGAGTTATGTAGTATTTAAGAGTTTTCTTTCTAATATATTTTTTTCTTATTATTTTTCAAACTAATTATTACATTCAAATTAAACATGGGACAAGCTGTTAAGACGATATTTTACTTAATTTTACAGAAAGCCTGATTATGCAATTAGAATTTTTTAAAGAATTGAATTGACTGTGTCAAGTAATCAATTAATATTATAATTTAGTTATCTTTGAGAGCTATTAACGTTGATATTGATTTATCACAGCTACAGTGAAAGTTTCAAAAGTTTTTAAAAAACATTTCACATTAAGTTTAAATATTTTCTTTTAATAGATGGATGAAGGGGAAACCACAGCTCCGAATCTGTTAACTGAAGCTGATTTAATAGGTCTTATGGAAAAACATGGAATAGGTTTGTATTTTTAAAGGTTTTCATTTGACAGATTGGCACCATAAATGATTGCTGCAAGTTATGAACTTGTTGATATGTTTTGAATTATAAGTAATAAACAAAATAAGGCAATTCTTAAAAAAATGTGTTTATGTAACATTTATAAATTAATTTGCAAAGAATTACACTTCTCTTTTTAAATTATTATAATGAAATTGTAGACATTTATAATAAAAATGCTCTTTTGATTTTTTTTATATAGGTACTGATGCAACTCATGCAGAACATATAGAAACAATTAAATCTCGACTTTATGTTGGCCTGAATGAAGGTGGGCGATTCATTCCTGGTGAACTTGGAATGGGCTTAGTGGAAGGTCTGATTCACTGTATAATTTATATAACTTTTTGTTTCAGATTCACTGTCTCAATGTATTGTTCTAAAATAATTGTTAAAAAATAGGGGAAGTTTTAATTCCTATGACCTATTTTAGTTATTTTATTATGAGAGTTGTAATTTATTATTTTTAACTTAATATAAAGAATTTTATGACACACAGTCCCTGGCCAAATTATTAGATGCACTCCTGTTTTTTAATAATTCATTGATTTATATAAGTTTATATGCAATACTTTCGTATTTAAACATATATCTAATGGATTTTAAATGAGTAAATTTATGATATATTTTGTATTTGTATTTATTTTTCATACATGGCAACACAAATTTAATAAATTGTCACACGAATGTAAACAAGTCAAAAACCTACTCGAGTCGCGTTTGCTTATGCTTCAGTTGCGGACGTGTTTCTGTGGGTTAATGTGCTTTGTTTGTTAATTTAGCAGTTTTATTTTATGCAGTTATTTGTTTATTTCGTGTGTGGCGTTTAAATGATCAGTTTGTACACTTTCAGCATGGGTAAAAAAGGCGATTTTTTTCACTATGTAAGAAAGAAGTAAATTCCCTTGTGAATGCAAAATTGTTTTCAAACCGCGAAATATCACGAAAGCTGAAAGTTTCTGAAGCTAGTGTACGATGCATAAAGAAGAAAATTGAGTCAGGGGAAGAATTGAGCCCAAAAAGAAAGAAAAAATGCGGCAGAAAGTCTATTTTCCCCCCAAGGTCAGAAAGATCTTTTAAGAAAATTTGCCTTGGAAACAGATTTGCTACCACAAAAGTGATAAAATCGCAACTCCAAGATATTAATGTGAATGCTTCTGAACGTACTGTTCGAAGAAAATTAAAAGATTTAAATTTTAAGACCTGTCACCCCACCAGGAAGTCCAAGTTAACCCCTGCAACAAAAGCAAAGCGTCTGAATCGGGCCAAACACTGGCGTGATAAAGATGTGTACTTCTGAAGATCGGTATGTTGTTATAATTTATTCACAAACAAAGTGTTTAACCATTTTCTATTACAGAAGGAACAGCAAAAATGTTTATTTATTTTTATTTTTGCACGTCTGCTTCAGTGATGAAAGAACATTTGAAATTTTGCAGAACAAAACTCTGTTTGTGCATCGTCGTGATGGAGAAAAGTTTCATTCTGACTGTGTTGTTCGGACTGTGAAACACCCTACAAAAATAATGATTTGGTCAGTCATCAGTGGCAAGGGTACTGGACGTCTGGACGTGGTTAAAGGTAGGATGCGGGAAGACCAGTACAAGATGTCTTGCAAAATCGCTTGATTCTGCAGCTGGAAGAATGGTTTCTAAATGGAAAACCATACATTTTTATACAAGATGGAGCTCCCTGACATACAGCTCGGTCTATCAAAGCTTTTATGGCAGAACAAAATATCCCTTTGTTCGATTGGCCGGGTAATAGCCCTGATATGAACCCAATCGAAAACATTTGGGAGTTAATTAAAAGAGAAGTGGCTAAAGATGTGATTACAAATAAAACACAGCTCTTAGAAAGAATAATTCACGTGTGCAATCATCATCCTCAAATGCAGGAGACAGTACAGTCTTGTATTGATAGCATGCCGCGCAGAATTGAAGCTCTCATAGTGGCTAAAGGTGGCTCAACAAAATATTAATATTTAATTATAATTGTTCCTGTTTTCTTTCAAGAGCCAATAAATACATATTTTTTTCTTTAATGATGAAGTTTTATTTGTGATAATAATAGATTATTAAATGGACAACCAAAAACACACACTGTATCTGATGAATACAAAAAACCTGTATAGTATCACCTGATAATTAACATTTTTCATAAAATCTTATAGTGCGTCTAATAATTTGGCCAGGGACTGTAGTTCTTTTTCTATTTTTATAATTCCTGGTAATTTCCTAAAGATTTTTTTACATAAGCAATTATTTTATTTTTGTTTTGTATTGTGAAAAATACATTTTGTGTTATCGTAAATTCTGTTCTATAAATGTAAAATGTTCAATTTATCGAAAATGAGTATTCAGGGTTTTTTTTGTTTCCATCTTGTGTTTGATATGACAATCATCCTTATTTTAAAAAAAATTTAAGAATTTTATTCTGTCTTAATTTTTTTTTTAAATAAATGAAGGTAAAATGTGCAATATTCTGTGACTGTTTTATTTTCTGAGTAAGAATTTGAATGTTGTTAATATTTTAATATTAAAGATAATAAAATGTTTTTTTTAACTCTGAATCTAAATTTATGTACAAACTTTAAACTTGTATGACTAGGAGTCTTCTAACTGTACATATATTTTATTAAAATGTGTTTTTAAGTTGACAATTTTCATCATAGTTTTCATATGTTTTATTTGATGAGAGTATTATTTCCTTTCCTTTTTTTTTCAAGATTTAAATTTATTTTCCCAGTAAATGATAGTTAATAAAATTTTCATAAACTGCTGTGTTAAGATAATTTTAAAATAAAACTTACAGTAAGTTTAAAACATTACTTCATTGATATATCATGTTTGTTCAATTAAATCATAATTTTATTCTGTCAGGATATGATCTCATGGGACTTCATTTATCAAAACCAAATCTTAGAGCCGAATTAGAGGCAGATCTTAAAAGGTGAGTGTAAGACACCATAATAACATCTTCACTTTACTATCAAAGCACTACAGCCGGTTATCGCTCAAGGCTGTCTCAGTATGCTTAGACCATTTTGATCTATTTGATGCTATGTTCTTCCATCAGTTTAACTCCCAAGCCCTTCAACCATTTTACTACTTTATCCATCCACCTTGATCTCAGTCTTCCTCTTTCCCTCTGAAGTTTGGAAAGTTGTTTCCTTTGCAGGATTTTCATTGCTATATGAAAATACATGTCCCAACCACCTTATTTAGGAAGCCTTGATCACTTAGACTATGTGGGGTTCTCAGAGTTTTAATTGAATTAATTACTTAACATATTGTTAAAATTTCTTATTCCCCTAAGGAGCTAATTTTAAAGTATATATATATACAGTCGAACCTCTATATTGGGATTTTTTCTATATAGCGAACTTTTTCCTTGTACCAAGAACATTTTACAATTTTCTTCATAAAATAACCTCCCAATAGCAAAGTCCTTTTTCTATAGAAAAAACTTTTTTTCTTGTGAATCAATCTTTTTCTCCGTATTTTTGAAGTATTTCTAGACATTTCAAGTTGTTCTTTTAAAACATTTTATAGTGGTCATAAATCTTAAACTGGTTTTATTAGGAGTCTAACTCGTCAAGTGCAATAGAACTCTGGGCGTTTCATTCAAGTGCAAACTTTAATCCCCATATTCCAGTTCACTGGAAACATCTTTGATATCCTCTTTACTCTCAATGGAGTTATCTCGTGTTTCCGTGTCTTTGAATTAGTCTTGAACTATTTATTTGTAGTGTTGATCAATCATACTGGTAACTTCGTTTCTAGTAGCTTGAAAATGTCAAAATTTAAGTGTCGAAGAAAAAAAATTTAATTTTTCAGAAAGTGGATAAAGCCGTCAAGAAGCTTTCCTTGCAGTTTTTCCTTCTTTCTTTTCTTTTTTTGATAGGTAAGATATATAAAATAAATATATATTAATTTACAACAAGGTGTGAATAATTACTTTTCCAGTACATAATGTTTATAAATTTAAAATTTGTCTTATGCAGTTTTTAAGGAAAATTGAAAGATGAACCTCTATATGGCGAATTTTTTATATAATGGACATTTTTTAGTGACTTGGTTATATAGAGGTCCGACTGTATATATATACTTGGTTCCTTGTAGTTCTTTCATTCTATTGAAAGATCAATTGAGTATTAATGAATACTGTTGGAAATTTATTTATACATTTTAGTGTTGACATACAGGAAATTACAATTTTGTATTTGATGTTAAATAAATGTGTAAAAAAGGATTGATATAAATAAGTCAATTTATTATGCAAAAATATGATTAGAATGAATGTGAATATCAACAACTATTTTATTCCTATATGTGTTAGTTGTATATAGTTTGTGCTTATTTAGAAAAAAATATAAGCAAAACAGTATACATACTTTATACACAATTCTAAAAAAAATGAAACATATAATATGTATACTGTAAAATCTGGAGTATATGACACACACCAGTGCATAGCGTGCACCAATACTTTCAAATTGCATTTATTATTTTGTTGGTATATTCGTCATATAACATGCACCCCCTTTTTTACGAAGGAACTTAAAATGTACATGTGTAATGCTTTTATGTTTTGAAGTGTGGCAGTGCACACTAAGCTCCTGCTGCACTTCGGTTCCTAAACTGAAGAACTACCTAGCACAGTCAATTTGGGTGACCCTTACAGTAAAGTTTGTTTCTAATCAATGGGCACGGAAACAATTAAGAACCTGGCATCTAATTTTTAAAAATTAAGGTTTATTAAAAAAAAACATTTAAAGAAAACAGTTATTATACAGTTAGCAACACTCGGACATGACTTCACTCCGTCGTACCCAAAGACCGAATTCCTGCCACTTGCCATTCCACATTCCAAGGGGGAGGGGAAACTACCCATTTCCCTTAGCTGGTGTCAATGGGCCTTCCCACTCCTACACCTCCCCCCTTAAAAAGCTCATCCGTCATTCCAGGACGATGAAGCTGAAAAGAAACTATAAAAAAAAACACATGCACACATACATGGCAAGAAACAAGATAACGAGAGAAATTTTTTTTTTTTCAGGTATCATGTAAAAAGAGCTTTTGCTAATACAACTCCCAAAAAATAGATTTACAAATCACATTAATATGCTAGAAAATTAATATCCGTACAAGTTTTAACACAATAATACTCAAAAAAATATTAAAATATAAAAAAGAAGTTACCAAAAAATATATCACAAAAGCCAAAATTTTCATCTTTAGCAGTTCCAGAAATTACTACACATACAAAAAAAATGTCAAGCGATCATCTGGCTCGAATCTTATTTAACTAACGGGAATAGGCAACCGGGATAATGCATCAGCATTTCCATGTTTAACGCCCTTCCTGTATGAAATAGCAATATTATATCTTTGGAGGGCTAATGCCCATCGAGTTAGTTTGGCACTTTGAGGAGTTGTTAAGGTTAGGTACGTCAGAGGGTTGTGATCTGATATCACCTCAATTTCGGCCCCGAAAATCCAGCTATCGAAGCGCTTCAATGCCTCTATAACGGCATAAGCCTCACGCTCTATGGTTGCCCACCGAGTTTGAGTTTCGGTCAGTTTCTTACTGAAAAATGCAATTGGGTTCTCTTTACCCTTTTCATCGTTTTGAGACAAACAAGCGCCGATTGCAGTCGCTGAAGCATCCGTGTATAGTTGGTAAGGTTTTGATAGATCAGGTGTGTACAAAGATGGTGCTTTTACCAGTTGTGCCTTTAATTTTGTAAAAGCTTGTTCGCAACTTCATTCCAAGGGATTATATTCGAACTCGGTTCCTTGTCAGTTCTGTTAATGGCAAGACTAAAGAAGCAAAGTTTGGGATATATTCCCGATAGTAGCTAGTTAAACCCAGGAAACTTCGTATTTCTTTCTTCGTTGTTGGTACAGATATATTTTTGATTGATTCAACCTTTCCGGGATCTGGGGAATGTTGCCCTGAACCAACAACGTGCCCTAAAAACTTCACACGTCTTCTTGCGAAATTGCACTTTTTAAGGTTAATCGTGAACCCGACCTTTTGAATCGTTTGAAATACTACACACAGATGTTTCATGTGCTGTTCCCATGTTTTGGAGAAAACTGCTACATCGTCGATATATGATCGACAATATGCCCGGTGTTTCACTAGCACCTGATCCATAACTTTTTGAAAGGTACTCCGGCGTTCTTCATCCCGAAGGGCATAACACAAAAATTGGTAATGACCATGATGAGTCACAAAGGCTGTGTAAGGCTTTGCCTCCTCTGCCATTGAATCTGCCAGTAGCCCTTTGTTAGGTCTAGAACGGTTATATAATTAGCTTGGCCCACTTCAAACAGAAGATCCTTTGCATTTTGCATAGGTATGCGTCTGCAATAGTGAAACTATTCAAATGTCTGTAGTCAACACATAGTCTGATACTTCCGTTCTTTTTTGGATACACAAACAATTGGATGCGCCCATTCACTTTCACTCGGTTCGATGAGTTTGAGGTGCAGTAACTCATTGATCTGACGATCGACTTCTTGCTGCAAAGCAATAGGTATGCGGTAAGGGTGCATCTTTTTTGGGGTGAAATCCGGTTTCAGTTTTAAATTATGTCCCTTTACTTTTGCTAAGCCAGGAAGTGAACTAAACAAACTGGAGAATTTTCCAAGAGTATTCAATAATTCCAGTCGCTGAACATCATCTAATTCTTGGCAATCACTGCTTATGTGATCCGTAACATCCCCATAGATGATACAGCCATATCTGTTGGAGCATAATGAAGGTCCCGAAATCTGAGTCTTGATCGAAGATCAAGCCAACTTGTCCCACTCTTGCTATGTAAGGACGTAATTTATTGAAGTGTAACTCTCTTATGCCCCCATCATCTAATTCAACTTTCGCGGAATACGGTCTAGTTATTTCAATTATCGTAGCTGGACCTATCCATGTTTTCATCAATTTATGAGTAGAAGACGGAAGTAGTACCAGAACTTTATCTCCTACCTTGAATTGCTTTTCCCCTGGATCGTAAGTTATAGTATGATGCGTAATTATTTTGAGTCGCTTCCGCTTCGTCTCAGCTGCTATTTCATGAGCCTTTCTTAACTTTTCTATTAAGTCTTCCAGATACTTTTCCACTGAACGGGAGAGAGTAGTTGGGATGTTTCTTTCTCCTACCCACACTTCCTTGAGAAGAGATATGGGTCCCGAAGGCAAACGTCCGTATACTAATTGGAATGGCGACATGCCTGTTGTACTGTGGGGTATTTCCCTATATGCGAATAACAACAAGGGAAGATGGAGATCCCAATCGGACCCATGTTCTTGAACATTCTTACTTAACATGTCCTTCAACGTGCGGTTCCTTTCCACGGCACCCATACTTTCAGGATGCCCTGGAGTAGAAAACGTGGTGAAACCCCATAACACTCAAGAAACATTTCAGAAAGTTTTGAGGTGAAATTAGTTCCTTGGTCAGAACAGATCATTTTCGGAAAACCTGTTTGTGTGAAAATTTTCAGAAGGGCGTTGCACGTAGTCTTGGCGCTTATTTCCTTGACAGGTATGGCCTCTGCCCATCTCGTGCATAAATCAACTGCGCAAATAATAAAATGATGGTTCCTTCTCGAAGGAGGTTCCAACGGCCCAATACAGTCCACACTCCATACTTCAAAGGGTATTTCGGGTCTGACCAATGGTTGTATTGGAACCCGATCTCTGTAAGTGATAGGCTTCCGAAGCTGACAGATCTTACAACTTTCACAAAACCGTTTGACATCTTGTTTTATTGTCGGCCAATAAAATGAGTACTTTATTCTTTGCCTAGTTTTCTGCTCCCCCAGATGTCCACCAAGAGGGACGTCATGCGCCATTTTGAGTACTTCTTCTCTTTTACATTGTGGTAGTACTACCTGATCGATGTTCTCTCCACAAATATATTCAGAGTGTACCAATATTCCGTTATGTATTTTTACTGAGTTCTTTTTGTTGTTCTGCAAGACTCCAGAGTTTCTTTTAATGTGTCATCTTCCCTTTGCATTTTTATGAATGTACTACGCGTTTCCCTTCCCTCCGAAAGTTGTTCTTCCTCATTTGCTTTGCTCACAGCCTGTATGTAAATTTCAGAGGGGTAAGTTTCTCGGGTCATTTCTTGGCTGGAAATTGATTTCGGATCATCTGCAGTAATACCTTCAACTGCCCTTGAAGATACGTAGAAGTTTGCGGGGTTGTGAATAAACTGCACGTTCTCTAACAGCGCTTCATAAGCAGGCGAACAGACTAACATGTCGTTAACTAGCCTTTTAGAAACTGCACACATAATGGGTACTACCCGTGTCTGGAGTCGCCGATTTTCAGGTTGAAAATCTTCATTCGGTTACTTCACGTTCCCCAAACGCGACATTATTTGGATTGTCCCTCCACTATCGACGCTCTGTCCCTCGGCGACATCTGCTCTTACCACGGATATCTGGGCACCTGTGTCGATGACAGCCTTCAGAATTTCATTCCCACATTAATGTGGACAAACTGTAACTCGTCTATTTTTCGTTTCTCCCAGGGGAATATGATCGCAATTAGCGAGATGATGATTGTTCTTGAAAACGTTCATTGGTCTCCCACAGCATTGATCTGGCGAGTAGGGAGGTTTTCTTATGATTTTAGCATGACACACCCTCGGGGGTATGCCCAATTCGAATAGCAAATAGTAGGTTTTATGTTGGCTGTTTAGGTTCTTGTTTGAAGGGCAATTTATACCTTTTGACTCTGAATATCATTTTTTTAATTGTGCATGTTCTTTTAATATTAGATCGTGTGAATCTGACGTATTGCTGAGGGGACATTTCAGGTTGACTCGTTTTCTTGACACTCGACCGAACACTTTAAAGTAGCCGTCAATTTATCTGCCAAAACAGATGGTTCATAAAATTTGGCCCATTCATCCACGAAAATGCTCTCTTATCTCCCGGCGCGTTTTTGAGCTGATCAGTTATTATTAAATCTTTCAATGATTTGAAATCCCTTACTTCCATTCCATCGAGGCCATTCTTGAGTAACTCGTAATTTGAACACAAAATCACGCCAAGATCTAGCAGGTATCGCTGATGTTTTCATGAATTTTTGCCTGAAGGTCTCGGAGGGCTCATCTTGAACCTTTTTTTTTAGTCATAGTTGTCAAATTTATCTTCTGACTCTCTGGCTATTTTTTATCGGGCGGCATGCGTGCCAAAGAGCCCGATACCCGATTCGTTTTCTCTCTTCCAATACGTTTCGCTTGTCTCTCAAACAGGGGTAAGGAAAGAACGATATCTCCATCCCTTATGTCGAAATTCGGAATGATTTTAATTAAATCACTAACACTTTGTTTTAAAGCGGGCTTAAATTTTTGGGATCCAATCGCGATCTTTCATTTCCAAGGATTCGTTGTTGCTGGATTTTCTCCTTACTTTCCCTTTCAAGGCGTTCCTCTAAAATAACAGATAACTGATCTCTAACGAACTCTTCTTCGATCTTTTGCTACGGATTATGATATTCCTTAGCTCTATATTCTCATTTTATCCTGATACCTTCTGACTAACTCCTCAGCCAACAACAACACTAAATCTTGCTTTTAGTAATGCCAGTACTAACCAATAATAGGACGAAAAATAACACTAAAAGGAATTGCAAAATTAAGTACCACACATATATCTTTCATTAAAACACCTACAAACAACGTCCGCTATGCTAACTCAATACTCGATGAACTGGGAAGAAAAACAAAATAATAGTCATGTGTTTCACAATATCCCAAAAAGTGTACTTAATACTCTATAAATAGAACTTAATATATTACTGATTATTCAATAATCACTTAAAATATTATTGATACACAATAATCACTTAAAATACCCACCTATACACAATAATCACTTAAAATATTACTAATGCTAAATATTATTACTGATACACACCTTAATCACTTATATATTGCCGATATTTAATAATCACCTAAAATATTACTGACACACAATAATCACTTAAATTATTGCTGACACACAATAATCACTTAAAATATTACTGACACACAATAATCACTTAAAATATTGACAAGTCTGACACACAATAATCTCTAACTATTTCTGATGATACACAATATAATCACTTAAAATATAACCGACATGCACCACTTAATCTATTCCTGGCTGGAATACAAAATATATTCGGTAGTTTTCTCCAATTTAACTGATAATATATTTTTGACATTAATCAAAATACTACAAATTGACATGAGATAAGTATTTATTCTTTAACATTAATTTTTTTAAACAAACCCAATTGCTATTCACTTTGGCCATTGAAATTACTGTGTACATTACAAAATAAATAAATATCATGATAAGAAAAAAAATCTTTCCTTAATTTTATAGAACTGATTTCTAAAAATCCATTTATATGGAACAATAATAAAAAAATATATACTGATGTATATAATTCCCCAATTGAACTGGCGTTCAAAAATTTTTTATAACTGCATGGATATGCAATAAAATAATTACTGAGAATTAATGATTTTGAAGTTTTCCTTAATTCCTTAGAACTGATGTTCTAAAATTATTTTCCATCGATATGGAACAAGAAATAACAAAAAATATACTTGTTGATATATAATAACTGAAATTTGAACTGGGCGTTCAAAATTTTATAACTGCATGGATATGCAATAAAATAATATAATGATTTTAAGTTTTCCTTAATTCAATAGAACTGATGTTCTAAAACTTATTTTTCGATATGGAACAAGAAATAATAAAATATACTGATATATAATAACTGAAATTTGAACTGGCGTTCAAAATTTTACTGCATGGATATGCAATAAAATAATACTAGGAGAGAATTAATGATTTTTTTTGGAGCTTCTTAATTTTTTAGAGCGGATGTTCTAAAACTTACTTTCCATTGATATGGAACAAGAATAATAAAATATATATACTGATGTATATAATTAATTCAAAATTGAACTGGCGTTCAACAAGTTACAACTGCATGGATATGCAGAGCAAAAAAAACGTACACTTTACAAAGAAATAAAATCAAAATTCTCTCTTAATAAATGGATATTAAACAGTATAATTTTATAAATTTCTCTCGTCTTACATTAAGGGGGTTGCAAGCAAAAACTCTTTGATTCATTTCAACGCGGGAATCAAACTTCGAAATTTCTGGGCGTTCTTCCTGTGGGGTTTTCCACTAGAACGACTTCGATCATTAGCTGCGCCAGTGTTTGTTTCACAATCAATGAGCCGCGAGGAGCAATTAAGAACCTGGCATCTAGAATTTTTTTTTTCAAAAATTAAGGTTTATTAAAAAAAACATTTAAAGAAAACAGTGCAACACTGGACATGACTTTGTTACGAATTCCTGCCACTTGCCATTCCCACATTCATTCCAAGGGGAGGGAAACACCCATTTCCCTTAGCTTTGGTGTCAATGGGCCTTCCCACTCCTACACTTACAAAAACCGTCTGTTTGCTTTTCACTCACCACTTTTTTGCCCCTACTGAACTACAACACACTGTTTTCACAATGTCATCCCCCTCTCCCAGGCAGCTTTTTAAAGCCATTATCCTCAGTTTCTCACTACCAATGCAGAACTCCAAACTTCCAAAATCTTCACAGCCAAGCTCGCACTTGGCTCCACC
The DNA here is from genome assembly GCA_019973935.1 of Trichonephila clavipes. Lineage (NCBI taxonomy): Eukaryota > Metazoa > Arthropoda > Arachnida > Araneae > Nephilidae > Trichonephila > Trichonephila clavipes. The sequence continues at coordinate 177,753 of BMAU01003430.1, forward strand.
TAGCACATACTTGTCCATTAGAGCACTCAACTAGCATGAAGTAGCTCATATTTTGACATTTTCTGCCCAGTTTAGGGTTTACCCCCCCCATATGGCTGCAGAAAATTCCAAGGATTTTTTTAAAAAAATAGAATACTTCTAAAATTACAATCCTTTTAAGTTCATAAGGTATGTCATTATTTTTTAAATAAACAGTGTTCTGATTAATGTAGAAGTCAAACTTTTTTTATGCTCTTTTTTTTTTGTTTTTGAAACTATCATTTTTATACCAGGCGTATATTTTGTGCTTCTGTAAATTTCAATCTCATTTTTTGTGTCAAAAGGACATGCTATATGCTGGATTTTGCAGTAATTACTATGCAAGTAAAGTATTATTAATACTATTATAAACCTACAATGACTTTCATAAAGTTCTTTTTTAATAATTGTAAAAATGATTTTAAATTGTGGTGCTAAAAACTGTCTAAATTTTGAATACTTATGTAATTTCACATGCCTATTCATGTAAAAAAATGCCTCTAAAAGGAAACAAAATTGAAATTGTTTATTAAAATTTGACTATAATCACTTGTTTATTGTTTTAATCTTTTTCTGTGTCTTACAAAAGTCAATTTTATTGTTAATTTTGTGTGAGATTTTCATTGTGCAGAAAAAAAATTAAGTCATTTAATTTTTAATTTGAACAGTTTTTCATATGCTTTTAGGTATACTAAATGCAAAATCAAACCAATAAAATCTGTGCTTCAGAATTTTATTTTATTTGCTATAGATTTTATTCATTTAAAATTTGTAAATGTTACCAAAATATCAAACCTTTTCAAATTGGGAATTTCAATTGGGAACTAAATTAATTCAATCTGTTGTTATAATGAAAATGTAAGAGTGAAGTAATTCTAGCTTATGTATCAACTAATAGAAGAACAGCTAATGCAGTTTCAAAGGGTTAGTATGGAGGAGGTAGTATTTCCTAGTTTATTTATGTTTTCAAAATAATTAAAATTTTTTAGAAATAAAAATGTGATGAATTTAACTAATATTTGGCAATTATTCAGATCACTTATGTTATTTATATTGCTTTATAATTTGTGTAAAAAGCTACTGTAATAAATTTGTTACAAAGAACTTTTGGAAAAATTAAGAATTTTTCTTCATTTGTTGAATAAAATGCCCTGCAAGTAATACAGAAATATTCTAATTTATAGTTTGAATGAGTTCAAAACAGATTTATTTATAGTTTTGTTTATTTACATATTTATTGACAAATTTGAATGAAGTAAAATAGATGAATAAATTTGAGCCGTTAAGCTGAGATACATGTAAAGATAGTTTATGGAGCTGCTAATTTTCGGAATAATTAAACTGCCAAATTAAGAAATTTTAAGTTGAGTCAAAAATATTTTTGTCGGTGTTACGTATTTTATGAATTATTTGTTGTTTAATGGTAAAATTGCTTTTTTTCACAACATAGTAATTTTTCTCTAAATTTAGAGCCTACTTCTAATTTTATCTTATTTATTGAAGATTGTGAAAACTAAGATAAAGATTGAAATAGTGGTAAGGTTAATTTATGTAACTTAACTATCAGTTATAATCTGAATAATTGGTAGGGAAAAGGAAGGGAAAGGAGAATTACCTTTCTCAACTTGTGTGTATTTTCCTTCATTGCATTAACTCATTGCATGTACCATTTTAATTAAAGATTTTACTGTGACAAAACATATTTTTTTCTCTCCGGTTTCTGTAGGATATCAGAAGGAACAAGAGACCCAAAAGGTATTTCATTTTGAATTTTATCACATGTATTTTTAAAAACTAATGTTTTTCATCCTTTTTAATCATGTATGTAAAATATGTATTTTTTTATTTTTGTAGTGGTGCTGACAGAACAAATTGCAAAATACAAAGAATATTTTCTAGAAATTGTTCGTCAGGTATGTGCATGTAAAATATCCTAATAATTTGCCTCAATTTCCTTTTAAAAAACTACTTTTTTTATGCAAGTGTTTGTTGAAACACCTAAAATGATAAATATTTTTAATGGTTATAATATGAGTGACCTTTTTTATTTATTTCATTTGTGTATTCAATAATTTGATATAGTTTTAAGTTTTGTTATGATAAAATTTTTAAGTATTTGTGGAAAAAAAATTAAATAAAATTTTAATATTTGTAAATGTAAATGTTTTTTGTGTGGAATCAAATCAAAAAGTTTTTTGATCTTGACAATGGTAATCAAATTTGCTTATCTTATTATGAAATATTTCAGATATTGTCTTTGATTTCTGAAATATTTCATATTAAGAGAAAAGCATTTATTATTGTTCTTATGAATATTAATTAAATTTTTTCATTTTTTAAAAACAAGGTAAAAAAAATCAGTTTCAGCTTATTACATTTGAATTCATTGCAAAATATTGAAGAAGATGCTAATAAAGATATAACATGTTATGAATAATAAAATGAGTAAAATAACTTATGTAATGATACTTTTCCTAAAAAGTGCATTTTAAGAATAAGAGATATTTTACTTTATTGAACACATTTGATATATTTGTATTAGAAATTCAATTTAAAAATATGTATATTAATAGTAAGATTAGAATAAAATGAAAGTATTCTTATTTGATTGAGCTACATTAAAAATATTTTATATATTTCAATAAATTTATTAATATTAAAATTGACATACAATGAGACTTTTCATTTTATGAGTACCTCACATAAGTGATTTTTTATAACTATCAAAACACACACACAAGTTGGTTAAAAAACAATAAAAATCAACACTCTATTTGTTTAAATTCACTTTTTTTTAAGAAATAGCTCTCGGTTGCTGGTGAATCAAGGAAGAAAATCTGACCTGCCGAATCACGCGTAAGTCAGAATGACAGTGGATTGAACCGGTTTTGGTTGGTATGATTGCAGGAAGCGAATCTTGCCTTATTTGAGCGGAAATTACGAAGCCGAATCCTGGTCGATTAGACAAGTTTGATGGTAAATGAATCAGAGTTGTTTGGTGTGAAGGGAGCCTAAGGTGACCTATTGCAACAGGTTTTTAATTGCCATGAAAAAGGTGTTTTCTGGAAAAAGGATACCTAGCTAATGAGAAATTATCTCCCATTGGTATTTTGTGCCACTGTTAACAGTGACTTGAAAATTGAATTGCAGTTTGTTTATCATTCAGAAAATATATAAGCCTTCAAGAAAAGCTAAGTTCAGAAAAGTAGACTAAATATGAGAGAGAGAGAGATGTGGAGATCTAACACAGACAAGGCTTCAGTGACATGTGCCTATTTTATTGATTGGATCAATTATGTATCGTATTTTCCTGTATATAATCCGCGGATTATGTGTTAAAAAAATTTCAAATTTCGTTGTGTGGATTATACGCCGCCGCGGATTATCTGAGAAAAAACATTCTCCATCAGAAAAGTTAACAAAGTTTTGAAAGAAATGCTGTTTATGCTTGACTAGAGATGTTGCATCCTTTGAAAGTTTTTATCATGATGAAGCATAAGCATGTTAGCTATACTGCAGACTTCAAATTAAACGCTGTAGAGAAGGCTAACGAAGTCGGAAATTGAGAAGCTGCAAGATTTTTCAATGTTGACGAATCAAATATTCGTTTGTGGAGAAGGAACAAGACTAACTTCGAAAATTGCGATAGACGTAAAAGGACCGATCGTTGTGGAAAACCTCACTGGCCAGAATTAGAGGCAGAAATACATAAATGGATTTTAAAAGAAAGGGACGATGGGAAAGCTGTCTCGACAGTTAGCATCAGAATGAAAGCCCAAGTTATTGCACGCGAAATGAATATTGTTAACTTCTCTGGTGGGCCCACGTGGTGTTACCGGTTTATGAAGAGAAACAATTTAGTCGTTCAACAGTCGGACAGAAATTACCTGATGACTGGGAAAAACAATCTGACGACTTTTTGACATTTTGCAAGCAAATTATTGTTGAAAATAATTTTACAGAGGATTTGATTTTTATATATAATATGGACGAAGTTCCATTATCATTTGATATTCCACCTACCAGGACTTTTTTCAAGGAGCAAGTAGTATTCCTATAAATACTACTGGAAATGAAAGAACGTCATTTACTGTAGTTTTATGCTGTGCTGCAAATGGTTTGAAATTGCCGCCGATGTTAATTTTTAAAAGAAAAACGCTCCCAAAAGAAAACTTTCCTAAATGTGTGGAAATTCGTGCGAATGAAAATGACTGGATGAATGAGCAAATCATGTTGTCATGGCTGCAGACTATCTGGAGAAAACGCAAAAATTCTTTTTTTCGTCCAAAGGAATTTTTAATTATGGACTCTATGAAATAACATGTGAGTGAAAACGTTAAAAATGCTCTCAAGACCTCGTCGGCAAAAATTGCCATAATACCTGGAGGACTGACAAAAAAATTGCAGCCTTTAGACGTCAGTCGTGTCTTCTTTAATTGAAAATCCTGCCGCCATACTATGGCCACCACCTTCAATAATCAAATTTATAAACTTCGCGGAAAGGACTGCATTAATAGATCGTTCAAATCCAAAGTTAGAAAGTTATGGGAACAGTGGATGTCCGATAGAGAAAAAAACTATACAAAAACGGGAAAATTGAAGCGGGCATCATATGAAAATGTCTCCCGCTGGGTCCTGAAAGCATGGAATGACATTGCTGAAACTACAGTAAAGAACGCTTTCCGAAAATGTAATATTATTGTCAAAAATGACTCTGACGATGAAGAGTCTTTACTATCGAGTGACTCGGATGTGTTACACGAAGATTTGATAAATTTATTCATTTCCAAATCTGATGAATCAGATTTTGAAGGCTTTTTTAACTGTTAATAAATTTTTTCATTATTCAAGATATTTTTATTTTGAAAGTGTATATAAATGTAAAAGGGGGATCTTAATTTTTAAAAAATTTTTCCGTGTGCAATGTTTTGCTTAACTTAAAACATAGATGGCAGTAGCAGAGAATTTTTTTGTTTTATTGAGATTATCGTACAAAATATATTATGAAATATATTATTTAAATAGGTGTGTTTTATTATTAATGTTGACCTCTGAACAATTTCTGCTATTTTTAATTATATTTTTTATTTTATGTGTCTCCTTATCGGCAATTTATATTTTTTGGATTATTCGCAGCCAAAACTGCCACGGATTATACGCCGCTGCGGATTATACGATGTTTTTTTTTTTACTCGAAAAAAAGGGCTCTGCAGATAATATGCCGCTGCGGATTATATACAGGAAAATACGGTATTTGTTCTTCCAGTGAGAAAATATTTGTGCATGTGTGTTTGTGTGGGATGCATCAACCATTCCATGTCTTGCATATTATGGGCAATGTTTCTGCCCATCCACCAGGTTTACAAGATGACTTCCTTGAAACATTAACATTTTTCAAATCTAGCTTTTCTGCCTCTCACTCCTACTGATGGACTAGCAGGTTGTTTCTAACATTAAGAAACTTTGCACTAAAAAACTCAATGTTGTTTTGAGGCAACTTGAAAGGTCCAGTCTCACTCTCAAAGGGTTTTGGAAGTATCACTTCTATGTTATATTTCTCAAGATCAAAAATCCATTGGAAGGAGGTTATCGAAGTAATTCTTAATTGTTATTTGTTTGAAAGAAATTTTGGTAGGAGAGAATTGTGTTGAGTGTAACTTTGAAGGATTTTTAGGCAGTACCTATGGGGCCTCTAATCAATGAATTTGTGTCTTTGGACAAGATCCTTGGACTGTGAATGAATAATAATGTTGTGGATGAGTTTGTGGAATAGTGCTCCCAAGAGTTGACTAACAATGAGCTTATGGGGTTTCATTGAGTTTCCCTTCACTGCAAGCTGTAGAGGAAAGTATCACAGGAGGAGGAGCGGGAAAAATTAAAGCAACAATCATCTGGCACAATTAGAAAAATGCTAAAAACATGTGGAGCTGTTGCATTGTACGTTGAGAAAGCATCATCCCATTGAGGCAGAGCTGTATGTGCTATGGATTTATTTAATGATAAAGCTATGTTGCATTTTATTTTAATTTTTGAAGCATCAACAAAAATGTCTCTAGGCAGCTACTAAAAAAGAATTCAATGATTATCACGAATAATAAACTAAGTACAGTCGAACCTCTACATTGCGAGTTTTTCTATATAGCAAACTTTTTCCTTGAACCAAGAACTTTTCATGATTTTATTCATAAAATAATCTCTCTATAACTTTTCTATATAATGAACTTTTTCTTTTGTGATTCAATTTTTTTTTCGCCCTATTTTTAAAGTATTTCTGAACATTTCAAATTATTGCCTCTTTTAATACATTTTATGATGTTCATAAATCTTGAACTGATTTTATTAGATCCTAACTCGCCAAGAGCAATAGAGTTCTGGATGTTTCATCCAAGAAGTGCAACTTTTATCCCTTATTGTCCAGTTCACTAGAAACATCGTCGATATCCTCTTTCACACTCAGTGGAGTTGTCCCGTGTCCCTGTGATCTAGTAATAAAATAATGTATGTTTAATATTACTTGTATGCTTTAAATTAAAAAATGTCCTCAAAATTCATTAATTTTAGTATAAAATTATTTTCTTAATATTGAAAATACAGATTATTTTCTGCTACATTCTTTTTTCTTGTTTTCCGTGCATCTCTATATCTTTTTTTTAATGAGTAAGATATGCAAAATAAACATATATTAATTTTAAAAAAAGTGTTCATAATTATTTTTTTTAATATGTAGTGTTTGTAACTTTAAAATTTGTATATGTGGTTTTTAAATTGTATTAAACGATGAACTTCTGTTTAACGAACTTTTTTCGGGATTTAGTGACTTCGTTATATAGAGCTCCGACTGTAATTTGAATCGTGCAAATCAAATTCCCATTCCTGGTGGGTTTATTCTGCATTAAAACAAAAGATGACAACGTACTTATATATAAATATTTGAATAAACGTTGTACATAAGCTTTTAGTTTCTTTTTTCAGCATTATATTTTACATTAACTTATTAAAAAAATTTACATTAACTTATAAAAGATTGCTTATTGAATACTTCAAATTATGAGTAAGACTGGAATTAATTCCACTATTAAGTGAGACTACTGTATATGTTATATTAAAAATTTATTATACTCATTAATTCATGTTATTTTCAAAAAATAATTTCTTTAATTATTTTTTAAAATAAAGAGCAGATTCACAAAGTAACTGTTTGCAAAAAAAGTGCAAGCATTGATAAGATACTTATATCTAATTTAATGAAATTCTATGTGATTCTGTTTTATGTAAACAGGAACTGAATATTTATTTTTTAATTTTTAGGCTGTTAAACTGGACAGTGCTTTAGCAGTTTACTTTAATGTCACCCCTGATACTGTAGTTGAAGGCAAGCTATTTTATTTTCGTTCACAAATGGAATTTAAAAAATAAAATTATTTTTTTAGAAAGTCATATATTGTGATTTGTAAAGTAAATTTAAAATGAAATGTGTTAGTGTTAATCTAAGGTGACCAGATTTTGAAGTTTGAAATTCTGAACATTATTTAAATATTCTGTTAGAAACAAATTATTTTAATATTGTTATTGTGGTAGAGGTGGTACTTAGATAATATATATATATATACACACGTAAATAAATTAAATATTTAAATTTTTATTTTATTTTTAATAGTGATGCATGTTTTTTAATAAAAAATAAATTAAAAGGAAATGTATATATTTTTAAACAAAATACTAAATTTGTAGCCCTCTTCTAAATTATTTTGATGAAGCAGCCTTTTATATTTCTCCAAATCAGGAATATTTTTAGGACATCTTTTTCTTTTTTGATTCTCTTACAAAAGTCCAAGAAATTTCCCTCGAAACTGATTTTGGTAATTAGCAAACCATTCAAAATATCCTCTTTAAATTGTGTCTTATCACTAGTCCAAAAACTGTTCATTATGCTAAATATTCACTCAGTTGCAGTATTAGTGTCAGAAAGATAAAAAAAAATTCTAGCACAATTGAATTAACCTCTTCGGGAAGAACGTCCCACATCCGCACCTGCATGAAACACTTGACAGTTCCAGAATGGCTCACATGTGTTCCACGCACCTAGAATGTTTTGTAAGCTCAATTTTTTGGCAATTGAGGGCATTTTATGTCCATAAGGTTTGACATACATGTAGATCTGACCTTCTATTCGAAAGGAGAGGGATATTACTCACATACACGTGGTTTTTGTTTTATAAACATTATGGGAAGGGAATGTTTCCAAATTGAATGCTTTATGACTGTTCTTGAAATGAACTCATAGTTTTTGTTTATAGTGAAGATGAGAGTTTTATTTTCAATAACATTTGGTTTGGGTTTGCAGTGTAGTTTATAATGGATAATTAGATCTGGTAAACAAAATTATTTATTTTTTTTACTTTTACGAGGTCAAAGCATCAAAAATGTTTAACTGGACTTGGAGTATCAGAATGATACAAAATTTATTCTAAATTAAAATCTGATAGTAGTGATTGTGACAAATAATATATTATGATTGTTCTGTTCATTGTATATTTTATGGTAATGATACTGCAGTAGTCTGTATGCTGATTACATCGACACAAAATGCCTCTCTATAGTCATCAACAAAAGAAAAATTAGTTTTCGTTTGTTCACATTTCCGCAAAAAACTCCAAAATAGTAAATACTTTATTACAAGTGCAAGAATTTAATATAAGACTCAGAGTTTGCTCTTCTTGTTTTGAAATTCTTCTTACTAAAATGAATTTTTTAGAAATGTATTCAGTCTTCAAATGTAAATAAATACTGATAGTAAAATATTTAAAAATTTGTAAAAGAAAGTAACTTAAGTAAATGGAGTAGGTAAATACAAAATATAGAAAGCACATGTTTATAATGTATTCTATAGAACTATATTAAATAACGGGTTAAAGTTTCGGTATTTTCCTGAATTTAAGCTTAACTACACAAAACCCTGACTCTGGCAGTACACACACGTTTGTGTCCTTCGTCCCGAAAGGGTTACACGACAAATTTGAGCAAGGAATCTGGTTCTTATTAGAATGTACAATTATTTCCATCTACCTCTGAAAGAGGCATACCTTATTTTTTTTACCATTTCAATATTTTTTTCTTCCTTGATATAAGGTTTATGGTAAATATGGTATATCCTAATCAATTCCCAATAATTTTTTATTTGTATCATTTTATTAGTTAAGAAAAAAGCTTTTTCGACTCCATGAAGATATATCATTTAATGTGATCCATCTGTACATTTTCATTTCATAAAATACCTTTTTTTGTCCGTTTTTCCAGATTAGGAAGAAAATTAATGAAATGAAACAATAGCTTTTTGAAATCCAATAACTTCATACAATGACACGTGTGATAATCCCTCCTGGGTTGATTATCTCTTTGGGTATCAGCGTGAGCTAGAGGTGTAGGATTAACGTAAGAACTAGATATATACATTATCTTAATATAGCTTTATTAAGATATTAAACTTAATCCTTTAACAAATTAAATAATATATGTGAGAGAATCTTCGGTGGCAAAAACACAATATATATATTACTGAATTGACCTAACTCGAACCACTATCAATAACTGACTCACCTAAACACGATTCCAATACTATTACAAATCCTAATATTAAATAGTCAATCCTACCTTGCTGTAGTTTCAGTAACAATCACAACAATTCTAGATGAGGTCTTGCTATAACTCGAGTGCAATGGTATGCCCCTTGATCAATGGATCTCTATCACGTATAATTACTATTCTTCGCCACGTAATGTTATCTAAAACTTCTTCAATCTAGAACCACAAACTGTTTACATTCCTCTAATTGCCATCGCTCTTACTCTAACTTCTGATACTTAAAAGCTTCCTAATTTACATCTTTCATTCACACTTCACTTCTTGGATTTTGTTGGAAAGAGTTGCCATTAATTCTGGCCCCAAAGAACCCAAAGGACATGTTGAAGAAAATACGTGTGAGCCCGTCATGGACGTCTCTCCCTTCAAGTTTTTCTCCAATTTTTCTTTATGTTTATTGGAATAAAAATATTTGCTGTCTTGCTCAGTATTAAAGCTGTTGATGCATTTGTTGAAGCTATTACATCAAATGAGGATGCAATTTGATTTTCAATTGCCATGTTACTTGTTGTAATAGCTTTATGCAATATTGAAGTCTGAGTGTTAATGAAATGTAGCCAAGCTTCTGTCTCTGGATTTTCAAAGAATTTTAAAACAAGCGTAAGACACTTGAGATTGAAAATCAGCCTTCAGTTGTAAAAATGTTTAGAGTACCCTTTCATTGTGGCTTGAAGTAGTGCTAATGCTTTTAATATATTATTTAAAAAAATTGTTTCTTTGAAGTTGCAGAAAATGTTCAATGTTTCAACTCTAATAGTATAAGATTTAAAGTATATCTTCGAAATAACAATTTCTATATCAAATGGCAAAATGTCAGCTGATGTTCTTATAGTATTATAGAATATATGCATTCTACACATCCATCTCCAATTAAACCATGGTTAAGATTTCATTACAGTTTTATAAAAGTTTTTTTTCTATGTCTATCAACTCTTTCAAAGTTAGAATTCGTATTATTGGCAAAAAGACCAATAACTCTTTCTTTTAAATTATTTTCTTCTAGACTGGTAGTTAAATAGTTGCTGACAATATTGGATGTTTCACCAAATAGGAATTTAAGTTCTAAAATTTTTATTTCAATCTGTAAATCTGTAATTAGTATTTAAAAGGATTTATTTTCTTTTTGATTGGACACTTCAGTTAAGAGTGAAACAAATAAATATTTTTCCAAATCATTGTGCAAAGCTCTTTAAGCATAAGACATGAAAACATTTATTACTATTGCTTTTGCTTTGGTTTACTCATATGTAAATTAAAGCTCAAATGTCTCATGATGCAGATGGGATATACAATCCATAGATCTAAAGTTGTGGTTGTGCAAATAGTACGATATGCAAAAGTACCTACCACTGCAGCTAATATTTCCACCTTATCACTCATTTTCTCCTGTATGAAGAAATTCTTTAATGGCAAGCTAGGTGCAGCAGCAGAGTTTGACATTTTATGTTTATTACTATTTATATGAAGTTTAGTATCGGTTTGTGGCCACCATAACTTACTGAAAATTTTGAAAAATATATATTGCACTGCTCTTTGGAATCATTTATAGTTTTTTCAGTATATGGGTATTCCTTCTGTAGGTCTTTGTTAAATGTACACTTTTTTTAAACCATTACTAAATAATTCAATGGTAAAAGTTAATAATAAATTAAATGAAAATGCAGTTAAACATACCCTTATTATAAATGTAATACACCTGTTATAGACTTCAGCTGTCACATGCAAAAATACCTGACTTAGGTAACACACAGTGTGAATGATAAGTATCTACATTTGGCATTGCTCATAATACTGGTGCAAACTTGTATTTTTTTTTAATTCGAAGAAAAATATCAACAGAAGTTGACAAAATGATTTTAATAAACTTTCCACTGAACTATGAAGTTCTAATACACTCATTCAGATGTCATGTTTTTTGTTTATTCAGGACTAAGTGAAGGCATTTCCGGATAGCATCAATGATAATTAAAAAAATATAAATGCAAATCCCAATTGAATTAATATACCAATGAAGAATTGCAATGTTGTCTGTAAGTGAAGTTTGAATTGCAACTGTGAACAAAAAATTTGTGTAGATGGAGGGGGAGGGGGAGAAACAGAGCAATGAGAAATAGATAAAAGATGTAAGTTAGTAAAAGCAAAGTAAGATAAAAGCTAGATAAGCCTTGTTTACTTGACTGGTATGGTTGTGTGTTTTAACTTAAGGCTTGTATTTTCAGTTTGTAATCTACACTACTTAAATAAAGATATGCATTTAAAATTTTACATTCTCATTGTACTGTTTTTCGGGACAAATGCATTTGTGTGGTAGTTAGGAGAGGGGGTGCCAGCTCGGGTGTCATCCACACCACTTGACCATGGTTCAAAATTACGAGGTCCATCGCCAAAAGCCCTCATGTAGCTGAACAGTGCGACATTAATATTCATTCACTCAGGACAAATGCTATAAATTAGGGACCAAAAAAAAAAAGAGTTCTAAAGAATTAGGACTGGAACTGGCATGGGAAATTGGTAGTTAATCGCCTTAGTTAATCTGTAAATGTATCATTGACTATTCTGCAATTATTATTAACTGTTATTCTTAATAAAAGTTACTTATGAAATATAGCATATGATTTTTTTCCTGTGTTAACTAATAATTAAAATAACTTTTAATGAAAAAAAAATGCTTACTATAACCATTTATATATCATATTTATGTTTACATGTTGTGAATTACAATTGTAGCAATTAATTTTATAGTATTGTTATAAATGATTTTAAATTTTATATAGGAAGGTATAATTTAATCAAAATAAATTTTAGCTTATCTTTTAGTTTTTAAATTAATTACTCATGTATAAATATTCTAATTTTTTAGTTAAATATTTTTGTTAAATATTTTTTATCAGTAATTGAAAATAAAAGTTTGTTTCAAATTAAGTAGTATAATATTGTCGATTTAAAAGTTTATTTGTATATTTTTAAGAGTAACTTTTTTCCCTATCAACATGTTGAATTTATCAAGTGAAACATGTTTTTTATTTGCATGTATTTTTTTTTATCTCATTACAGAAAATAACTCTCCTCAACTTTTACCAATCATGAAATGTCCTAAATGTCAATGTGGAGACATTGTCTTAAGAACCAAAAAGGACAATAAAGGGTTAGTTAACATGGTTTTCCCCCCCTTAAAATTATTCCTTATTCTAAAGTAAATATTTATAACAATTCTATTTATTAATATGTTTATCAAATTTTAAAATAAATTTTATAATTTATGTAATAATAAATTGCCTTGTTTATTATTCAAATTGTTTGCATTTTTCTAAGAATCTGTTAGGTGCAATATGAAAAAGTTCTATTTTATTATGCTTCATGACTTATTATTTATATGACATATTTATTTGATTGTGTTTGTTTTAATTAAAAACCTTTTTTCAAATGTCAGGAAGCTAGCTGCTTTTAACATGAGATACATTATTTTCAGATTCTTTTTGTCATGTTTATCATATCCCAACTGCAATGCAGTTATGTGGCTACCTGAGAGTTTGGAGCAAATTTCTGTAACTGAAAATGATTGTACCCATGTAAGTTAATCATTTAAATTGAGTTAGTGGGTATTGAAGAATAGCTGCATGGCCCGGCGTTGCACGGGCTACCTCTACTTTTATAAATTTTCCCTTTCTTTCACAAAATCAGAACTTCTAATACTCATTTTCAAAATGACTTCCACCCCCACCCACCCCTCTCCACCGCTTAGCCCAGCGTTGCTAGGGCTTTCTCTTTTCTTCATGACACCAGCATTTCTGTATAACTAAAGTAAAATGTGAAAAATAAAAGTGTCAAATTTTTTTTTTTTTAAAAAAAATAGGTAGTTCTAAATGTTGCAATAAATATATAAAGATTATCTTTTTTATTATATTTTTCAAAGATAATTTAACATTATGTGCATAAAATATTTTTCATATTCAAAACATTTTTATAAGATGTGGTATGTAAATGAAGAAATGTATTACAAAATTGCATTATGTTCAGTAAAACAAAGGAAAAAATATTTTTAAATGCATTAAGAGGGAGGTTACATCTATAAACTTCCTGTAATGGCAAAAATTTTCAGAATAAAAAAATGCTAACACTCATATGTGCTTTGATAAAATAAACTTAAAACATGACAAATGAAATTGATAAAAGTGTTCGTTTATTGTATTATTTGCATGAAATATTATATTTAAAGCACAGTTTCCAGAGTGAGGGGCGAGGACCCTGTTCCACAAGTCACTCCACAGTATGCAAAATAACTGTTTACATAAAAAACTGTTTGAATAGTTGATTATGTATACCCTTACATTGCATTATGTTAATGCCTAAATTTATAATTTTAATGACTACATATTGAAATATATTAATTTAATTTTTTTTAACATTTAAAAGTACCTTATTTTTTGAAAATAAAAAGTAAAGATTTTCGGTTTATCTCAAGTTTTTTTACAGATATGCAGCTGTTTCATTAAAAAACTGCTTAATTATGTGTTTCTATTTATATAATGTTTTATAACATTTAAAACATCCTTTTTGTAAAAAAAAATTAAAGATTGTCAGTTTTTATATTTTTTAAAGTGAATATGCAGCTATTTCATTAAAGTGTTAATTATGTTTTGTTTATTATTTAACATATGTGTGTAAAATATTTTTAATATTTAAGAAATGTTGCTTAAAGATGTGTGATGTAAATAAAAAATGTATTACAAATTTATATTATTTCAAATTATATTACTCTGTCATCCATCAACAATACATAGAAAATTGGGGTAAAGCAATGAATCGTTGTAGATTTGACTATTTAATGCAACTATTAATGATTTACTTTTTATATATTATTTTAATTTTTAAATATTTTTAAAAACCTCCGAAAAAAGTTCCAAATTTTCCCCTGGAAATAAATGATCTTTCCGATTCTCTGCAGATGGCGCCCCATACATAATAAATGCGTTTTAAGGTTTTTAATTAATATCTTTAACTAATTGGAATATCGGAATATAAATGGTCAAAACGGATTCCTCGGATCACACAGCTACAATTGAATATTTTAATTGCAAATAATTAATCGCTAATCATCCAGACATTATACATAATTACATAATAAATGTGAATAAAAGATTGTAATCCAAAAATATGAAACAAAAATAAGGAATGTAATTAGAATTATTTAATTTATCGCAAAAGAGAAAAAAGTTGAAAAACACATTTTTTTAACCATAATTTTTAAGATATTTTATCAATCTTTGTACAGATTATGTATAAAAAAATAGTTAATGGAAACCATTTACAGTGTAATTAGTTTGAATTGTTAAGAATGTGTTATATTTTCAAAGAGAGAGAAATTCTGCCTGAATGTTTTTTATTTTAAAAAAAAATAGCGAACCATTCCATAAATTAAAAAAAAAAAGAAGGTAATTTCTAAATTTATTTTGAAATAGTTTTAAACATTTCTTTACGTAAGTATTTTTAAAAAAAATATTTTGTTTGTTTCGTTATTCCTCTTCAGGTTCGAACCTGGGAACTGCCATCTTAAAAAGCAGCTCCTTAATCAACCATGCTACGCTTTCCTTTGGTTAGAACGGTAAAATAATCTTTAAAATATCGGAAGATTTTTTGTGTTTTTAATTAATATCTTTTTAGCTAATTGGTATATCGGAATATAAATGGTCAAAACGGATTCCTCAGATCATTCCCTAAGTTTTGATACCTTCTACTAGTTTCTGTGTCTTGTGGTTCTTGAGAAAATTGGGATATATACATAGATACGTTTGTTTACCTACGAATTTTCATAGTGTACATGTGAGATATATAATAAATCAATTTGTTTTTTCAGTAGCAATATTTTATTAAAACTAAATGGCAAGAAATTGCTTTTAAAACCTTTAAGTAATTATTAAAAATAATTTGATATATTTATTTATTTCTATGTTTTAAAATTGTTGATTTTTGACCATATTCATATACTTATTTAGATTAATAAAATTTCTATGTGGATTTTTTTTTCATCTGATGGTTAAAAAATTCATTTTCAGTTAATTGGTATCATTTACAATACCCCTCCCCCATCTCATTCTGCCAGTTTCTGGTAAAATAAATTTAAAGAGCTAGATTAAATTAGTTTTTTTACATTTGTAATATCTTATTTTCTACACATGTTTTTTCTTCAAAGAGTTGTTTTATATTATTATTATGACATACATTTTCTCCTAAGTTCATGACCACTAAAAAATAAACATATTTTATAAAGAAAGGGATATTTGCATGTTATCTCATTGTTTAAGAAATTCTTGGTATTCAAAAGTAATGACTTCTTTATTTATTTGTTAAATCATACTGTTTGGCAACAGTTGTTATTTGTCAAAAATAGTAGATAGTGTAATTCATTAGTAAAGAAAGATAGTGATAGATAGTGAAAGATATTAATAGGATCAAAAAGTTCCCAGGGGTAGCCAATCCAAATGACTTTGCGGGCCACTTCGGAAAAACATTACAATTTTGCGGGCTGCATATAAAAATATATATATTTACATTAGATTTGGACCCATTAAAAACATTTACTGTAGTGAAAATTTATAACAGAATGAATTATTATTATTATTTACATTATTTTTCATGTATACAAACATAGATAATATGATAATAATGCAATAATCAAATTGGCATAACTCTATTAATAAGCAGTGCGGGGTAAAGTTACAGGAATATCAAGCGTGATGCTGCAGGGGATCACTGTGATTCAATACTGCTCTCTTAGTATGTATGAAAACAGAAGCGATGTAATAAGATAGAAACAGATATATGCACTTTCTTATGGAATATATATCTGTTACAAAACACTACGCTAAAAACAAAAATATTGCATAAAATAATCGTATTTTGTAAAGCTTCAATGAATCATGTAGGTTGACCAATCCTGGCCTAGATTATATATCATGCATAGTAGTTATGTATATGCAGAGATTTAACTTTTGTTTATGTAAAATTTGGATTACACATTTAAATTATAATGATTTTGAAAAATATAAATATATCTTACGACAATTTTGACGTATAACCTGTTTGCCAGAATATTACTTGCTCATCAGTTTTAAGGCCATTTTAACATAAACTGTAAGCCTGAACAAAACTTGGTCACAAATTAAGCAGACTCTGTACATGTACAATTTTCAAAAAGTTGAGCGAAACGTATATTTCATGAAAGGTATTCACTCATATTGGCAAACAAGGCTCACTGTACTTCAAAGTAATCAATGCCCAATCTTATGCTCTTTTGAGGAAATGTGTAAAAGTCACTGAGATTATGTGGAAAGGCATCTTTTGGGATCCATTGGAGGTCACATTTTTGTTGAATGTCCTCTTATCTAAAATCTTTGTCCTTCACAAAACTGTCAATACTACTCATTCATAACACTTCAAAGATATAGCATCTTATCTCTTTCTCACTAAAAGCATTTGATTACAACATTTTGGTGATTTTCCAAGCTTAAAACAAAATCGCATGTTGATGCATTGATTCATGTTGTTTTTTTACAAAACCATTGCATTGTATTGCACTTTCAATTTACATGTAGAAAAAAACCTTCCTGTTTATACTACTACACACATACAGCTACATGTGTTGCATGGGAATTTGTGTATCAAAAACTGTGCTTTTACCAACATGCAAAGGTCATCCACTAAACTTTTTGAACGAATGTTGTATATAAAAGAAGCAAGGCCGTCGGAGTGCGACCCTGACAACTTGTGGGGAAGAGGAAATGCATTAGATTGACCATCTGACCGGAACATCTGCTCATGCACCTCAGTAGCCAAGGTCCTGAAAACTAGGATGGGCAAGTAGGCTTTGGCCCACTTATGGGCTGTTGCACCACTGAGTCTAGTTTAGTTGTATATAGAACTTCATGAATAGTTTACTTTTAGCAGAGCCTTTTGGGTTTTGGTGATTAGTTTCTCTATTTTTCTTCTACATATGATTGAAATTTATTGCATCTCCCAAAAGTAAAATCATCAAAATTATATCATTTTATATATTTTAAACATAAAATGGAATTAGGCAGGGAAACTAAGCAGGATTTGTGGCAACTTAAATTTCTTTTAAAATAATTTAAGTTTAACTCTTTTTATTTCTTGAAAAGTGCTATTTTTTGCCTCATTTCATAAAACTGTTGTTATATCTAAAAATAAATTATGAAATCAAATCTTGTATAAAAATTATCTTTGAAAATATGTATTTTTGAAGATATTTCTTTTATCTAGAATATTTTTCTGTTGAGTGTAATTATTAGATTCATTGTAGACCACAGTTAATGTAGAATTTTATAAAAAATACAAACTTGTGTGATTTAGTTTAGTTTTGATTAAAATGAATAGTGTTTTATAAATATTCAGTAGAAAAATAATTTATATTTTTACTGAAATAAATATTATATACCAGGGATGGCGAACCATTGGCACGCGTGCCATTGGTGGCACACAGCACAATATTTTGGGCACGTCACCGATCAAAACAGTTTGCATTTCAATTCAGAAAGTTTATTATTGCAAGTAACCCCAAACTTGAAAAACAATTTCAACGATAAAAATGTACATGAGAAACCAGAAAAAGATATAGTTATTGAAGAATTAATTTCCATAATTGATTGTTCAATCAAGGAGTTTTCAGTGAGATTTTCTCAGTTCAAAGAATTGTAACAAACGCTCAAATTTATTATATACCGTGATGTGACATTATTTGATAAACTGAACTTGCTCCAATTCGATTTGTTGGAAATTGAAAAATTTGAAAAGCAACTTATTGATTTCTAGTCTAGTTCAATATGGATTCAAAAATTTATTGAAACAAGGAAAAGTTGGAATTGATTGAAACAGAAAGATTAACAAGCAATATAAGTAAAAATGCGATTAACGAAATTTTGGTAACATGGAATTCGATTCCAGACACATATAACTGTTTTAAGAAGCTAGCTTGTACTATTTTAACCATATTTTTTAATCTATCTATGCTTGCGAGTGATTATTTTTAGAGATGAATGACATTAAATACTCACTAGAAACCATTTGGCAGATGACTTCAATTCAACATGCATTCTACTAAAAGAAACATTTTACAACCCTAATATAAGTTATTTGTCATCAATATATATAATCTGCAACAACAGAAGTCACACTAATGTTACTTAAATTTAAATTTAATGTAATTAAAATTAATAACTGAAACATTTACTACTATACAGTGCAAAATGTATATTTTCGTAGTAAATAAAGAATTTTGTGATGTGGGCAGTGGCGCACACAAGGGGGTCCTGGGGGTCTGGACTCTTCCCCCCAAAGCCCTCGAATTTTTTTCTGATTGATTGTAATTCTAAGTATATAGTACGTAAAAAATTAATTACTTGCTATTAATGATTAATTTTGTTAATTAATGCTAATTATTTATTCAAAAATTAGTTTTTACTGTTTTGTTCCCGAAAATCGACAAAATCAAAAGGAGCATGATACAAGAATGGTGAACTTTCAACCCAGGCCCCCCCTCCCCCTTGAAAAATTCCTGTGTGCGCTACTGGATATGTGGGTATTTAGTTTTATTGTTTTCAAAATTACATTAAAATCAAAATTAAGTCAAAATTATTCAATGGCACGTCTATACCTCATTAAACATGTTTTAAAGAAAAAATGGCACGTTGATCCAAAAAGGTTCGCCATCCCTGTTATATACGAATATAATTATTGAAGTTGTCTTATATAGATTATTTAAATTACATCAAATTAGTAAAAAAGTACAATTTAAAGTAAATTATTTGTATACACAGAGTAATTTATAGTAAAATATTTTCATTTTTAGATTTAATTTTACTGGAAAAGTATTAGTGATATAAATTAAATTTATTTTCAGTTATAAAAATTATATTTCTTAAGTGTTATTTCAATATATCATCTCTATTAAGATTGTTTGAAAATTTTTCAAAGTAAATAAATGGTTTATGCTAATAACTAAGTACTTTTAAGGATTAATGTATTTTTTGCTTTAGCTTTATTAATAATTTTAACAGTAATATAAAATTTTTTTATATTTATATGAAATGTTTATAAAATTTATTGTATCATAATTTTGCTTATTTTAGTGCCGTCCTAGAGTTGTGAAGAAAATTAAATTGAAATTCAAGGCTGGAACTTTAATGCCTTTCTATCCAGATGAGTATGTACCAGTTTCAAAATTGTCTTTAAATCCATGACTTTTTTATTTTGATGTACATTTTTACATTTTATTTGAAGTTAAATATAAAAAAATATTACACAGTAATATTGTATTTTAATAAAATTATTGGTTTGTTCTCGATATTAAATCTATGCGGTTGTTAGATTGTTTATATTCTGCCTGAAATTTTTATTTATGTATTTTTCTATAATGATAACTTTTATTCTTGACTTAAATTCTCAGTCCTGAAATAGGAGGCTAGGATGTCGTTTTAATCACTTGACTGAGGTTCAAAATTGCGAGGTTTAGCCCTCATGTTGCTTCATAGTGTGATGTTAATATAACACTCACTCAGTCCGGAAATATTTTAGATAAAATTATATAAGTGTTGCAAAGTTTTTAAAGGGTTGATTAAGATAAAGCCAAAAATAAAAGTAAACAATTTGTGTCAATGTATCATGTTTTCGAAGGTGAAAGAAAGTAACTTACTACAATTTATTTAAAAATAAACATCAAAATATATAAATGTTATTGTTGTTCAAATAGCTTATTTAAGATGAACATAATTTCAGCTTTAAAAAAAATTACACATAGAAAATTAAGAAATTAAGCAAATGTGTGTGTATCATATTCCTTTCTTCTGGTTTTTTTTTTTTTTTTTTGCAATTTTAACTTTTTGAGTATTACTAGTTATTTTTTTCCAGTACATAAAATTAATATTACTCTGATTTTATTAGTTTTTAAATTGTTTCACATTATATCCTAATTTTTTACTTTGCTACAAAAACACCCTCTTTTTATATACACTCAGGAACATTGAAAATAGCGTCCCAAGAAGGAAGCTAAGTACAATCGCGAAACTTTGCAAATAAGTACAGCGTAATGTGATGTGCAAATGATCCAAGTTTTGTGCCAATATGCATGCTCATACACGCCGAGGTGGCGCTACAATCAGGAAGAGGGTGCAATATAAGCCAGCGCAAATTCGAAGATTCGTAAACGTGACGATTACCCGCCGATTGTAGGAAGACTTTGGTAAGTGAAACATGCCAGGTAAACATGCTAGAAGACATTTTTCACAGTTAAGCAAGTTTGAGAGATACCTGATCATTGGGATGAAAACTGCAGGCTGGTTTACGCGTCATGTTGCTGGCCAGGTGGATCGTTCGGAATGTGCCGTTAGAACTTGTTGGCGGCAGTGGACACGAGAAGGTATCCACGTGCGGAAAACCGAGTCTGGAGCGACCAGGAAGACCACGAGGAGAGAGGATCGAAGGATCGTGCGGCAAGCACTTGTGAACCCCACAGTGACTCGTTCAACGATACGAGCAGACGTAGGCGTAGCAATTGTTCCACAAACAATTTCCAGACACTTTGCAGAAGCAAATCTTAAATCCAAGCGCCCATTCCGTGCACTCCCTTTAACACCGGAACATCGGCAGCTGCGTCTACAGTGGTGCCAAGCCAGATCAATGTGGAATGTCACAGATTGGCAAAAGGTTGTGTTTAGTGATGAATCCCGGTTTGTTTTGGGGACAGATGATAGCCGTGTACGGGTGTGGAGGCGCCCTGGTGAGTGG
Source organism: Trichonephila clavipes (assembly GCA_019973935.1). NCBI lineage: Eukaryota > Metazoa > Arthropoda > Arachnida > Araneae > Nephilidae > Trichonephila > Trichonephila clavipes. The sequence continues at coordinate 199,206 of BMAU01003430.1, forward strand.
TACAATTCGCCCCACACTGTTCTACGTCACACTGCCCGCACAGCTGGTGAAATGGTCTGGGGGCCATAGCCTATGATAGCCGGTCCACTTTAATTGTGATGCGTGGAACCTTAACTGGCCAATGTTACGTTGATGATATTCTTCGACCCCATGTAGGACCTTTCCTAAATGGTCTCCCAGGGGCAATTTTTCAGCAAGATAATGCTCGTCCGCATACAGCAAGAGTTGCTCAAGACTTCTACGTCATTTTCAGACTCTTCCATGGCTGGCCCGCTCCCCCGATTTGTCCCCTGTGGAGCACGTGTGGGATCAGCTAAAATGGCAGATGCCATCGTGTCACTCTGTACATGATTTAGAGTTGGCTGTTCAAGATTTGTGGGCCCATCTGCCTCAGGACAACATAAGGTGTCTAATCAAATCAATGCCGAACCGTGTGGCGGCATGTATTGCAGCTGGAGGTGGTCCAACATGCTATTTAAGTTGCCCAGTATTTGTGCTGTTGCGCACCCTGTATTCGTTTAATTGTCTTGTTTTTGAGATCAAGTGAATCTCTCATCTGTGTCATTATGTGTATTAAATTTCATTTCAATTCGATGCTTTCTCCTTGGGTCTCTATTTTCAATGTTCCTGAGTGTATTATACTGTGTTTTTTTTCATTCCACAAATTATTTTTAAAAAATTTTAAAAATGTTTAATGTTTTGCATTAACTATGAACATTTTTGATTGTATTTAATCATGTGCTGATAATTTAGTACCTTTTCTTTTTGTTTGTAATAAAGTTTTTTCTTGTAAATTATTAAATTTATATTTGAAGTTAGCTTTTAATATTCTGATATTTGTTCAACGTTTTTCAAATATGTTTATATATATATATATTATTGAAATTTATGTTAGTATTCTTAGATTTTTCATCTGATCTGTAATTTATTTTATGCTTCATTTTCTAGACTTATCACTTGCCTTGGTGGTTGTGAACTAGAACTTATGGACATAATGGGAACACGTCCAATTCTTCCTTCTCGCAGTAATATTTAATTAACTTTTGCTCAAATCATTTAGACATTCCTTGCATTTGTAAAATTATTTTGCTCAACAATAAACGTATATTTTACAAAATATCAAATTAAACTAAGTATATCTTTTTCTGTTAATATTTCTTGGATTAGTGCATATTGTTTTATAATAAAGAAAGTATTGTGTTTTAAGTTTGCCCTGAAATGATTCATATTCAAAAATTGGTCTTGTAAAGATCACTTTTGAAATTTTACTAATATTTTAAATACATTTATTAAATTTATTAATGTGCAACCTTCCTTAGATTTTATGCAATGGTTTTCTACTTGTTTCTTATATATTCTAAGAAACATCCATTTATGTTACATCATTGCTGTCTGTATTCGTATTCAGTATATTAATGTTAAAAATAATTGTTCAAAACATAATTACTTGAAATATAGTTATTTTACTTAAGGAAACTGTTTATTAATGGTCAGAAAGCTGGACTTTGATTTTCTATTTTTCAGAATTATTATTTGTAATAATTGAATTTGTTTGCATTTTAGATGACTTTACTGATAATTTATTATTTATAAAGAGCAGTTTGATTATAATTTTCATATTATTTATGTATGTATTCTTCAACTATATTGATTCTCAATGCATAAATTAATGATCCAGATAAAAATTTAAATAAGATTGTACCCATCAGAAACTACCTAACAACTACAAATAATTTAATTATTTGTAATGGTTCACAAATTTCATCTTGCTTTTACTATTTTCAAACATTTATTGACTAAAAATCCTTATTATAATAGCTTATTTATGTAGACCACAATGTTAAATGTAGGTTATTTAAAATTTAAAGAATAGCACATTTTTATTTCAAGAACAAAATTTTATTTAAAAAAAGGGATATTTTTATAATAAAAGCATAACTTTTTTTTGATTTATTAGATTCAAATACTGAATCATCTTCAGTATCTAGAAATGCTAGGTCTGATAGTGGATATGAGTCTGCAAATCATGGTTTATCAAGAACTAACAGTAATTTTTCATCTGGCTCAGCAAGATCACAATCAGCAACAAATAACTTTCTATCTCGATCCAATAGCAATCCCTCATCAGGCTCATCCCAGTCACAGTCAGCATCAAATAATACTTTTTCACGATCCAACAATACATTGGAATCCACAACAACAAATTCGAGACAAATGTCTACTAATCATCCAATGACAAGAAATCCATTTAGGTGAGTTGTTTATTTCCTTTTCTTTTGTAAAATATTCTTCTAATAATAAAATGATCTAAAACATAGATATTGTATTATAAATTTTTATATATTACTACTGGAGTAAGTATTTTTCTCACATAGTGTTTGGAGATTTTTTTTCGTACAAATTTCTTCTTTTGATAATTCAGGAATTAAGTAAATATTTAAAATATATATGAAAAAAGTAATAATTGTGTAGAATTTGCTTTAGAATCCTAGATGGAGCTAAGGTTTTCCTCTTTATTGTATAGATTTTGAAAATTTGTTTATGTAATCGCGCGTTGTAAAAAGAATCTTTTAAGTAATTAGATTTTCTCTTTCATGCATTAAATAATTTTATTTTTAAGGTTTATCTCCTTTGATACATTTTTTGTACCTTAAACAATTTTACAATGTTTATAATCTGCACTATTAAAATTCGAAGGTAAACAAATGTATTTATCTATGTTTGTTTGTTAGCTTAATGTATCTATCTTCTCACGAACTGCACTACACAGAAACTCGCTGAAGGTACCTAAAGGTGGAATGATCCGAGGGAGCCATTTTGTTTATTTATATTCCGATATTGCAATTAGTTAAAAAGGTATTAATTAAGAACCTTAAAATGCATACCATGAACCCGATGTATAACGCGCCCCCCTTTTTTTTTATGGAAACCTGAAATGTAATTGGTCAATGCTCTTATGTTTTAAAGTTATTGATTCAAGGTACTATTCCAAGATTTTGAAGAAATAGTATACTTTTAGAACTACAGCCCTTCAAGTTCATAAAGAATCATTTCTTTTAAATAAACAGTATTTCGATATATGTAGAAGCCAGGAGTGTAGCTACCACAGTATCAATGATACGAGGCCTCCAAGTTTCAGGGACCCCAACATATGTAAGCAAAAAAATTGTAGAATGTTAAGGGACCCCCAAAAGAGCTCTTGAGAAATTTCGATGCAGGGCCCACTCAAGACTAGTTATGCCAGTGGTAGAAGCCTAAATTTTTTATGCTCATCTCTTTTTTTTTAATTTTTAAAGCTATCATTTTCATACCTGGCGTATAACTCGCATCTGTAAATTTTGATCTTATCTTTTGCGTTAAAAGTGCGCATTATACGCCGGACTTGATGGTAATTGTTTTACCCCTGTTGTGTTTTATTCCACTGAGTATCATTTCAGCGGAGTGAAGTTTTGATTTTTCAGCGTTTTTAAAAAAAGCTATCTAATTCTTTCTATCCAACTCTAAACAAAAAATAATTACAGAATTGGAAAGATCATTTATTTCGACATGAAACAGTTTTTTTTGCAAAATGATATTTTTTTATTTTTTATGATTTTTTCTAAAATGAGTCAAAATTGATACGTTTTTATGAAAATGATTCTTAAATTGTTCCCTTTCAACTTCCTTTCATGTTTATGAAATGATATTCTACACTAAAAAAGTTAATGCTTTTTTCTTTTAGAATCAGTCATTTAAAAAATAAAATGTCAAAAACTTTTTTTATGATTTTTCAAAAAATATTCAAAATTTTAATTAAATATTTAATAACTTCGTTATTTATAAAAATAATCTCACAAAACTTTTTTTCTGAGTGTATAGCAATATTATCCATAATCTTTACAAAGATTGAAAAAATTGATTAAAAATTATGGATTAAAAAAATTTTTTGTGTTTTTCGTTTTTTCCCCTTTTTGCAAGAAGTAATTTAAACATTATTTTTGTTACATTTTTTGTTCAAAAATTACCGCAGTTTGTGATTGATGCGTGAAGTTTGAAAGCATTAACCTTTAGAATTTGGCAATCGCTGAGGTAAAATTTCCCTTCCATTCGGCGCATTCGAATCCGAGCAGGAAATTTCTTTCCCCCTCGGGAAGGTCCTGCTTGACCATTTTCTCCCCTTCTGGTATTGTAAAAGGTTTCACGCTTTGCAAAGAAAGAGGGAAGGGTTGCCAAATTTTAGTCAGGGATCTTTCAGGAGTACGGAAAATCGCAATATTTGGCGCATTATTATATCAAAATAGATTTTTTAAAAATTCTAAATCCAAAATACCCATTTGGATTGAACGGCCTGTAAATTTTCTAATGAATATTTTGTTGTTTTTTCTTGTCTTTTTTAAGTAAAATCTTAAATTAAAATAGATATTTTCTAGAGTTTGATGAATAGCATTTCAGAAGTACTATGAGAGTAGAACAAGATTTTTATTGTATTCATTGTTTTAGTATGAGAAAACTATTATAGAAAGTTTAAAAAAAGGGTCTTTACAATATAATCATTTGTATGATAAAATGATTTAAAAGTTTTTAAAACTTCTTTTCTGTAAAATATTTCTTTTATTATGTAAAATATTTTCATGATCCAAAAAATCAGTAAATAATCATTTAGCGTTAAATACTAAGATATCATTACAGTTGTGTCTTACGTAAATTATTTTAAAAAGTTGACAACCATATATTACTAAAATATTTGTTCTAGTAAAACGTTAAAATATTATTTAAATACGCTGAATATTTAATTCATAGCTTCTATAATCAGAGTTTAATGACAACACCCTCTGAGAGTAGTATATTTCAATTATAAACTCGCAATAATATCGATGCTTGCAATTATATATATGTTTTGTAAAATAGGTAAGTAGGTAGTCATGTAATAAATCTGTTAAAATTAAGTGTACATATACTACCTTCGGTATAATTATTGCAGCTTATATATTCAAGTACAATAATGAAAATCATGTTATAAAAGGATCCACCCCATGTTTTCAAAATTATTCGACAGAATTTCTAACAGAAGAAAAACTTTAAGAAAATAAGCATAGCATTATTATACTAAATGTATTATTTCACTCTAAAATAAAGCAGTTTACATATTTAACAACAATAATTAAACCATGTAATAAAAAAAAATAACTCTTCAAATTTTCAAAAATATTCGATGAAATATGTAAAAACTTTAAGAACAACATGTAGGACATTTTTCTAAACATTTTAATTTTCGAATTAGCGCCCTTTTAGTGCACGAAAAAATAATAATAATAAATGTACTCCAAATATTTTGTGATTAATTAGATTTGAGTTTTTAATAACATCGCATTCTATAGCAATATAAAGGTTACTGGGGCTGTACTTCAGAAATCTGACCCTCTCACCAAACTTTCACACCATGCCAACATGGTGACTTCGAACCTCGACAGAGGGTTGCGGTAGCCTAGTGGTCCAGGCATCGGATCATGGCAGGCGTGTCATGAGTTTGAGCCCAGTACCACGAAAGACCCGCCGTGTTGGGGAGCGATGCACGTTAAATCTGTTGAGAGCTCAAACGTCCTCCCGTTGGTGTGGTAGTTAGGAGAGGGGAATGCCAGCTCAGGTGTCGTCCTCGTTACTTGAGAATGTAACAAAATTATGAGGTTCGTCGCCAAAAGCACTCGTGTACCTGAACAGTGCGACGTTAATCTTCACTCACTCGATCCTCGACAGAATTAACAACTGGTTTTATGAATGTTTAGTCTTGAAAAAAAAATGTATTAATTTGTTTTAATTTTATTTTACGGTACTTTTTTGTTTCTAAGAGAAATTTATATCTTAAATTGAAAGCTTTTGTAAGCATGTTTTTGAAATATCTGTTTGTGAAAGTGAGTTCTACTTTTTGAAATTTTTTGCTCTTAAAAGAACCTTTTTTTTATTTTTCGTTTTATTTTTTAAAAAAATGTATCAGTTTTAATATTTTGAACTCTGGTCTTTTATTTTTATTGGTTTATGTGTTAAGAAAGTTTTAAATAAATTGTGTGATAATCTTCGAAGCAGTTCTGGTCAATACAAAGAGCCACATTGCATGACTTACAGATTATAGTGGTTCTTTTTTGTACATTGTTTTTCGCGCAATAAGCACACCTTCTTCTTTTCTTTTCGTCAAATGGCCAATGAGAAAATGTATTATCATTTGTCCTAACTTTTTTTGTTACTGAATGCTCTGCATTTTTATGATTTATTTTTCCTATTAGAGATGTAATTAAATTCATTCTAAATTCTTTTAAACTGAATTTTGACGAAGTTCGGCATGATTTAAACGTTAGAGCATTCAGAACAGCAATATCGATGAGGCTAAAGAATAATTTTTTTGTCCATTTTCTAGTTCGTCTAGCAAAAGAGTAGGTGGATGCCATGCGGTCTCCTAAATCAACATATCCCATATGCTTGTTGTAATCTGCCACAATTTTTGGCTTGGTAGTTAATTTTTCTTTTTCGCATAGAGAAACGTCACCATCAAATTTTTTTTAAAATCTTTTTCGTTCTTCAGTAATTAATTCGTTTCGGGGGCTGTGCATATTGGTCAGCATATATACTTGCCTCTTATCTTTTCAACACAATGCTGTCATTCCATTACAAAATTTCACGGCAACATCACCTTGTCTCATTTTACAAGGAGCCAGATCCTTTGGAAAATGTTTTCTATTAGATCGCACAGTTCCACAGGAGTTAATACTTCTTTCTTTTAAAAGGTCTCGAAAAAGTTCCGGCGAGGAAAAGAAATTATCCATAAAGACTTTATGACCTTTACCTTTTATACAATCTGTCATTGTATATACAACGTTATAGGAAGCAGATGTTGAAAGGTTTTCTTTTTTATCTTTACCTAGATATACTCTCATATCATAAGTATAGCCAGTGGCATCTGCAATTTTATACATTTTCAAACCCCACTGTTTGCGTTTTTTTGGAATGTATTGTTTGAATAACACTCTTCCTTTAAATTTAATGATAACTTCATTGAAAAAAAAATTTTCTGTGGGATCATACACTTCTTTAAATATCCTGTTAAAAGAATCAAAAACTTTTCGTATTTTCCACAATCTGTCGTAAGTTGGAGAATCTCTGCTTTCTTTTAAACTATTATCAGAAAAGTGTAAGAATTTTAAAATCATTAGGAAACGATCTCGGGCATCACTTCTCTGAAAATCGGAGTTTCTATCAGATTATCAGTTGTCCAATAATCCTGTAAGCTATCTTTTTCGATGTGTCCCATCAATAAAATAAGGCCAAGAAATTTTAAAATCTCATTTTTATCAGTTGGTTTCCATGAAAATGCATGCTTTCTTTTATCAGATAATTCTCCATGAAGGTTAAGTAGATCAAATGCATATCTATTAGTTTCTTCAACCAGAACTGCTAAAATTTCGTCTGTTAACATCAGTTTAAAAAAATCGTTTTCAGTTTTGAAACTGATAGCATCAACTTTCAATCCAACTTTGCTAGAAAATGGCAATACATTTATCATTTCCGAGCCTTCTACCTCTTTCCATGCAAATAAGCCATCAGCTTCCTCATCAAAATTAGCTGATACATCTAATTCAATCTCATTATTTTCCAAAATACTATTTTCAAATTCATCTTCAAATTCTGAATCACTATCATCAAAATTTTCTTCATCTAAATTTTTCATCAAATTCTCGATCTCGATTTATGTGAGAAATTTTCGGGGCATTCTAAAAAATAAAAGGAACAGCAAGATAAAAAGAAAAATATGTTGCTCAGACAACGTATAGTCATCGAATGAAGTATATATATATGTTTTAAAGTCGAAACTTGTTCCTAAATGTCGCCAATGATAAGGAATGCGCAAAATGTTGGCGAGAAATAACCCATCCAATTATGGACAATAGAAGCAAAGTCATAAAATGGGTCAGGGAAAATCGTAAAAGGATATGCAGAAAAAAAGGGTGGAGGAAGAATTCTTTCTAAAGCCTTGGTACGACAGTCGTACCAGTGCCGATGCGAGTGACAAAAACATTTCTGGTACGGCAGTTGTACCGCTGATGTTTAAAGATTAACTGAAAAATTAAACCCTAAAAAAAACAACCTTTAATAAAAAACGTCTTTTTACGAAAAGCCAAGGGTTTGGCGTCGATAACCTGTTTGGCACCAAATGACTATTAGTTTCACCGTGCACTTTCAACACCTCCTGAGGTGTTGGCACTTCACGGCTGCTTATGGGTTATATTAGGAAAGAAAGGGCCTATAAACAATATAAACGAACAAATTTGGTGAATAAAAAAAAAAATGTGTGCAATAAATTTATTTTTGTTTCTTTTTCTCTCTGACTCTGTACATAGTCTTAATTTAAAAAAAAATGAGTCTTAATTAAAAATAAAATTCATTTTAAACATCCTTTTATAAAACAAAAATTTCTCTTATATTTGTGAAAAACTTAATTGCTTTTACTATGTTATCATTATTTCATACAAGCTTATTTGCAATAGATTTAAATGTATTACTTTAAATTAATATTTTTTTTAAAGTAAAACAGCATTGTTTTCTGTAAATCATTAATAGACAAACCTGTAATCATTAATAGATTAAACTTGTTTGACAAAGAAGAGAAGTGAAAAAAATTACAGGGTATTTTAAGTTATACACTCAGTAAAAGCCCATGTAATGCCGGGCAAAGTAAAAAAACAAAGTAATTTTAAAAAAGAATATTGGAAGTGCTGATTTTGTGAAGGAAAGGGAAAATTTATAAAAGCGAAAGCTCGTGCAATGCCAGGCCATGCACCTAGTATTAATAATTTTTATATTTATTATTGTATCTTCAATATAATAGTTTACATTATTTACACATTTGTCTCATTTAGGCCTGTATCAACTGCCAATAATAGATTCGATTCATCTAATGATATTGTTTGCAACTGTGGTAAAAAAGCTATTGTTTTAGTAGTTAAGAAAGATGGACCTACAAAAGGTAAGTTGGAAGGGAAATTTTTCTTTCTGTTCTTTGAATTTATTACATAATTTTTTTAAAACCATTTTTTCCCCCACATAGATTTCTCTAATTTCTTACATTGCTTATATTTCCAGGACGACAATTTTATAAATGTCCTGAAATGTCTGAAGGTACTAAGTGTGATTTTTTCTTGTGGAAAAACGAGAATTCCTCTGATCCACAAGTAAACAACCTCTCTTGGCCCCAAAATAATTTTTCTTCCAGGTAAGACAGCATTGGATACATAGATTAATTGTAATATGCTTTTTTGCAAGTTAATGAATAAATTTTTAATTCAAGAATGCAAATGAGAATTATTATAATTGTGCAATGCAAATTTCATGAAAAGGACCAAGAACAATTTTGAATGGATCCTTTGAATGTTTTTTGACTTTGAAAATATTAAATAAATTTATTAGGAGTCTTTTTTTTCTTATATTTTGATCTATTAAATTCATGTATCCCTAAAACTTGTAAGTGTAATTAAAATAAGTGATGAAAAAAGGTTAGATATCTTACAAACCAGATAGAGCTTAACCCTTAACTGCCAATTAAAAGTTATGCGATTTGTTTCCCAGTGCCACTGTTTTTCATATAGGCATGCATACACGGTGTATTATGGGGAAAATAAAAGGAACAATTAAGCAAATTTTTCTTTGAAAAACTGAATCCTTCTCAAACACTATCAATGTTATTTTATTGCATTCCAAAGCCTTTGAGTTAGTTGTAATGATACCAGCTCAAACAAAACAATCGTGTTTTGTACAGACGTATTTATATATATCCGGGCATTTAAGCAAGACATATATACACCGGCAGCAGTTAAGGGGTTAAATACTGAAATCCAAGAACCAAGAACAAAAAACCAATATATGAAGAAAAGTCAATTGTCCAAAATGAAAAACTATTGTTTTCTAATGATTGCTTTATAAGATTCTAACTTTCCTTTTCAAAAGAAAATTTGTATACAAAGTGCAAGAATAATTGAATAGTATAAACCATGGTTGAATAATACTTAGGCCTAAAATTTGCACATGTAAACAGACAGTAAGCTATTAATCAATAAAACTAATATGAATGAATATTATATTAATGCAAATAGTAGCAAAGATACAAGTTAAGAAAACAATCAAAAAATTAAAAACTTCTTTAAAATGTTGTATACATAAAGTAAAAAAAAGCGGAAGTAAAAAACTATATAAGAATATTTGTTCTGCCTTAGAAGACAGTTAACAGGAAACTATCTATGCCAGTTCCATCTGTATAATTAATAGAAATTAAGATTAAATTTTGAAACTAACAGAAATTAAGAAAGAGATCATGTAAAACTTAAAAGTGAAGAATATAAAAATTATGATAATCTAATATTCACATTATTTTTATCAATATAGTTGGATCCTGATTTACCAAACCCCTGTTTAATGAATTTTTCTTTTACCCCAATAAAAATGACGGGGAAAAAAATCCCTATTTGGTGAATAATAAACCGCAAATTATTTCAAGAGCTGAGCATTTTTCTTTTGTTAGTTTGGATTTGAAAAAATTGAATGTCTTTTCAAATGAAATTTCCTTTTTGTTCAGAACAGAAAATACTTTTCTTGTGAGCTGTAAATTTCAACTTTAAACCTTACAGATATGAGTCATGAGTGTAATCTATTGGGTGAGTTTTAAGTTGAACAGGATTTCCTTTATTATCTCATCCAACTCCACAATACAGGAGATATTTTTAGAAATTTGATCATTTGTTCTCTTTTTTTTTTTTTTTTGAGAAAAGTGATGTTTATTTATGTGTATGATTTTGCAGAAAATTTTGTTTTTGAAAAAAAGTACTTCCAAAAAAATTTTCAGACACTAACATGGAAAGTGATGAAGATTTTGCCTTTGATAAAGAAGTCAGATGGAAAGAAGTAACTCCTTGGGTAGATTTTAATAAAGGACGAACTGTCTATCTGTGCAACTGAAGTTAGAAAATTGATGATTTGCCAGAGCCAATGAATAGCGACTCTGATGTAGAAATGGATAGTAAAACTCCTGTCAAAACTGTTAAATTTTCCAATACTTTGCATTGTTTGTAAACTGTGGAAACATACTTCATGCAGCAGAATGTAAATGACGTAGTATTTTCTTCTCTGAATAAAGTAAAAAAAAAACTTTTAAGTCAGAAATCAATAAGATCATTAAACATCTAATAGTCAGTATTTTAAAATTTCCAATCAACTGATGCGTAATAAAAGTATTTTCAACTGTTGAATAAAAAGTGGGTAATTTCTAACTGGATATTTTTTGTGTAGTTGCTTATAATACCTGGGTGAGTCAGAAAATAAGTTTCTCCTGTTGACTGTGGTCAGAGTTGCATATGAAATTAAAAACTTAGAATGAGACTTTAAAGATAAGACATAAGTTTATTTTTCTACATAAGTACCAAGTACATTAAGGCATTTGTCATACCTCTTACTAATAGTATAAACTATGAGATATCTTGTAGTTGACAATTTTTGGATTGATGTTTGATGTGAAAAATATTAAGTATTTAATTTCATATATGTACATTTAACAATTTTTATTGATAATTTGTTTTGAATTTTGTATACTTTAACTTGTATTGTAATGTAATGCATCATTTGTTAAAGATTTATTTTATTATTACCTTTTATATTTTTATTTAATTAATACTTTTTTGACAGATTTAATTCCGATTCTATTCAAAATGAAAATTCAGAAAATGGAATTCTCTGTAGATGTAATCTAACTGCAAAAATGTAAGTTTTTATTCTTTGTATAAACATACTGTTGTTTTGTACAAATTATCTTTATTCACTACTAAAACTTAAAATCTGCTGTAAATTAAAAACAAATTTAAAGGGTTACACACATTTTTAAAAAAATATTTAATAGTGTGGGTACCATTTTACATTTGTTTTTCAATAAATTTTTATATAAATTCTCACAACTAGATCTTGATCATACAATCTTTCTACTTGTAATCTAAAAATAATCACATTTCTATTGAAATTTTGGCGTATGCAAAAAATAAAACACTCCCTGGAATGAATTTTTAAAACATTAAATTGAAAATTTCTTGTCAACTATTTTAATCTGTAATGGGCTAGAAAGAATTTTTGAATGGGTTATGATTTGCCCATTAGGGGTCTTGGAAGTGAAACAATACTAAACTGTGTAATGTGATATTGTTTGATTGTGTTGCATTTAATATCTTTCTTTTACCTTTGATTTTATATTTTTAGCATATTAGAAGCAATTTTTATGTTTTTATATTTATCATTACTTTATAATATTTATTTCCAATTTTTTACTCTATTTAGTTACATCAAAATAATCAAATTTGCATTTGGAAGTTCTTGAATAATTAATGTTTAGTAAAATAAATGCATTTTTTATCTGAAAATATAAATAGTACCATAATATAATTTAAGAATCAATTTGAAAATAATTATATAGCAGTCATTTTTCTTTTTGAAAACAATGGTGATTTACACAATCTTCCAGTTTTGAACATTGTCATGTCAATGAATAAATGGATGATACATATTTCAAACTTTTTGGATACAAATTTATTTCAGCTTAAGAATTAAAATAAATTACCGTAAAATCCAGCGTATACCCCCCCTCCTTTCCCATATAACGTGCACCTATACACATCTATTTTTAATACCGCATCTATTTTTAATTTTTAAGGTATATTTGCCATATAACATGTACCCTTTTTTTTTTTACAAAAAAACCCCATGAAATATATGTGCGCAATGGTCTCATGTTTTGAAGTCATTTATTTGAGGTATTATTCCAAGATTTAGAAAAAAATAATATACTTCTAGGACTACAACCCTTTAAGTTCATGAAGATGGTTATGTTTTTTAAATAAGCAGTATTTCAATTTACATAAAAGTTAGTTTTTTCTATTTTTAAAGCTCACATTTTTTTACCTGATGTAAAGCGTGCACCCATAAATTTTGATCTCATTTTTGTGTTAAAAGTACGTGTTATATGTCAAATTTTATGGTATATGTCTTAATGATGTATAAAATCATTAATTACATTGTGTACTGAGCAATTTTGTTAACCTGAAACACATTTTAAAATTTAAATAAATTTTTATTAGCTTTATTATATATAGCAGTGCTTTAAGCGCATTAAATTTTATTACTTAGAATATCTGTTATGCAAAGATTGTTTGGCCAGTTAGCCCTCTGATTCTGTTTAAGTGTCTTTTTTCCCCCCCAGAATGATAGTCAGGAAAGAAGGACCAACAAAGGGAAGGCAGTTTTACACCTGTCCTAAGGGACGTGATGAAGGATGTAAATTTTTTAAATGGGCTGATGAGGATAGCTCAAATAGGGATGCTTCATCTAATTTAGGAAGTAAGAGGTTTGAAATTATTGGTAAATTTTTGTACTATTTATTAAGGAGAGTGTGAAAAAACAGCTTAATATTTCTTTTCCTTTTAATTTTCAACTTAACTTGAAAAACATATGATATGAGAATAGTTAATTCATGATGGTGATTGTAAAAAAAATTATAGAGTACTCTATTTTTCAGTTTATTACTTTGAAAAAATGATTCATTCATATCAGAATTCATTTAAGTATTCTATTTACTTAACTTAAATTAAGCATGCAAGTGAAAAAATTAGCAATTGATTAATAATCTATAAAATATGTTAAGAGAATTGAATTGCTTTCAATATAATGAAAAATTACTAGGAAAAAGATGAGTGGAATACATCTTAAGATTTCCAAATGCATATTTTTTTAGTGTTAAATCTATCATACTATATCCTTAAATATCTGTTACTTTGTACTCTACATTGTACTCGTTGAGTTTCAGATTAAATATAAAAGTCAGTTACTTAGTTGTAGAATTCTTCATCTTGATTATAAAATACCCCACTCTATGCAATTCAAAAAGGAAAAACAAATCTGAGGCATTACCTTCAGGTATATACATATTCCAATTTCTTTCTTCTTTTGCATTGCAGGTTTTATTATACTATATATATATATATACAGTTGGACCTCTATATAATGAAGTTGCTAAGTCCCGAAAATAAGTTTGTTATCTAGAGGTTCATATTTTAATATACTTTATAAACCACATAAAACAAATTTTAAATTCATAAGCTCTATGTATCAAAAAAAGGAATTATTTACACTATTTTAAATTTCATATATGTTTATTTTATATATCCTGCCCATCACAAAAGAAAAACTGCACGGAAAAGAAAAAAGAATGTCGAATACACTGTATTTGAAATATTAAGAAAATAATTTTATATTAAAATTGATGAATTTTAAGGACATTTTCTAATTTAAAACGTACAAGTAATATTAAACATACATTATTTTATAACTAGAACACAGGGCAACTCCACTGAAGCTGAGGGGACATCGAAGATGCTTCTATAAAACATCTAGTGAACTGGACAATGGGGTTAAAGGTTGAACTTCTTGAATGAAACGTCCAAAACTCCATTGCTCTCAGCGAATTAGGATCTAAGAAAACCAGTTCAAGATTTATGACAACCATAAAATGTGTTAAGAGAAAGAATAACTTGAAATGGTTAGAAATATTTTAAAAATAGGGAGAAAAAAAATTGAATCAGAAAAGAAAAAAATTCATTATATAGAAAATGCACTTTGCTATAGAGAGGTTATTTTATGAAGAAAATCGTGAAATGTTCAAGGTGCCAGGAAAATGTTCGTTATATAGAAAAACTTGCAATATAGAAGTTAGTTATATAGAGGTTCTCGACTGTATATGTATACTGTATACATATGTACTGTGTAATGTCCCAAGCATCTAAGTGAGGACACTTATTTGGTCTTTTGTAGATTTATTTCCCAAACACACTGGACAGTTCACAGACATACAAAATTACGTACAATATTTACACTTTTGTAAAAATCATTAGCGATCCAATTGACATTTGCAGAGATGTCATTCCTTACGCTGGCTGATGGAGCTAAATACAGTCTCTCATCGAGAGGTAAAAGCCAACTGCAGGTATCCACACTGCGCTCACAGATTCCAACTGCTCTCGTCGAGAGGTAAAAGCCGACTCCCTCTGGTTTGGCACTCGCGCATGCGCAGTGCTTCCGATCAGTCTGCGTTGCCACATAGAGTTTTAGAAGGGGTCTCGAGTTCGTTACAAACTCCTCCCCCCTCCAGATTTTGCTCTCTCTGAACACAAGAGAAACAAAAGTTCTTTGTCTAGTTCAGTTGATCTACATTAATTGTAAAAATGTTCAACATTAATAAGATCATTTTTGACAACACTATTTTGGAAGCGCTCTCCAATCATGACCAGGCCATAAAAAGAACTTTTGTGCACAATAAAAGTAATATATGCAGCAAAAACACAAAAATATATCAAATAAAACTACTAATTAATTGATTATTCATGATGAATTAAAAAAAGAATACACACACATAAATATTACCCATTATAAAATTATTTTAAAACAAACAAAACGACAATATGGCTATACATAGTACACATAGATTGACCTATCTAGTCTGAATGCAGGGAGTTCCTACTTTAGCAATCCACATTCAAATTGTCTCTCCCTTTTTTATGCGTTATGGTAAAACTGAAAGATTGCAAGGCTAAAGCCCAGCAGAGCAATCGTCCATTATTACCAGCATTAGTTTTCAGCTGTACCAAAGGATTGTGGTCTGTCTGAATGTAAAATTCGGTTTGCCCGTCGATATACCCTTTCAATTTTTTTATTGCATATAAAATTGCAGCACACTCCTTTTCCGTGGTGGAATATTTCCTTTCAGTAGCAGTAAATTTCTTACTGAGAAACAATATAGGATGTTCTTCGCCATTATCATCCTTTTGGGTTAACACAACACCATATCCCTGATCTGACGCGTCTGTTTGTAATATGAAGGATTTGAAAAAATCGGGTGCATGTAACATGGGCTTCCCAGAAAGCTTTTGTTTTAACATTTTAAATGACTCACTACATTTGTCATTCCATACAATTTTACCCTTTTTATTAACCCCCTTCAACAAATCTGTTAAAGGTGCGACTATAGCGGAAAACATAGGAATATATTGTCTATAGTACCCAGCTAATCCTAAAAAAGCTCTGATTTGTGTTTCAGTAGTAGGAATCAAAAAATTTTGAATTGCCTCTATCTTTAGCTCAGCGGGAGAACGTTTACCTCGACCTACAACGTGACCAAGGTAATGTACTTCCTGTTGTGCAAATTTGCACTTGATGGGTTTTATAGTTAAATTAGCCTTTTTTAATCTTTCTAAAATTTCTTGTAAATGTTTTAGATGTTCCTCCCATGTTTCCGAAAAAATTGCAATGTCATCTAAATAAGGAGTAGCATATTTTTCACATCTGCTTAAAATTTTGCTCATCATTTTGCTATAATAATAAGGAGCGTTTTTAAGCCCAAATGGCATACGTAAAGGCCTATATACGCCAAAGCTGGTAGCAAATGCAGCAATTTTCTGGGCCTCTGGGCTTAGCGGAATCTGACAGTAACCTTTAGTTAAGTCTATCAAAGTAATGAACTTGGCTGCTGCCACAGTTTCAGCGTGTTGTTCTACATTAGGGATCGGATAAAACTCAGTGCACGTCATTTCGTTTAATTTTCTGTTATCGTCTAGGGTCTCTACCTGGCGTCTCGACAAGAATCATGGGTGAAGTATACTCAGATGGTCCAGGTTCGATAATTTTGTATTTTACCATCCTTTCAATTTCAGTTTTTAAAATTTCGTTCTGCATATTTGTCATTCTATAGGGCTTATGTTGTACTCATTTGTCACTAATTAAATCAATATCATGTACCATTAGATTGGTTTTCCCTGGAATATTTGAAAAAATAGCAGAAAACTTAACTAATTGTTTTCTACAATTTCCTTTGAATCAAATACATTGGGGCCAGTTAGCATATAGGGAAAATCCTCCTCCAATTCTGATGACTCAGTAATCTCCACGGTATCAACAAGCACTACGTTCAAAAGCTCAGGTCTCTTATGATAAAATTTTAGTATGTTAATGTGGTACACCTTATTCCCTTCCTGATTTCCGTCAAAAGAAACTTCGTAGTTCGTTTCGGATAAACGTTTCTCTATCTTATCTGGCCCTTTCCATTGAGGAGCAAGCTTATTGGGTTGGTTTAGGGATAACACTAGTACGGCATCTCCCTGTTGAAATTCCCTTTTAATTGCATTTTTGTCATACCAGTTCTTTCTCCTGTCCCTCACGTTTTCCATTCTAACTGTAGCCAAGCCCCTACATTTCTTCAATCTATTTATTAACTCAAAGACATACTCTATGACAGTGTCTTCTTTTTCCTCAGGATCTAACCAACTTTCATACAATAAAATGACCGGGATTCGAAGATTGTTTCCATATACTAATTCGGCCGGACTAAAACCATTGCTTTCATGTGTCACTGTCCGCAGAGCGAAGAGAGCAGCTGGCACTTGAACTTCCCAATTTGGGGCAGCCTCAATGCATAATACCTTTAAAACCCATTTTACTGTTCGGTGGAAACGCTCCACCGGGTTGCTTTGGGGGTGGTATACTGAACTCCGGGACACCCCTTTATGCCAAACCTATTAAAAAATTTGACAGTCAAGCGGCTCATGAAAGATGTTCCTTGATCTGTCTGAATCTCCCTCGGAAAGCCCATCCAACTGAAAACCTGCATAAGTGCATTGACTACAGATTTTGAGGTTATATCCAGCACCGGGATGGCGTCAGGATATTTGGAGGCTAAACACATAACAGTAATGAGGTATTTGTTCCCTTCCGTGGATATATGCATAGGCCCACAAGCATCTACATTAATTTTACTAAAGACCTCAGAAATCACTGGTACAGTCACCATTGGGGCTTTCTTTCTATCATTGGTCTTTCCAACACGTTAACAAGGGTCACACGTTTTCACAAAGTCTTCGATTTCTTTGTAGCACTCCTAAGTGACCGCAAGTTCCATCATGACAAATTGTTTTGATCTAAGGGTTTCCGGGACAACAATCAAACACTCATCCATCCCCGACTTATTTATTTTCTTTTTTACCAGAATCCCATAATCTGCCTCAGTTCCTTTTTTGACTGACTCTATTATTGGTGCAAGTTTTTTACTTTTTTGCTGTTCAGCAATAAAAGTACTTGATTTTATTTGAGTCACAGGATTTATGGGGCTGCAACAGTCAACAGGAGGCAATATCTCTCCATTTTCTAAGTTATCTATACCCTCTTCCAAATTCAACTCAGTCTGTTCATCATTTTGGTCTGACTCATCAAAAATCTCATTTTCCTTACTTTGTCGCATCTGCGAGCGAGTAACTACAGTATTTACCTTTCCGACATACGAGGGACAATTTTCCTCAATTCCTTGGAGTAGAGCCGCGGTTTGGTTGCCCAATATATACCGCCCTTGATCCAAGTGGTTCCCTATCACTGCTGCTTTGGATGTTACTGTACCCAATTCGCATTCAATATCCACCTCAGCAACAGGTAAGCATGTCATGTGATCGTCCAGGAGATGTCGAACCCATACATGCTCCCCCTTCGTTCTGTCTCTATCTACATATTTTTGGCAAATAACATCTACCGTGGCTCCGGTATCTCTCAGAATTGACATTCTAAAACCGTTTACTTTTCCTTTTGATGTATAAGGATCTAAGAGACTCCCTTCCGACTTCATACCTATTCGATGCAACTCTACTTTCTGAGTTTTCAAGTTACAGCATTGTGGACGTAAATGGTTGAAAGACCCACATTGGTAGCATTGGAGCCTTTTCCTCTTATCAAAATTCAACTCTGGCGTTTTCCCTGAATTGTGTGCATCGTTATGATTTCTAAAATGTGTGCCCTGAAAAGTTTTATTTCCTTTAAAAATCTTACCATGAGAATGGTTATCACCTATTTGTCTATCTGCTGTTCTCAATTTATGGTCTACCAATTTCAATTTCCCTCAGATCGTTTTTTTTTTTTTTTTTTTTTGCGTCTTCAAATTCCTCAATTTTCCCTACCAAATTTTTTGGCGAAGTAATGGTTGCCTATTCATCCAAGAAATGTTCCTTAAATTCATTTGGGGCGCACCTTTTAATTTAATCAACCAACATTAGATCCTTTAACTGTTCAAAAGTTTCTATTTTTAATCCATTTAGCCACCCATCTAAAAATGTCCTAAGTTCGTGGTAAAAATCGTACCATGTAGCCTCCGAATTTTTCTGTGTCTTAAATAGAAGTTGTCAAAACTTCTCAGCACTTAATTTAAACCTTTTAAGCAACACTTTAATATGTTCGTAATCACTCGCCTGTTCCTCAGGCTCCCTAGCGATTATACTGTTTACCTCAACCGGAAGGACGCCAATGAGATATGTCACCCATTGATCCTTGGGCAAGTGTAGAACTTTCACTTGCCTCTCGAAAAGTTCCAAGAACAGACTTATATCATCATTTTTTAAATTAAATATGGGCATTAGTTTCTGAAAATTTTGATTAAATGCTGTTTCACCTACAGATTTAGTAACAACAGTGTTCTGCTTTACTTTAAGGCATTCTAGCTGAAATTCTCTCTCCTGTGTCTCCTTTTCTAACTGGACTTCCCATGCTAATGTTTGCCTCTCTAAGTTTTCACTCTCCATCCTTTCATTCATAACAGTTTCTAGTAAATTTTTTACGAATTCCTCCTCAAACCTTCGATTATTTGTTTTAATTCTATCACTTTCATGTCTTCTGAAACTGCCTCCCCCAACTCTGTCGCGACAAGGACTAAATCCTTTCGTTTTCCCCAAAACGCCATATTTTTCCAGAAAAAATTTAATCTTTTAGCAATTAATAAATAATTTAGCAGTGAAAACACAGTTAATACAGAATACACACAACAAAAACACTCAAACTAACAACGAGAATATAATACGTTATTTTCACCTCGCACTGCGAGTTAGGTAGTAGGTTTTCTTTCACACAAGCATCAATTTCCGTTAACAGACGTATTGCATGAGTATATCAGAACCAGATAATCTAAAAAAGCTTTTTTTTGTTGTTGTTAAAAGCTTTACCATTTAAAATGACATGATAAAATGTAACACTTTACATAAAAAAAACACACACACACAAAAAAACGAAAATTTCTCGTTGTATTCAACAACACTCTGAGTGTTTAAAAATACTATGCACTGATGTGCCTATGGGAATGATTTCCCAAATTCTCAAACAATAGGTAACTAAATTATATTTTATATTTTCTGGCCTAGAAATGAATAATGTGGAGAACACATACCTTTCTCTCTTGTCAATTATCTCGGTGGAACCTCCATTTATATATGTCTGTAACGTCCCAAGCATCTAAGTGAGGACACTTATTTGGTCTTTTGTAGATTTATTTCCCAAACACACAGGACAGTTCACAGACATACAAAATTATGTACAATATTTACACTTTTGTAAAAATCATTAGCGATCCGATTGACATTTGCAGAGAGGTCATTCCTTATGCTCGCTGATGGAGCTAAATACAGTCTCTCATCGAGAGGTAAAAGCCAACTGCAGGCATCCACACTGCGCTCACAGATTCCAACTGCTCTCGTCGAGAGGTAAAAGCCGACTGCAAATATCCACACTACGCTCACGGGTGGAGCTCACAGATTCCAACTGCTTTCGTCGAGAGGTGAAGCCCGACTGCATCCGGCTTGGCACTCGCGCAGTGCTTCTGATCAATCTGCGTTGCCACATAGAGTTTTAGAAAGGGTCTCGAGTTCGTTACAACTGTTAACGTTAATTGCAGTATAAAATAATATGAAGCTGTCAATTTTTGATATGTGTGTAATTATACAAACTTGGTACATTTTGAATAGGTTTTACTCATTCATCTGCTGGCCCATCAAATAGAAGGTCTGCAAATTCTGAAGCAGGAGGTCCTCCTAACAAAAGGAAATGTGGACTTTGTAGCCAAAGAGGTAATTTAAATGGATTTAATTTAATGTCTTTCCTTTGTTTAAAGTAATCTAAAATTCATTAATATAGCAAACAATTGTAAATGCTTATTTATAAGGAAGAATAGATGTGACAAATAATATGAGCAACACAATGTTTAAGTAGCTAGCTATAGACACTTTGAAATAATCTTTATCTTTAAAATTACTTTGATATTTTAAAATTTTGCAAATTATAAATGACAGAACTCCATGATTTTATCATGAAAATAATTTCTCTTTTTATTGGATCTATTTTTTAAAAAATTGTCATTCAACCCACACTCTTTTTTTTACATGTATATTTCTATAATTTGTAAGGGCTGCAGTAGCCCAGTGGTCAAGGTATCGGATCATGGCAGGTATGTCATAAGTTTGAGCCCAGTGCCACTAAAGACCCGTCGTATAGGGGAGCGATACACGTTACATCTGTCGAGAGCTCAAACGTCCTCCTGTTCTTGTGGTGTGGTAATTGAGAGAGGGGGCACAAGTTCAGGTGTTGTCCTCATCACTTGACCATGGTTCTGTCGCCAAAAGCCATTGTGTAGCTGAACAGTGCAATGTTAATATTCACTCGCTCACTCTATAATTTGTATTGTTTTTGAAACACAGAATAATCTCTACAAAATCACAAAAAAAATATAGGATTTAATATAAATTCTATAAAATGTATAATACCTAACCAGTAATGAATGAAAGACATATTAAATTCATTCCCCCTTAATGTTTATTATTTAAAACTTAATCTTTCAATATTTTACCAAGTGTGTAAAACTAAAGGAAAACTGTTTTGTTTTTTAAAGCATATTTTTACTTGTCACAGGTATGCATATATGTAAAGGACATATAAGAAACATGCTAGTATTCGAATACTACATTGTGTCAAAATTTCAAAGCAGTCACAGTGAAGAACTTTTCAAGATTTAACATTTTGAGCAAATGAATTTTAACATCTGTATTTATATTGATAAGAACCAATGGAATTTCCTAGTAATTAAAAATATTGATAGCAATATTTTTAATGAATTATTTCCTTTGAATTTGCATCCATTCATTCATTAGATATAGTTATTAAAAGAAAAACAAATGTAACTTTGCCTTTAATGTTTATCTTTCTTTCAGCAGCAATCTCTTAAAGAAAGTAAACACTTAGGTCGTTGAGTGTATAAAGTAAATGGGTTATGCATTTTTCTATCATTAATAATAAATAAGTTATATTTAAGTACATTGAGAAAAGTGCCTGGGATAATGTTTAAAGCTTGTAGTATCTCCAGTTGGATCTTACTCTTTAATTAACTTACTTTTGTTTAAATTTAAAAGTATCAAATCGATAAATTAATGTTACCATGAAGCAACAGTGTTCTCTGTAATTTATTTGGAATTCAATGAATGATATGTGTGTGTAAAGAGCTGTTTTTCTCTAAAAAAACTCTGGTTTCTCTTCTGGTGTTGTTTGAGAAATCTGTATTTTAAAATGTTATCTTTTGTTATTTAAAAGATTTTTTTTTATTTATTTCTAGGTCATAACAGGAAGAAATGTCCCCAGAATAGATGACAAATATGAAGTACTTTT
The DNA here is from genome assembly GCA_019973935.1 of Trichonephila clavipes. NCBI lineage: Eukaryota > Metazoa > Arthropoda > Arachnida > Araneae > Nephilidae > Trichonephila > Trichonephila clavipes. Next base: position 221,766 of record BMAU01003430.1, read on the forward strand.
TGTAAATATGTATAGTATATATGACAGAAGAAAAGATATAAAAAACATGACAGAAGAAAGTTTTATTTCCATTGACCCTTGGGAACTAATCATTGGGGGTTTTGCATCAGACTGACCAGAACAACTGCTCAGCACCTGAAGTCATGAAACTGAGATGAGCACAGCAGGCCTTGGCCCACATGAGCTGTTGTGCCTCCGAGTTTAGTTGGTTCATTTTGTTTTTGATTTGATAAATCACGGAATATTGTTTAATTTTTATTAAAGTATTTTTTTCCCAAGCTTAAATGAAATTGCACAGAAAATTCTTATTAATGTTAGACCTTATATTAGCACTCAATTTACTACAATACAATAACTCGGAGGTTGGCAATCTTGTAGCTGTAGTGTGCCAAATGAATCTACCAATAAGATGCAGGATGGCAAACAGCAGAAGTTTGAAACAATTCCCGCAGAGTTAGAGAAAAGAGGTCAAGTATACAGATTTAGTTTTAATCAAACATTAATTATGTGTCAGTTAAAGATATTAACATAAAATACAACTATTCCTTCAACAAGAATAAAATTTTTTTTTAATATATTATGTGTCTTTAAAAATTTATTAATATAGTTAAATAAAAAATGTTTTAATTTTAATGCCAACTGTGTTCCTGTATTACTCAACTTAATATCAGTAATATCAAGGGTATAATTCATGACTTTCAATTTGAAATGATTCTGAATGTTAAGTATCTTTGAAATACTTTTCATGAAGAAAGATTTGCTTACATAAACATGTTAAATCAAACTTATTTGAGATATTACCTCAATTAAGCCAACAGACATGGCTATATAAGAAGAGATCTAAAAAATTCACTTTCTAATTTTAAAGAGTGAGATACTATGTAATTAACTATTTTAACAAGTATTCATTTCAGAAATTAAGTGTTGTGCCGAAATTTTGGCTATTAAACTTTTCTTCTTTTTCTATGATTTTACAAATTCTGTTCCTTTGCCAAAAACTGCAGGACAGCCATCAGCAGCTGCGTAAAATTTCTATTAGTGTTTTTACATTCAAAATAATAAATCAAAGAATATCCTGTTTCTTAGTTGTCACAGAGAAATCAAGCTGCACAATTTTTTATGAGCATGATCTTTATCAGAACATAGTGCAAGGTGCACAACATCATTCATATTGGGCCTTTCCTCAAGAGCAACACTATAAATGCAACAGTTTTTTGTAAATCAGAATTGTTTTACCATTTAAGTTAAACGGCGGAGAACAACAGTATTTCAACACTTTATAAAAATGTGTTTTTTGTATATTTGTCAAGTTTGCTTCCAGCAACAGCTTTTTATTCCTTCACATTGCAATTTTTAAACAAGAACTGATGTTAGGGTTGAAAATGTATATTTGACATGTGAAACTTGTGTCGTAATACAAATACAGCATGACTATTTTTTTTTGTATGAATAGATATTCATTTGCTAAAAATTTTTAAAAACTGCAAATGTCAAATTTTTGTTATTAGCCATTTGATTAAATATGTATGCATGAAAGTTAATTAAAATACTAGCTTTCGCCATAGAAGTCCTAAAATTAAAAGTAGCTCATTATGCATGAAAGTAAATTATTCTTTTGACAGAATGCTGGATTCTTGGATATCAGCACTATAAACTGAGCAAAAGAGAAAATCTTTTAGGTACAGAAAGGAGAGACAAGATAACTTTATCATCTGCTGTAACTTGTGATTTAATAACCATGGACCCTGTTAGTGGGGTCAGATTATATTAACTAAATACTAAAACAATTTTTCCAGCTGAAAATGTGATCTTTCAACTTAAGAACCCGATAGTTTTGTCAACATTTTCCTATAAGTTGGCAAGATAAAACACTGAGACCAACTAAGGACAGTTAACAATTTTATTTTTTCATGTATGTAATGTTTTTTTTTTTTCCTCTTACCCTGATTGATATCTGGAGGGAAAAAATGCATGTTTTAAGTTTTTGAAACTTATTTGCCATTCCTTATAAATTGCTAAATCTATACTTTTAAAATATTTTTTGGATCATGAAGAATTATGCAAATAAAGTAAAACATGCCACGGTTTTAAGTGTGAATAGCAAGCTACCTATATGTAGCGATAGGTGTTCTGAGAGTAATGAAGAGCTGAGTTCATTCTGGCATCTAGATAAATATTGCCAAATCCTAAGGCCCCAATATTCTACATTTTAGCCCATGCCATTTAACCCCCTTCAAGACCAGGAAGTTTTTCCTGTTAAGCCTAACTCCATTTAAAATTTCATATAAAATCATAACTGCAATAAAATATGTCAAAAATTATGGTTTATAATCGTTCCAAATTCAGATCACACCACCTCACAGTAAACTGCAATCTTACATATAAAACCATATTTCCTTAAGTAATCACACCTGAACAGGTTAACTAATATCCATATACACTTGCTAGAAAAAGTCTGCGTTCACCCATTAGAAATCATATAGCAAAGGTAAAATTTAATGGAAATAAATTTTTTTTCTAACAAAATTTCACGAATTTGTACACTTTTATTTAAGTATTGAGCATGCAAGAATTCGTCAATTTTGAATCAAAACTACTTAAGAAAACAGGAGTTTTGTAGCAAAACACACAAATATTAAGCAGAAAAGGTCTGCATTCACTATTTGAATATTCTTGATTCATGGAATTTATATCAACAGGCATTATAGGTTAACAGAATTTTTGCATTTAGTTATCAAGTAAAATAGCTTAAGAAAATTGTGACGCAACAATTGTTACATTTTTGTGAGATACGAAGCAATTCAAGGACATGGAAAATAAAAAGAATGAAATTAGTATCAGTGAGCATAAAATCAAAGTGAAAAGATGGAAAAAGTCGCAGGGATATAGCCAGATCAGTTGGACAGCAGTATTCATCTATCCAGCATGTTATTTATAACTTTATATCTACAAGAGTTTACACATCCAAACCTCTTAAGTCGTCCATCTAAACTCACAATCGGAGAAAAACTAAATAGGGACATCAATGGTGAAAAAAATCAGTGTTTGTCTGCAACTTAAATAGCAACAGACATTCATGAGCAGTTTAACAAAATTATTTGGGTGGATACTGCAAGAAAAATCTTGAAAAAGGCCAGATACCATAGTCGAGTGGTTCGCAGAAAGCCTTATATTTCAATGACCAACCGGCTTAATCGGATAGCTTCTGAAAAAGATCATATACATTAAGCCTCTTGAGTTCTGCAATATTCTCTGATGAGGGCAAATTTTGTTTCTTCGGCATAAAAGGTCATAAATTAGTATGGAGAAGACCTTGCACAGCGCTTCAAAAAGAGCATTTAGTACCAAGGGTAAAGCACGGTGGTGGTGGAGTCATAGTGCATGGCAAGCAATGATGTTGACAAGTTGGAGTATATATAATCCATTATGAACAAATGATTACTTTGATGTCCTAAAAAACAATTTAAAGGAAAGTGCCACCAAACTCTGCTTAGGATAATCGTTTTCAACACGACCCTAAGCACACTGAGATTGTGAAGCTTTGACTCTTGTATAATGTCCCAGATCAACTGCACATGGCCCCGCAGTCATTTGATCTGAATCCTACAGAACACCTGAGATTTGTTGGAACGCAGGATTCGTCAACACAATGTATCCAGCAAGAACATGTTGAAGAGTGTTTGTAAGGACCAATGAGAAAAGATAAGCATTGAAAAAACCACAAGATTTGTTAGTTCAATGCCAAAATGACGAGGTTATCCACCAGCTACTAAATAGCTCATTATTCCCTCTTTAAATAATTTTTATAGTTACTACTAAAACAGTGGACGCAGACCTTTTCTACTTGATTTTTGTTAGTATGTTATAAATCTGTCTTTATTTTAAAATCTATGAAGGCAAATCAAATTTACTTTTGTTATTCTGAATACTTAAACAAAATAAAACCTAATTAAAATTTGTTTTTTAAACTTTTCATTGCTCATGTAAGCAATAGTACGTGAATGCAGACTTTTTCTAGTGTACTTAATGTTTTCTTACAGTTGTTTCTCAATAAGATTGTGTGTGCGTGAATTGTTTGTCATTTGAATAAAAAAAAGGTTTCATTAAACTCTTTGAAATCATTACAAACACTAACCTTAGTTTTGGAGAAGTATTACAAAGACGAAATATATATATATATATAATAATTTAACCCTTTGACAGACACATTGGCAAACACCAAGTTCAAATTTTTTTCTCTCTAAATGTTCAGATGTTTTTTTACAAACACCCTAAAACCAATAGATTAGCTTCCATTTACAATTCAGAGATGGTAGTGGAATATTTTACTGAGAATAAAGTATAGTAGTTTGGCTATTTTTAATGCATTAAATTAAAAATTTGGATATTTTCTTTTTATCAAGCTTATTTATATTTTACATATGTGTGTGATCAAGCTTACAGCATCAATTTACATACAAGTACTTTAATGCCCTAATATTGCACTCCACACGCATTGGAGAGTGCAATACTTTGGCTTGTGGTAAACAGATCTGTTTTCATGAGGAGAGTTTTTTGGTCTCTCCTTTCTAGGATTTCATTCTTTTGAACTAGACAACTATATTCTAAAAGTTATAACTCTGATCTTATAGAAATTTTACTTTGATTTTAGTTTTTTTATACATGAATACTTAAACAGATAATTAGATTTTTAATTTTCCTTAAATATGTCAACTGGATAAAGATTATTCATGAAAATTCTAGAAAAAATAATTCTTGAAAACCATGCTTATATTATTCATGTTGTAACAGACATTTTTCTCATTATTTACAGCACTTTATTATTTTGAGAAAGGATATTGCATTTACATAACATTTTGGCCTCTAAAATTTTTTTGGAATGCATGTGTTATAATACCCTTATAATTAGTTTTTTTAAAAATATAAATACTTTATACATTTCATAAAGGTTAACTGTTGCATGTAAACAGGAATTATTTTCCAAAGAAAAAAATGGTACTTGCGTATTATCACAATAATGCCAACGTTGAAAATAACTTGCCTAGTTGGCAACTCTGATTTCACACGTGTCGAATTGGCAACCATGTGCTCAGTTTTATGTATTGTCAACCAATAAGTTGCGATAATACGCAAGTACGGAAAAAACTTTCATAAATAAATCATTCTTTCAAGTTTTACTGTCAAACAAAGTTTGTACTACGCTAACGTACTTTCTCCCTAACTTTTAGATGATCCCCTTTCAAAATTTAAGATGGAAATTTTTTATCTATAACATTAATTATAATTTAATCTCTTTACTTAGCCTTTTTTTACAGAAAAGAGGATTTTGTCCAACATTTAAAAGCTGCTGTTCTTATCCTTACAATATAATATATTCTTTGTCAGGATTACACAACTTATTACTTTTGGACTACGAAAGCAATTTCTGCTATGTATGTAATATCGTTAAAAAGATTACCAATTAATATAGTAAAAAAAAAAGATACATTCTCACATTGCTGATGCTATTAAATTTTTGGTGCTTGTGTATTAGCATCACTGCAACATATCTGGTGCCACACAAATCACAACTTGATATCAGCACAACAATAACTCTAATGTGTTTTACATGAAAAAATAAAACCAGCCAAGTTTTGATGGAAAATAGCACATGAGTAGGGATTGCAATACTGGTATTTACTAGAATTTTTTAAAATTCTTTCCAATATATGTTCAAGAGATTGCCAACATAGAAAAATAGTATAATTTTTATGTTATAGTTTTAATTATTGCACCACAATTAAAATATATTATAACTGAAATAATTTTACATCCATTTCCAGAAGGTGTTAAACGTCAAAAGTCAGCTCTTATTTATAATTTTCTTAACTGGTTCTACTACAGTTCTCAAGCTACTCATTAAATCCATCATCTGATTCTTTAATTTCCAGATATAACAGTATAAAAGACTACTAATATGAACTTAATATAGACATAAATATAACTAAATAAACTACTACTACGTTCTCGTTGAAAGAGGAATAACATATCCAAGCTCATCTACCATTCTTCATCCGTCAACACCTGTTACTTCAATGTCTCCCTAACGAGCAAAATTAATTAAACCGTGAATACAAAGTTGTTTCACACAATCAAGAGAAGTTATAAAATATGTGAATAATCCAAGGCCAAAATTAACCTATTGCAGCTCAGAGCGATACTGCACTCTCGCAGGTTTTGTAGTATGGAATTCGTATCGAAAAATCAAGATTGTACTTGCAGTCTCCAAGCCGTCAGGAATTTTAGATTATTTCGGGGGAGATAATTTTGATGAAATTATGGTAAAATCCTAGGAGAGCCCACACCCTTGGCGACAAACCGAAAAAAGCGCCAAGCCAGAACAAGATGCCGCCAACCGAAGCCGACAAAGGAATATAGCGGGAAAAGGTGGATGCGTAATGAAAATATATGTATAAACAATACAGAAATTAAACATTTAAGATAAAAAAAATATAAAAGCACTTTCTTACTGCTGATCTTTTCCAAGTGGAGTGTACAGCGTGACAACAGATTTTAAAAAGCTTTAAAGGTCTCATCGCTAAGCGAATGATCGTGTGAGCGCCGCCATATTTATCCTGCGAGGTAATGGTCAAACATACATTCGGCGTGGCTGGTACAATTTCGAAGAAAGCGTTTTATTCCTGACCATGTTACATCATGCCGATCATTACATTTAGGACATTCATAACTTGAAGCAATCAATCCTTCCTTCATACACCATTCAATGAATTCTTTCTTACCTTTCGCATTCAACAAAGTAAAAAATTCTAAAGTATATTCCCACACACGCTGCCAGCCCGGAGCCCAACAATAAAATGAAATTCGAAATGCGCGCCCACAATATACGAAAATGCTACAAATAGTTAGGGTTGCCAAGATTGCACAATTATCGCCAACCAAAGTAATTCGCGCCAAGGGTGTGGGCTCTTCTAGGAGTGAACCGAAATTATAAATAAAATGACAGCATTAGATAGTTTGCCATTTTGCACAGAAATATGTTCCAGGCTTAATGATAGTACAATTGATGCATTGTTTTTTAAGATCACATTTCAAAAATTTGTAATAGTACCAGACTGAATAGTGATATTCACACTTTTTTTATGTGATTTATAAATAAATAAGATGTTCCTTTACTTTTTTTCTCATTCTTAACATAATTTATAAGTTGCAAGTTATTTTTTGTGATATTTACACTCTCTAATAAAACTGGTAAGTAAAACAAAGAAACACCCAGTGCTTTCTTTCATTTTCTACCGGTATGGGTTTCTACTTCGGTTCCAAGAAATACTGAATACCGGTATTGGACTTGTGGTCCGATATTGCAATCCCTACACATGAGGCATCAATTGGGTTGTGATGACACTAATATGCACCAAATTTTAATCATATGAACTCGAATTTTTTTTTTAATTAAAAACTTTCATTGCAAACCTGATGTTAAGCATTGTCAGCTCGCACATTTTCCCAATATTAAATAGACAACCTTGCAGATTGAACATAAAAAAATTCCCCCAAATATTTTACACACATAATAAGTTTTCGTATCGAGTGTATCGTATAGATCAAATATTTTTAATTAATAATGCTGATGGATATTCTTTAAATGATTAGTCTATTAATAATTACAAATTGTTCTATGTTATGAAGAGATTAGATTCCAGGAAGCAAACTTACAATTATGATCTTTCAACTAAAATTGCTTTAATTTAAAAATTTCTTAAAATTAAATGCAGAAAAATATTCAGATATTGAATACAAAACACTTCTCAAAGAACTAGGTAATGTGTGTGTTAAATTATAATCATTTGTCTGCACCCCTCAATAACTTTAGTAATTGTATAAATTAAATAAATTTTCATATTAATGCTACATAGCTAATAACTTTATAAATACTTTTCTTTTCCAAAATTAGATGATCTGTCAAACTTAAAATGTAAATTTCATGGGAATCCAATTCCAGAGGTATTGAAAGAAAATTAGAAATCACACAAACCATATATTTTACATAGCATAGGAGTAATCTACTTTTACCAACTTAACATTGCAAGATACATCAATTATAGTAGAAATCCTTTTACTGCCATTTCCAACAGCAACTTATACTTCTAAGATATTTCTTGAACTCTACCAGAAAATTACATTCATGGGTTCTTAAGACATTCCAATATATTCACCTTTTACATTTAAAAAAAAGTATGCACTGATCGGTGTAAACATTTTTGAAAAATTCTTATATAATCTATAACCCATTAAGAGATTCAGTTTTAAAACTAGTTTCATAAAATTTATTTTGTAGTTTAAACTAAGATGAAAAATCAAAACGCATAAAAAAACATTTCAGGTAAGAATTTTTTTCAAAATATAGTCAATAATTTGCTAATAGCTTATCTATATTCAAACTTTTTTTAATGTCATTAAAAATATCAATTTTTTTTAAGCTTTGATGAAAACTCGTGTTCAATTGTTCAAAAACTTGCACAAAATATATACAAAGAATGCTCTACAACCTGTTTTATTTAGATTTAAATATGAATTAAGATTTCTGGCATAACTAAGAGATGTACTAGTTGTTGCAAATACTTTCAATTTCAGTAACTAAAAAGAATTTAATCTTGTTTAATTACTTACAAAAATACAGAATGTTGGAAATGATTAAAATTTCAAGAAAAAAATGAGTTAGTCTTACAGGTATAAAACTTCACAAACTTCAGTAAAACTGTAAACAAAAAATACATCCTGTTTATCAATAATGTATCAGGTAATGGCATAAATGTACTGAACTTAGTGATTAACATAAGAATGAAACAAAGTCTACAAACTATGAAAGTTCCAATTTAGTCTGACTCTTTCTTTACCTCAACCTTAAACTTTTTAACCTGTGATGTTTCACCCTGACTTTGGAACTTTCGCTTGCCTTTAAAAGGCAATGATGAATCACTATTTGCTGCACCTCTATTTTGGAATACTTTGCCTTTGTTTTCATATTTCTCAAATCTTCTCTGGGACTTTCCAGTTCCACTTATTCTTTTAGTTTTGTTTTGTTCAAGGTATTTCAGGGTTCGCTCTAATTTTGCCCGGTGTTCTGTACCAATGTCAATCTCCTCTTCGCCAAATGCATCTACACGGGCAGCCAGTGCTGTCTTAGCAGCAAGCATACGCGAAGCTTTACCACGAATTGCAGGGGTGCTTTGTCCCACATACTGAGCATGGTAAATAAGACCATATTTTGGCGTATCGTGTCTTGACTTAAGTGCTCTGAAAAGTGCTTTTTCAGCACCTAAAATCTGTACAGTAGATCCAGGATGTTTAGCCAAACTTACCAAAGATCCAGCACGTGCAATCAGGCGAGAACCTACCATTTCTCCAACAAGTGATGTAACATTGGGCGCAACTGCAGCCATGCGATTTTTCAAGTATTCGGAGAGGCTGGCTCGATATTCTTGCAGACTCAAAACTTCCCGACAGATGTTACTAATATTCATCAAGTCGTCTTCCATAATTTCGGTTCCCATAGAGATTTCTGCCACGGTCTTCACTTTTTGCTCATCTTCTTCACTAAGTATGTCAGAAAAATCGGTGTTAGCAGCATTTTCACGGAAACCCATTGCAATCACTATCTTGATGTACTGGGTATTATCGGGAATTAGCTTCGCAAGTTCTGGAAAATGCCAACCATACCATTCCTTACATCTCATCACATAGTTATTGAGTTCCTTATCCAACTCGTCCAAAGTAGAAACAGCTTCTATGACCATTTTGTCTATCTTGTCTGGACTAAACTTAAATTTGTAGCGGGACAATCCGTGAGCTACTCCAAGAGACATGGCAGCCAATTCTTTTATTTTTATACCTTCCAGCAAGCTATCCATATGCATACGAATACATCGCATCAATTCCTGAATGGCTGAGTTATTCACACAAGTGATATTTAACTTGGAAGAAATACAACTCCCAAGTTTGGCATCGGCAACAGCCAATTCTTCCTGGGCTTCTTCTGCAACAAGTCTCTTCAAACATTTTTTGAGCTTCTTGCTCATTTTTCCTTGCACTGTGGCCGAAGCAGTAGCTAGAGCATCTTCCATATCATTAAATTTTTCAAAATGAATAAGTTTTAGAAGCTTACCCGCTTTCTCGGGCGTCAGAAATTCTTCATATAAATTTTCTGATTTCTGCAGCTTTTTCTCTTTGAGGACTTTGAAAATTGCAAATCCTGCAGAAGTTTCAAAAAGAACCAACATCTTGAAAAAAATTAAAATTTACCTTGATTATTCTTATAATGTATTAGACACAACACTTATCAACCAAAAAAACGTGGGTAACTTGAAAACCTCAGCATGTACGGAAGTTGAGTTGTACTTGTCTGCGCAATACTTATTTTTAAAAATTCCTTCCTTTCTCTTCAAATTCTCTGCAAAAATTATCACCCTCTTATAAAGATTCATATTTCTCTTTTTCTAATGTTTTAAATTATTCTAATGCATTTTGAATAAAATATACCAGTAATTGCTTAATGGAAACTGCTCAAAATAAGTAAAAATATATGACCCATCAGAATGCAGCAAAATGGCTGGCATTAGAAAGAGAGATTTCCCATAGAAGGGAAAAAAGCTTTTGCTAAATCTAAAATTTATTTCAACCAAACAATGATTTTTATTTATAACAGAAAGTAAAACTAAGGAAAAGAAAGGAAGAAGAGCAACTATAGAACTCCTATGAGTGATTGATGGGTAAACGACCCACAATCCACTGAAGGACGTAAGCAAATTGTTATACTTTAAAAAAAATTACTAACTTATCCTTATGAATAATTAGTAGTTTATTTTCTTTAATTCGCTTGATCTTATGTGCAAAATCATTTGTTCATGAGAAAGTATCTGTGGGGTAACGGAGAACATTAGGGCCCCCTGCAAAGTCAGGTTTTGGGCTCAAATCGGATCTTACAAAGGATTGCAGAACCATATTTACTTGGTGTTAGTCAGGTTTTAGACTCTTAGAATCCTGCCCCCTCCGGGATGTGGGGATTGCAGGGATGTACGTTACGCCACTGGAAAGTATAATGCAGCCCAAGCTGGAAGTGCATTAGATAAAAGGAACTGCTTTATCCGAATATATAATGTTCAATTTTTAAATAGAAACGATGTTTACAATCTACAAAAGAATTCAAAGGCTTATAAACTATTAACTACTTTCAAAATTATTACAATAAAATAGAGCAACAAATAGCAATTTCAGTATTTTTTTCAATATGTATTTGAATTTCAAGATACCGTATTTACTCGAATCTAAACAGCACTTTTTTTCCTGTGTTAATGCTACTAAAAATCGGTTGCGGCTTAGAATCGAAGTCAAAACATTTGTTGGGTCAAGGAAATAGAGTTTCCACCCCTTTCAAAAAGAAAAATGTAGACGTCCATTTTGGTCACATGCATCGATGGCTTGATTTAGCATCGCATTCACACCAAGGCAGTCAGCGTCGAGCGTCTGACCAATCAGAGTAGTAGAGTCAAAGTAGTTCTGATCGCTACTATTTTAACATAAATGAGTTAACTTCAGGAGTTTGAGCGTGTATAGTTTAGTCACATGTCGCACACTCAACCAATCTGATGATTATGCGTTTGTAATAAATTTAGAATTTTTAAGCTGAATTCACACCAAGGCTGTCAGCGTCTAGCCAATCAGAGACTTCATCTCGAGCGAAATGAAGTCTCTGATTGGCTAGACACTCGACGTTTGTACGCCTTGGTGTGAATGAGCCTTTAGAGTCGCCTTTCGTGCAATATTTTTGGATGGATTGTTTAGTTTATAATTTTACCAACTTATAAAAATGAGTAACCATGATGAGAGAGGCTCATAATAGAAGTCCAAAAGTATTCTCATTTATACGATTTAGAGAATAAAAGTCATAAAAATAACACTTTTAAAAAGAAGTTTTTTAAACATGGATTTTCTTTCAAACTTCACACTCTGCGTAACATAATTTTTTTATACCTTAAATTTTAAGATCAAAAGGGAGTGTTGAATCAAATTGAATTTACTTAATTTTTCGTTTTATTAATTTAATTTTTTGAAAGGACAGTTTTAATTTGCAGAGTTTCAATATGGACAAGTTCTACTTTGTAAGCAACAATATTGAGTGGAACCCAACATCACTTCCGGTGTATTATTAATCTATGGGAAAACATAGAAATATTCAATGAGTTTTTTTAAGCTTATTTCTTGCAAGTTTTTGAAGCTTTTTTAAAAACTATATGGATAGAAAATCATCTGTAGATTTCAGATTTTATATTATTTACTAGCTGCATGGCCGGCGTTGCACGGGCCTTCTTTACTTTTATAAATTTTCCTTCCCTTCACAAAATCAGCACTTCTATTTTTTTTTCGAAACTACTTTGACTTGTTTGTTTCTTTCCCCTCCGCTTAAGCCGGGGCTTTTACCGAGTGTGTCACTTAATTTCCTATTTCCTTCATGACGCCAGCACTTTTGTGAGGGTGTGTGCGCGTACGATGCGAGTGATTGCTATAATGATGTCATTAAAATTCCCTTTTTCGAAATTTTTAAAACTTCTTTCCACTTCAGTTACCCTTTACGTTGCACGAACATTTTTGAATGTATAACATATTGTCATGGAAATTCCCTTTCTCCTCTAGCTGTTACCACTTCCTCTTGTGTGTGCATGTTTTCTATATTAACGTCATTACAATTCCCTTTTTTGAAATTTCTTCCACAGCTTTCCAATGCCAGACACGTTTCTTTTATCTCTCTAGAGCCCGGCATTAAAGTGGCTTTTTTGAGTGTAGAACTATCCCCCCCCCATTATTTATAAATGAATTAAAAAATCTTACAGATTGTTATTGAAATGATTTTTTTCGGACCATTTGAATGTTTGATTAAGCATATGTAAGCATAAAAAAACCAATATACATTTATATCTATCTATCTCTATATATATATGGTGAAAAGCCTATATTCCTAGTTTACATTCACTAAAAAAATATTCAAAAACTAAAGAATACTGTTTGATAAAAATATTTTAGTATTTTACTACAATTTTGTAGTTTTTCATTCCAATGTGTTTAGTAAATCATCTTAACATGTATCTGACGGAAAAAAAGTATATTATACAAAACTAACATATTCATTATTTTAACAATTTTCTTAGAGCTTAAAATAATAAAAGGGGTTTGGTATTTTCATTTACTCAATCAATCGTTATATAACAATAATTTCCTTTTCAGGTTTTGAAATAAAAAAAACTGATTAAAAATGTTCATTGAGCAATTAGTTGTGACATATCGCTATATTAAAAAATGACTGTAAAAGAAAAATCTCGTTTATTGATAAAGACTTATTCCATATTTAGAAAGATTGTTAAATAAAAAAATCAATATAAGATATATATTACTTTTATTATATTAATTACAAAATATTTGTTCTATATTTGATCTCAAATTAAATGATAATTTAACAAAAAAAATATTTCAATGTAAGTGAGAAAAGTAGCAAGCTATAAAGTAAACGGAAATTAATGAATGTAAATAGAAATAAAAATTATATCAGAAAAGTAATAGCAGTAGTAAGTTTCTGCTATTGAACTAAATACACAATGAAGCAGGTAGATAATGGCTAGTCAGCTATAATTTTGAACTATTTTGCAACTGACGAAACATCGAATTAGCCAATAAAAGAAGAACAATAAGCTTTTCCAGATCAAATTGTCACGCTATTAGGTTGGAAGTAGGTAAGACGTAACACTAAAGTGTACCGATATTCAGGCAATGATTTAATTTCAAGCTTTACTTACTTTGGGGCTTACTACCTTGATATCAAAATCAGATAAATTGTAGCCCGAGCACAACCCTAGATTGATAATACAAAAAAAAAACATGTAAACAAAATTTAACTTAAATCGCACAATATTGGCAATCTGTTAATCCCCATTAGTTTTAATCATCATTTCTTTCAGTTACATTTTTCTACTCTTTTGTTCCATCGGAATTTGACAATAGAGGAAAATGTTACTTACGTATCGGCGTCACCTCAGCAAAATTTGCGATAACAAATCAATATTCTTACATGTTTTATAGGAAAAAGAAAAAAAAACAGATTATTTATAACAGATGAACGTCTTTTTTTTCACTTTGTGAAAAAAAAGTGCCACTTTGGCTGTGGTGATAAAAATACGGATGGAATGCAAAGGAAATGTTGGTACTTGCGTTTTATCGCACCCCAATGTGAATATTCAAAATAACTCTCCAAGTTAGAAGCTTTGATCTTTGCTTAGAATAAACTTGTGTTTGCAAATGTTTTTATTAAAGTTTAAATTTTTTAAGGGATTAATTTTTAAGTTAAAATTTCCAAATTTCACTCATCGGTAACTTTTTTTTAAAAAAAAGTACTGCGTTAATGAATTCTTAAAAAAAGGGTTTAATTTCAGCAATAATCTGTTTTTCCATCAGTTTAATTTATCACTATATTCTCTTTTTGTTATACTGCTAGCTAGGATTTTCAACTTTATTGTTAAAATAAGCAAGATTTAGAATTTGTCATTGAACAAAGAAAAGCAATAAAGTTTTTTTGTAACAGATATTATTATTTTTGAACATAAGAATAAAAGCAGGTAAGAAGTGAATTTCATTGTCTAAAATAATCAACTGATATTTGTGTTAAAAAATAAGTAATTATTATCAGTACTTACGAATTATCATCACCGCAGCCAAATGGTATCAAGGTGTGATTCGCATGGCACCAATTTTCCTGTGGTGACGCTAATATATAAGTACCACATTATTTAAGCTTCTATTTACAAAAAGCTTCACAAATCATTTTTTGACTTAAAAACTTGAGTCACGGTATCATAATTTAAACTACAATAAGCAAGAAAAAATTACAGTTTGGAAAATAAACAAACATAAAACTGTGTGACACTAAATAGAAATTATAGTATTAATTTAATACAAAACAATTCATATCCTAAAACATGGGAAATCTAATGTTATCATATTTGTATTGCAAATAAAAAAAATGAAATTTAGAAAGAACATTTTTTGTATGACAATTTTTTCGACAAACGAATGTAATTCCAACACAAAGAGTTAGAATTTAATTTAAACATAGTAATTGATTTATCATTATTAATATACTTTTTAACTATTCCATCAGATGGTATTTTTTCTTTGCTTCTTCTCTAAAGAGAATAGTATTTTGTTCAATTAACGTTTAAGGTAACTAGGAACCATGCAGCTTTGACAAAATTAACAAATGGGAAAAACTTGTCAGGTAGAATGGTATGTTGGGCAGTTAAATTGGCAGAATATAATGTTGCATAGGAGCATAGACCAGGGAATCAAAACGTCTTGTCCTTGGAACACCTGCCTGACTACAAACAACTCTATGATTAATCCTTACCGGTCTTTCATTACCAAGACGTGCACCGAGTGGGGAATATCTGTTAATGTTGTGTTGTCAACCGATTCGCCCAATACTTTAATCGTATGGACTTGTAGAACAAAGAATTGGAAGATAAAAATTTGATGCACTGGGCTAAAGAAAAAAAACAACCCCCCCCAAATGGAATGCAGTTGGCTATTTTTTGTCGACTCGATTTCCCTTTTTTCAAAACACACGATACGCTAAGATTGGAAGGGGATTGAGTTGACTTTATGTCGATTCAATTCTCTTTTTTGAAAGACACACATTATGCCAATATCGGAATGGATGTTGAGTTGACCTTATGCTGTCTCAATATCCTGTTTTCAAGACACACAGTGCACCAAGATTGGAATGCATAAATTTGATTTGGCAATAACCCATTTCGGGTCGAATGAGGTGCAACACATGAAAAAATTTTGAGCAACACGTTGCATATTCAATCAAAACTTAAAAGTTGCATGAGTGGTGATATATTTTACAAATGAAGAAAATAACGCCCATTTGTAACGTTGTAAATAGAAATCCCGTGGGGGACGTATCATAAAAATGGATCGTTTCAATTTAGGTCGTTTATCACTTTCAGTCATTTTTTAACCCCTTCAGGACCGGCGGAAGGAGAAAGAAGCGTTTCCCCAGGCCCGCATATTCCGAGAGTATACGCACGCACGGGACCGGACGAATTTCCCCGCTAAGCCTAATCTCCTTTAAAAATTCATATCAAATCTTGAATGCTGTCAAATGTTCTGAAATTTTCAATTTACTATCATTAATAATATCTGAAAATATACAGTACAAAAATTTTCGCTATATTTAAAGAAAAATTAAGAGTTCTAAAGAAATTTTTTTTGTTTTAATAAAAAAAAAGTATTTTTTAGGCCATGATGATTAAAATAAAATAGACGCAAAACTTACAAAATATTATTTTTCAAATCCCAAATGATACATTTACTCTCACATAAACTTGTTGTGGTTTCAACTGACACCAATCTTTTAAATAAAAGCTAATACATCGTATTTATTTTTATTTAATCATTGTATTGCGGATCTAATAGAAACAACTCGGAGCCGAAAACACACATATTAAAGTTGTGTGAAACATAGTTCGGAAAAAAAACGGACTTTCACCGCCATCTATTTTGCTTGTAAAAATTAATATAAAAACGTTCTCTGATCACGCCGGTGTGATCATGGGCCTGAGAGCAGGAAGCGCAATCACATATATGATACCGTGGGCCCAGGAGGGAAAAACGCTTGATCACATATGTGTGATCATGGTCCTGAGCGGGTCACGGTGCTCAACTATTTTTTCGACCGACTGTAAGGGCCAAGGAAAGAACTGAAGATAGAGATTGTTCTACGTTTTAAAAGGTAACTGCTACAAAGTAGGGTGCTATCCATAGTATATAAAACCTATGTCCGTCCAGTGTTGTACGATGGCTGTGATTCTGGCAAGCCCAACCAAGCGTGAAAAGTACGACGTCGTTCGGAACAGCGCCCTCAGAATTATAGCCGGTGTAGCCAAATCAATTCCAATTACAGAAAGGGTACCATCGAGCCTCTCGATAGTCGTAGAAACAAATTCAATCTCAAATTTTGGGGGAGAGACAGTAGAACGAGTATGGATGTGCAATACAGAAACTCAAACTTCTCCTCTTTCACATGCGAGATTTCTTATGAAGAAGTACAAACTACCGCATCTGATGACTCTCCGTGCTCCTATGCAGTACTACTCGGCAGTCGTACCTTTCTTTCCATCTAAACGGCTGAAGCCATTCCTGATGTGCTAAAATCCTGCATTTTGGAAACCATCCAACTAAGATATCCCGCGAATGAGTGGCTACTCGTCTACATTGACGGTTCATACAAACTAGAAGTATCTGGCGCGCGATGAATCTGCCGACTGTTCAAAGACACGTTGGCCGTGGGTAAAAACGCCCCCAATTACGATGGGAGGAGGTTTCGGCTGTCTGTGAAGTTACAACACAATTACTGGCTCCTGCAAAAGTTGTCTTCCTCATCGACTCCCAAGCTTCAATTTCAGTCTTAAGCAGTAACATACCAGTTGATTGCATACACACAATTCAGTGCTGTACTAAAATTGTGGAACTCATTTCATACGGCTGGGTTGTGGCCTTGCAGTGGGTCCCAAGTCATGTTGGGAACTGCAGTAATGAGAGAGCCGACCAAAAAGCCAATCAGGGAGGGAGCTGAGTCATCTCAACTGGAAATTCCCATGACCCTCAGAAGAGCAAAGAGTATGATAACCACATACATTGGCAAATGAACTACCATACCGCCAAAAAAAACCAAGAGCCTTTGAAAGCCATCGGGAACGCTGACCACTGTGGGTCCTGTTCCGAAGCATCTAGAGAGAGCCGAAGCTGTTGCTCGCTTTTACCAAACCACCAGACATGACTTCCTGACAGTGTACCTCCACTGGCTGCTGACGAGGCTTGCCCGCTCTGCGGTCAAGCCAAAATGGATGGCGACGACCTGCTTCAATGCACTGAACTCGATGAACACCCGACTGATGACAACGCCAGTAGGTACTGGGAGGCTCAGCGTCAAATGATCAAGAAGCAAAACACACGGGAATTGGATAAATAAATAAATAAATACATTTTCAACATTGTATTCAATGTTAATTCTTGGGGGAGGGGGATGAACAGAGTGCCTAGCTTTGTCGAACTATAACTTCTCATTGTGTCATGACTCGCAATTACTTTCTAAAACTTATCAATATAATCAATTCAAGCACAACTATCTATATTATCATTACAATCAAACACATTCCGTCGTCATAAAAACTCTCCCAAGAAACTTTCTCTTCTTAGTACACCAGACCACACGCGCTGTGCATGGATCTCACGTACTTTCTAAAACTTTCTACATCCAACACAGTCCGTCATGTTTAACCCTCTAAGTGGATACCTTCCTACTGAAAAGTTATTCCGAAAGCGTTAACTCTTATTTTGAAGATCGCTTTAAAAATGCAACAGCCTTCTTTCCTTTCCCCCTTTTAGAACTTGGGAGGTCGAACGGAGACAATTTTATGACCTAGTTCGGTTACTTTGTCAAGTAAGAACCAAGAGATCAATCGTTTACAGCTAGTTGTAGAGTTGCCTTGGGCAATCTTGTATGAAACTGTAGTGGAATTCGGTGTTTCTTTCTCCTATATGTTCCGTCACAGTAAAATTAAAACAAAATGCAGGGTAAAAAAAAAGGAAAAAATGAAATAAATAGTATGTTAGAAGTTGAAAAATAATTATATTTTCTTCAAACAAATTTTATTTTTCTGTCATTTTTTAAAAATTAAAAAAAAATATATATATTTTTTGGTATTGCGATTTGAATCAGAAAAAAGCATCCTGTATTCATTTTTGAATATGAGAGTAAGAAAACGCGCTCACTTTCCTGTTTTTTAAAAAAGTAATGAGGTAAAAAGAGCAAAGGCCCTATCTCATTTTTAAACAATAATACAATAAATGGTATATACGATGATTATATTTATGAAATAAAACCGATCTTTCTCTATTGTTATATTTTTAATTTAAAATAGCATAAAAAAGGATTTCAATACTTTTAATTTATTTTAATTAAAATCATATAAAAGATATTTTTATGTTAACTGAATATTTTTCGGAAAAAATTTAAATTTTCCTTCCTAGTGTTCTCCTTTTCGAACTTCTTGTATTAAATAAAAATTCCTTTTCTACATCGGCATTTGTGATGGACATAACACATTCAGTCAATAATTTTTAGTTTTTAATGGGGGATATACTTCTTCAAATGCGCATGACAGTACTTCTAACCATTTTCTACTCAAGTTAAATTTCTTATCTTTCTGTTTCTTTTTATTACAAGGAAAAATCTCACACATCGATAACTACATTTTTCACACAATTCAGTCATTACAAATTCTATTGTGAGAAAAGTTCTCCCTAATTAATTTTGTCTTTCAAAACAGTACACTTAAAACAATTTTGTTCAGTGAAGTTAACCGACAGTTCCACAATGTATTCATACCAAATTTTAAAAACAAATTTAACACTTGGAAATGTATCCTGTATTAAATTTTTCAGTATACACAAATATTTCCTGCTGTAGGAAAGATATAGTATGAGATGTGGTGTGCGGTTGTGAAAGAATGTTTTCGTACGTGTAGACTATTTTTGAAAATTTAAATATCACTGAAGCTAATCATATAACTGCAAATGAGCCTTATTTTAATGTGTGCTGGTATCAAAGTAAAACACTTTACAATATCAAACAGCCTATGGGTTTATACTCAATATCAAACTATTCGCAAAATGGCTTACAACTTCTATTCAAATTTTAAAGAAACTGAAATATAAATATATCTTACTGCAGTCAAAAATATTCATAATATGTAAGTATCCTATTCCTCCACTTATTTCAGTACATTTTAAAAACTGTAGCTGAATGCAGTTTTTATATTTATAAACGAGGCATAAAAGCTCACACAGTCGTAAAAATGTCTTTATCATTTTTAAATATACTACTATAAAACGTATATGGATTGTAAGATCAGTTGTAAAATCTTAAAAGCTTTTAGAGGAGCTAAAAACATGTAATTTTGGTTTGATCAAATTTTTAATATAATACACAAATATACATGTTATTAAGCAAATACATTTGAAAAATCAAACTTCCTTCTGAAATAAACGTAATTGAAAGAAAAATGTTTAATTGCAAATGAGTGGAAATACATGTTTATCTAAGGGGTATCCCCAAAGTGAGGTAATCCTCAAACTTAAGACTTAAACTCAGTGGTACAACAATCCATGAGGGCCAGGAACTACTGTGCCCATCATAATACACGTGACCATTGGATGCTGAGGTGCATGAACAGATGTCCCGATTTGGTGTTCTGTCTGAACAGAGACCTTCAGTGTTTAAGACCCGAAGCAAGCTTGGTACTCATTTACCGACCCAATGTAGCGGGGATGAAAGGCAGAGTCGACCTTGCGCAGCCCGTTAAGAGAACCCCAGACCTGTGGTGTGGAAGCACTATACACTACCACTCGATCCTATTGTGAAAAATAAAATTTAATGTTAGAATCTTATATAAATCCCTAATGAATGAGGGAGTCCAAACTTTTTTTTTCATGTAAACTGTTTAAACGGAAATGGTTAATTATGAACATTTCACAAGTTGCATAAATTAAAATTAACCGTTATAGTTTACATAAATTTTTAAGGGTGCAAAAGGTGTATTTCGGCTGCACGAATTAATTTTAAAAGGAATACGGTTACGAAAAAGTAGTACAAATCTATCTAAAGTAGGGTAGGTTACCTTACATATTGTCAAACACAACAATGTATTGGAAGCCAATTCCACAATTCGTTGTTATAAAAATGTATGGAAAATTACAAGATTTATTTTTGCATTTGTAATTTATATATATATAATTTTTCCTGGGAACTTTAAAAGCTAGAGCGGCATCCATCAAAACCGCGGTTCTCTCTCTTTTTTTCCAGATCGCCCCTGATTAAGCCGGCTCTGCCATAGTAAGTGAAAATGCCAGATTTTGTTTGTCAAGATCATTTTATAGCAGACCGCATTTTTCATGTATTTTAGATGGTCGTTTTATATTTTCTACATCAATATCTTAATGTCTGAATTTAAAATTACATAAAATTCTTGACATTCGCATCAATGACCATGATAATTTTTATTAGTATATGAATGTGTCATCAAACGATTACATGACTAATATTAACATATTATTTTAACCATTTAATTAATATTAAGTATAACATAACGCACATAAATTTTCTGAACTTTAAAATAAATATTTCGAAAACTACTTCAGATATACTCAAAATTTTTCATTCCTACGCTTTAGCTTCTCAGTTTTGCTTCTATGTAAGAATTTATTGTAATTGTATATTCATCAATTTTTTTAGTATATTTTTTGCTCTTAGCATGCAGTTTTCAACTGAATTGTACGAAATCTTCGAAATATATTAAAAGATACCAAAGAAGCTATATAATAAAATTTGAAATTTTTATTATACTCAAACAATTGCTAAAACTTATGGTAAATAATTTTTTACTGCGCGATGCATTTTTTTTTCGAAATTTCAAATGAAATTTCTAACATAAAATTTCTAGCTTTATACGGTCGAGATTTCAAAAAATATCTAGATTTTAATTACTTATTCAGTTAGCCTTTAAAAAAGATAAATGTTGAGGTATTTTGTATAGATATTTTTGAACAATAATTCGAATGTTTTTTAATAGTTCGAATTTAAAATTGATTTTTATGTTTATTTATATGCATAAATGTCTACTGTAAATGTTTCCGTATATTTTTGATTACCATTTATTCAAACATTCAAGTTATAAAAAAAAATGTGTGAAATCTTCATTCATGTTGTCTTTGATGTAAACTGAAGTTCAAGCACTTAAAATTCAAATATAATTCGGTGTATTTTAACAATATATAACTAGGCACAGTACTTAAACTTCCCTGAACACTTGGGCTTTGAAATCTAAAAAAAAAAAAAAAAAAAAAACTAATAAATCTTAATTAGTTTTTTTTTCGTTATTATTTTTATCAAAGTGTAAGAAAATGTTTCAAAAGATTTGATGAAGTTTAAATTTATTCATTTTTAGTGGTTGGAAAATTGAAAAGGTTTCAAATTTTAAAGAGTTTGGTGTTTTATTAATTTTTTCGGTATCTTATAATAAAATAATCATGTTTCAAAAACTGAAAGCTTTGATTAAAATAAGAAAAATGAAGCGAAAGAATATACTTCAAAAAAAGATAATTTGTCTAACTATATAAAAAAGCAGATTGCACTGACACGCCCCAACTTGTTACAGTTTCAAATTAATATGAAACCAAAAGGGAATTGTAACATATTTTACTTATACGTTGGGACTTTTCAAAACTTTTAAAATACGAGGTAACAAGTAAACACTTCCTGAGGTCTAAAGAAATTTCTCCCCGATTTTTTACGATTGCCCCAGGGTCAAAAGACGGGGTTTCCTGGGAGCCATAAAACTTCCCCTCAGTTTCCTGCTGTGTTGCTTCCACCGTCCCCAATTATCTTTCAAGAGGTTAAACCTTAAAAGGGGGAAAGGATTTCAGAAAAGTGCGGCTAATCCGCCTTTGAAAACGTTACTTGAAGGCAGAAAAATCAGTGCAGTCCATTTTTGAAGCATCTTTACAGTGACGGAATTTTCCTTGCTATCCGGTTAGTGGGTTAAATCTCACCCAAGAAACTAATCTTCGTATAGAGAACCACGCGCCGGTTTAAAATCAGATTCACTCGTTTTTCCTTAACACCAAATCCGATCTAGCCTCCGAGCTTCCAAGACAAGGTTACTCCCCCTCCCCTTAACCGTCCTGCTTGACGGTCACCTTCTCCCTCATAAAAACAGCAACCCCTCTCGCATAGCCGCGCAGAATAGCGCCAACATTTCATAATCACCCGCCAACAGTAGCCAGGCACTGCACTCATTAGGATTTTGAGTGAATGTGATGTTATGACTCTTGCCCTTTGTGAAATAAAATTACTTTAAAAGTAAATTAGACTTCGTATAGCTTAAGAAAAAATTAATCAAAATCAGCAATACCGATTTCAGCTCATTTCGGGTCCTAAGCGCCGAAGATCTTCAGACCCCCTCGGCAGTGGAGGAATGAAATTTATAGCCAGAAAATCTGGTAAAGTCCAGCTTATCTGGACGCCCTTGACAAGCGCCCAATGGATAAACCGGCACTGAAAATCGGTGTGGAGCACCGAAAATGAAAGAAAATTTCAGATCTGTCGGTGGGTGGGCTTCATCCTGACCAAAGAAGAGCAGCTAAGAAAATCGATCGTTGAAAATACAGAGAAAGCTTTATTAAAATCTTAAAAGGAATCCTAGGTAAAAGAATTACAGAAAAAAGTTTTTTTAAAAGCTATAAAATAAAAAACTGGGAGAAAACTTTTAAAAAGGATCATAGAAAGATAAGAACATTTTATATTCAATATTAAGAAGTTAATCGTCATCGTACGTAAAGTTTAGCATAACGTAAGTGGCAACAGGCTTACAACGATACAGCTGTGACTATCATGGCGCTTGATAGGGAAGTCGTTAAATAAAGGGCACTTTTTTAGAAGAGGAGAGGGGAAGGAAACAGGGGGATGACAGTCTGCAGGGTTACAGAGCTTAACAAATTTCTCGCCAATATCGGCGCTTGCTTTGAATACGATGTCAATCATTCATTTTCGCATTAGACGTGGACCTGTTCACACGGGGTGAAAGCAGTATTCTTATCGAAAGCATAAAAAAAATATATAACCATCTTTCGAAATAGCAAGTTTAAATACACGGAACAAATTTATTTTAAATGAAATTAAATAATTTGTTCATTATTTTTTGAATAAAAAGTTTAATTATGTAATTGCAGTGGTAAGTAATACAATTGCGAGCAGAAAGCACTTACATTATTGTTTGATTGTTTTTTGAAGCTCCGGGTTTTTAACGAAACGATACTGGATTAATTTAGATAATACGATTACTCATGGCACGGAAATTCAAAAAAGAAGCAGCTCCTCTGTTGTACATTTTGTAGATGTTACGAATAAGTATTTTAAATATAACCAATAAGTGATTTTATCGGATCTTTTACAAATGTTATTACTATAAATCGAAAGGGTAAGTTTTTTGATACAGAATAAAAAGCGTTTACTAAAGTGATTTGAAAAGCTTATTTTCGTATTTAATTCTCTAATTTACAAAATATAATGTTTATTTATAATTTTAGATAGCTTGTGCACTGAATATTCATTGATAGATTTTTATTAAATCGGTTATTTGTTTCGCTCATTCTGTGGGTCATCAAATTACATTTTGATCGCTACGTAATCGTAAATACTTGTTTTATTAATAACAATTCAATATGTATATATATTCATAATGATACAAGTCGAATGACGGATTGACCGAAAGCTATGGTTTTCACTCTGACAATGAATCGAGTTTCTCTAATATTTTTGTTTAATATAAACGGAAAATTTTTAAAAGCTTAATATTTTATCACTTTATATCAAACTCTCTCTCTGTAAAAATAAAAAAGCAGACTTCAAAAATTAACTAGAAACAATTTTTTTCTCATACTTTCAAGCTAGATCAGATTTTAAATTAAACTCATTTTCAAACGGAAATTAGTATATATCCTTCCATAGTATTGTTACGAATTTAGTCTTATTCTAATTGTTTCTACTCATTTGTGTTCATTTCTACAGTGTAATTTGTCGTATCTAATGTGATTTCAACCCTGTTTACCTGTAATATCATTTCCACTGCATTGCACGGCCCCCATGCTTTAACATTGGTTTAAATGGTAAACTCGCCAAATATTGCAGCTAGCGCCAAGTTGGCGACGGATTTGGCGACTTAATTTTTGGCGCCAAATTTGGCGATATGTCGCCAAATGTGGGCGATAAGCTTGGCGACCATGGCAACCCTGCTCCTAATATCCCCATTGTAACCCTATTGTATTGAATGTATTACTGTATTGAGCTTTTCTCGTACGCTCCGGATTTTTCTAGACCTTTCTATTTCTAGATTATTCTGGCAAGTGCAAGAGGTTTCTGACCGAAAGGTATAAAAGGGCCCGGGCCGGCTAGTCAGTTAGTCAGATCTCAGCTTTCATGCAAGTGATACCTCTCTGCTAGAGAGAGACGATTGCATAGTGCGTGTGTTATTGCTTTTATTGAGTTATTATTTTTGTGCTGAGTGTTTACTATTGCTTTTGTTAGTGTATTACATCTGTGTTATCAGAATTTTCATCGATTGTACGTGACTTTCTCGAACTGTTCTACAATTTGTGGAGGACTGTTTTGGCCAAGAATAAAATTGTTTTGGATTCCGCTCTTCGGCTTCAATCATTTCGAACCCCCGAAAACGCAACAATTGGTGTCAGAAGTGGGATTGAATGCCAACAACAAGAGCGATGGAGGCCCAGTTCCAGACTCTTCTTGAAAAATTGTCTGAAATGAAATCGGAGTTGACCGCCAGCATGAATGCCAACATGGGCGAAATGAAATCGGAGTTGACCGCCAGCATGAATGCCAATATGGGCGAAATGAAGTCGGACTTGACCAGCATAAATGCCAATATGGGCGAAATGAAATCGGAGTTGACCGCCAGCATGAATGCCAATATGGGCGAAATGAAATCGGAGTTGACCGCCAGCATGAATGCCAATATGGACGAGTTGAATAACAAACTGACCGCGAACAAGGAAGAGTTGAAAAGTGATTTGAAGGGCATTGGCGACAAATTGACGACTGTGGACAAGAAATTTGAAGAAATGGAAGGAAGAATCGAGTCGGTTGAAAATAAATTCGAAGATATGGAGAGCAAACTAGAGGCGAAAATTTTCGAAAAGGTAGAAGAAGTTTCCATCTCGTTCAGGAGTGACCTAGAGAAATTGAAGCAGAAAGTCATGACTGGTCAAGGGGATGAATTTAAGTTTCAAGCTCCTTTTCCAAGCCTTCCATCAAGCTTTCTACATATGACGGAAAGTCCTCTTGGCAGGTGTATAAGACCCAATTCTCCATAGTGGCGGATGCAAACCAGTGGGACTCCCAGACCAAGGCCTGCCAGTTAGCTGCTTCTCTTCGAGCCGACGCTGCTGACATTTTGCAAACTTTGCCGGAAACACAGCGGCTGGATTTCGACGCTCTCGTTAATGCTCTGGAGTTACGCTTCGGAGAGAAATGTGTGAAGGATTACAGCAGACTCCAGCTGAAGTCACGGCAGCAGAAAGTGTCCGAAACGCTCCAAGAACTGGCGACGGACGTCGAGAGGCTTTCTCACTTGGCGTTTTCTGATTGTCCGACCGAAGTAAGAGAAGTCCTGGCGCTGCAGCACTTCATCGACGGGGTGCGTGATCCGGAAATCCAGAAAGCTCTCCGAATGGCGGATCTCAAGGACTTAAAGGGGGCCCTAGTGTTTGCTATGAAATTCGAGGCAGCCCAGCAAGCAACACGAAAGGACAGATACCCCATACGAGCCGTCAACGAATCGGACACGTCGAACTCAAGTGTGGAGCGGTTAGAACGACAGATGAGAAGCTTCATGAATAGAGTTGAGTCTTTGATGTCCCAGAAAGCAGACGGGAAGAAGACCCTTAAATGCTGGACCTGCGGTCGAGAAGGGCATCTGCAGAGAAGCTGCCGGGCACGCCAAGGCGCTGAAACTAATAAGCGCCTTCCAGAAGGAGGTGTCGGAAAACTAATTAATGACCATCTCGTGGGGCGAAGGTTGCCAGATTTTGGAAAGCCCCACATTCCAGTGTGTCAAATTTCGACAAAGAGTACCGGTGAGAATGGAATTTTTATAATGGGACATGTTAACGAGCTTCCCTGCAACATGATCATCGATACAGGAGCCAATGTGTCTATCATTCGGAACGATCTGGCTCAAAAATTAAAGGAGAAATTCCTCTGGACCCCGCCCCGCGTGGTGCTACAGACCGTGACGGGGGAAAAGATTGATATTCACGGAAAATTAAAAGTCAAGATCCAGTTTGGAGACACTACCTACCAACATGCTGTGTATGTCGCAGATATTGCAGACCCTTTCATTCTTGGACTGGACTTTCTAAAGGAGCATGGTTTCACTCTAGACTTCAACAAGAACGAATTACGTTCCATATACGAAGAAGTCACTATATTCAAAATTGAACACAGGACAGAATCTATTCGACAGGTAACCGCTAACGAGAATATTACCATTCCCCCAAGGACTGAAATCATAGTACCTGGATACATCGGTAACGATGTGAGTTTCAACTCTGGCCTAATTGGATCTGCGGAAAATAAAGCGAATGGATTGCTAATAGCTTCGACGCTAGTGGACCTTTCCAGAAAAACTATCCCGGTAAGAATTTGCAACGTAACTGAAAAACCTAGAGTGTTCCAGAAAGGTGAAGTGTTGGCAACCTACAGTCCAGTAACGTGTGTCTGCAAAAGTTCGAGCTTGCTCCTATCCAACTCGCCTCAACAGTTGACTCCCGACCTTCTAGAAAATACTGAATTGTCCCCGAACAGAAAGCTCCGCAGAAAGACTGTTCCAAGAATTTGAAGACGTGTTTTCTAGAAACAGTAGCGATATTGGCCATACTACAGTGACACAACACAGAATTGATACAGCAGACCATCCGCCGATTAAACAGCACCCAAGACGCTTGCCGTTTGCTAAACAGGAAGAGGTCGGAACACTACTACGAGAGATGCAAGAAAATGACATCATAGAACCGTCCTCGAGTCCGTGGGCATCTCCAATCGTCTTGGTTCGTAAGAAAGATGGCTCCACAAGATTTTGCCTGGACTATCGAAAACTTAACGACGTCACCAAGAAGGACAGCTACCCTCTTCCAAGGATAGATGACACCCTGGATACCCTTTCCGGTCATAAATGGTTCTCGACTTTAGATTTAAAGAGCGGATACTGGCAAGTGGAGATCCATCCCGAAGATAGAGAAAAAACAGCATTCACTTCCGGCCAAGGACTATGGCAGTTCAAGGTCATGCCATTCGGGCTCTGCAATGCGCCAGCTACTTTCGAGCGCCTGATGGAGACCGTGCTAAAGGGTCTGACTTTTGAAGCTTGCCTTATTTACCTGGATGACGTCATAATAGGAGGGCGTACGTTTGAAGAACATCTTCAAAATATCCGGAAGGTGTTATCAAAATTAAGCGACGCTAACTTGAAGCTAAACCCTTCGAAATGCAAGTTCTTCCAGAAAGAAGTCAATTATCTGGGACACATCATCTCTGCAGAAGGTGTTCGTACGGACCCCGAAAAAGTGTCCGCCGTAAAGAATTGGAAACGCCCTGAAAACCTCCGTGAGCTGCGAAGCTTCCTGGGACTATGTACTTATTACCGAAAGTTTGTGAAAGGGTTCTCTAACATCACAAGACCCTTGCACAAGCTAACAGAAAGTAAACAAAAGTTTCAGTGGACAAAAGAATGTGAAGATTCCTTCCTCCAGCTTAAAGAAGCTTTGACGTCTTCACCGATCTTAATATATCCACAATCGGACAAGCCATTTATCTTGGACACTGATGCCAGTAATGAGAGTGTCGGAGCAGTATTATCTCAGGAAATAGATGGCCAGGGAACGAGTCGTAGCTTATTGGAGTAAGTGTTTATCGAAACCGGAAAGAAATTATTGTGTCACTCGAAAAGAGCTACTGGCTATTGTGAAAGCCATCGAGCATTTCCATCACTATCTCTATGGCCAAAATTTCTTCTACGTACCGATCATGCCTCTTTAACCTGGCTAATGAATTTTAGAAATACTGAAGGCCAGGTAGCCAGATGGATACAACGGCTCAACGAGTATTACTTTGACATCAGACATCGTAAAGGCTCCTCGCATGGAAATGCTGATGCCCTTTCAAGAAGACCATGCCCAGAAAATTGTCGTCATGGTTCCAGAGTAGAGACCAAATATGACTATGCTATACGCCAGATAACAACTTCAACAGCGACGCCACCCGATCCCTGGAGTGACGAGAAAGTTCGAGAAGACCAGATGGCGGATCCTGATATTAAACCCCTTATAGAGTTTATGGAGTCTTCCAGCAATAAACCAAGTTGGCAGGACATCTCGGCTTATAGTCCTACAACTAAGCAGTATTGGGCCCTCTGGAATTCTCTACATCTCAGGAATGGTGTTCTATACCGAAAATTCGAATCAGAGGATGGAAAGACATTCAGGTGGCAATTAGTACTTCCTCGATCTCGTATCCCAGAGGTACTCAAAGAATTGCATGGCAGCCCAACAGGAGGTCATTTCGGCGTCATGAAAACTTTGAACCGAGTTCGAGAGCGATTCTTCTGGGGTAAAGTGAGAGCTGACGTGGAACAGTGGTGCAAGTCCTGTGATGCCTGTTCAGCTCGGAAGGGGCCAAAGATACGTAGCCGAGGGAAGCTGCGTCGCTACAATGTTGGAGCACCCTTCGAACGTATCGCTTTCGATATCCTGGGACCTCTGCCAAGGACTGCGTCTGGTAATAAGTACCTACTTGTTGTCATGGACTACTTCACGAAATGGCCCGAAGTGTACCCCATTCCGGATCAGGAAGCCCCCCACCGTAGCGGAGGCTGTACTGCAGCACTGGATATCGAGATATGGGGTACCTCTTCAACTTCATTCCGATCAGGGAAGAAATTTCGTCTCTGCGGTATTGAAGGGGGTCTGTGAACTACTCGGAATTGACAAGACCAAGACCACACCTTTGCACCCACAGTCAGATGGCATGGTGGAGAGGTTTAATCGTACCATCCTGAATAACCTCTCACTGATGGTCTCCAAGAACCAACAAGACTGGGACCAGAAAGTTCCTCTCTTTCTGCTAGCGTACCGCAGCGCCGTTCACGAGACTACCGGATATTCACCATCCCAGATGCTTTTTGGCCGAGATCTTCGTCTCCCTTGTGACCTGCTGTTTGGTCGCCCTCCGGATACACCTTCATCGCCTGAGGAGTACGTGCAGAATCTCCAGGCACGTTTTGAAGATGTACACCATTTGGCTCGAGAACGGATCAACCTGAGGACGGAGAAGATGAAGACTCGGTACGACACAAAAGCCACAGGACATCAATTCAAGGAAGGTGACAAGGTGTGGTTCTACAACCCGACTCGACGCAGGACTTTCTCCTAAGCTACAATCGCATTGGGACGGTCCTTATACAATTTTAAAGATAATAAACGACGTCGTAATCCGGATCCGTAAGTCAACGAATTCGAAGCCTAGAGTCGTTCATTACGACAGGCTTGCTCCATATTATGGCCATAATTCTTAGTGTGTCAATTATTGTGTAATTTATTTTGACCATGGTCTTGTATAAATAAGTTAGTGTGTAAATAATCTTGTAAATAATTTTGTTTGTTGTTTTGTAAGTGTTTATTTTCTACTATGTATTACATGTTTATTATTGCATATTCATTTAATTGTTTTTAATCAATTGCTTTATTATTATGTTAACGTCTGATGAAGGGTTGTACTGCCCGGGACGTGCAGTTCTTGAGAGGGGGCAATGTTACGAATTTAGTCTTATTCTAATTGCTTCTACTCATTTGTGTTCATTTCTACAGTGTAATTTGTCGTATCTAATGTGATTTCAACCCTGTTTACCTGTAATATCATTTCCACTGCATTGCACGGCCCCCATGCTTTAACATTGGTTTAAATGGTAAACTCGCCAAATATTGCAGCTAGCGCCAAGTTGGCGACGGATTTGGCGACTTAATTTTTGGCGCCAAATGTGGGCGATAAGCTTGGCGACCATGGCAACCCTGCTCCTAATATCCCCATTGTAACCCTATTGTATTGAATGTATTACTGTATTGAGCTTTTCTCGTACGCTCCGGATTTTTCTAGACCTTTCTATTTCTAGATTATTCTGGCAAGTGCAAGAGGTTTCTGACCGAAAGGTATAAAAGGGCCCGGGCCGGCTAGTCAGTTAGTCAGATCTCAGCTTTCATGCAAGTGATACCTCTCTGCTAGAGAGAGACGATTGCATAGTGCGTGTGTTATTGCTTTTATTGAGTTATTATTTTTGTGCTGAGTGTTTACTATTGCTTTTGTTAGTGTATTACATCTGTGTTATCAGTATTTTCATCGATTGTACGTGACTTTCTCGAACTGTTCTACAATTTGTGGAGGACTGTTTTGGCCAAGAATAAAATTGTTTTGGATTCCGCTCTTCGGCTTCAATCATTTCGAACCCCCGAAAACGCAACAGTATTATCATATATCTACACACATAATGCATAAACTCGACTCAATTTGTTACTAAATTTATACCAAATAGAATAATGAAAAAGTGGATTTCAATTATATGTTACCACTAAAGTAATTATTCATATATAAATACATATTTGTGAAAACAATTCTTTTTTTGTACCTAATGAAATTCGAGTTCGAACAAGACAAAAATTGAATAACATACTGCCTGTGTTATAGTTTTTAATTAAATGGTATGAAAAGCCTAAATTCTCTCTACACGCTATGCTTAATGTACACGCAATAAGTTTTCTTATAAAGAGAAAGTTAAAAATTCACAAATTTAAAATGCAAGAATTCTTGTTCCGTAAGAAACCGTAGGATACTCTCTTATGGTTTCCTTTTCTAAAATAACTATACTAAACGCCGAATTAAAAATAAATTCCCTTATTTAAATGCCTACAAAATGAACGAAAAATTTTATTGAAATATTTTTTACCTTAGCAATAATAGAAACCACAATTTCACACAATTGTTTCTTTACAGTAAATTATTTTAAATACGAGGGATGCATTTTCTACTATGTTAAAAATCATACGGCCAATTATTGACAAATTACTAAAAAAGAGCACTTCTAAATTTATATTAATTTAAGTATACAAAGTATGTTTTAATTTTTTTTTTTATGAAAAAGTGATTAGAATTTTTTACGAGATTTCCCGGCCGTAATTTTATACCCTTGCTAATTTCAAATAATTTAAATAGAGTTTTTCCATAGAAATGTATCTAATTATAAAAAAAAAAATTTATTTCTAAGAATGTCCCTAAAATTTTGAGACACGTTTACCTATATACTGGACATCACACTTAAATTCCTGTTTAATTTAATTATTGAGTTCCAACCCTCCTCCCAAACTTTTTAGACAGTCATAAAAGCGTGATTCTTACTGATTAGTGTCTGGGGGGGTAAGGATGATAATCTTATTTTTCTGCTTCTTAACTCTTCAAAACATGCATATACTCTGAAAATAGTTTATTTATTCAACCATATAATAGTATTACTTCTATTTGTTATTCTTCCATGCTCTTTTTGATAAAAACTGAAGTGGGAAAAAAATTACTTTTGAGTCAAAGATAATATTCACAGTCCTCTAGTGTAAATCAGTTGCTTTTCATGTAATGTTAAATACAGTAAATTATGCCAATCCTAGTTCATAATGACGTATAAAAATTTAATCACGCAAAGTGATAAAGAATATGGTGAAGCATTGAATATCGCAAAATGGGTGATGCCACAGATAATTTTTATCAAATTGCAACTGTAGCATTTTTTCTGAAAAAAAAAGGCCATTTAATTTCATAAATAATTGCATTATATATATATATATATATATATAAGACGCATTTGTTGTCTGTGTTTGTCTGTTCCCTCATAACTCGAGATCCAGACACCCAAATAACGTGAAACTTGGTACACGTACACAAAATTACACGAGAAAGGTTCTTAAATAGGTTTGGCGTTCATAATTCCTTCCAAATTTTTTAAAATTTAATTTTTAAGAGTTTTTCCAGTGTTATGACGTCATATGTAGTCACGTTTCTCACTAAGTGGACAATTTATACTTTACATGTAGTTTTTCAATATTATTACATATTTTTACTGTAGCTATGTTTATCGGTTGAAATATTTATTCAATTTTTCTATTCTTTGATATTTAATTAGGATTATTTTTGGAATAAATAATTTTTTTAAGGATTATTCTTTCAACAACTAAAATTTTGTTTTGTTGTTTTGGCAACATTTAGGTATTATCGCGGGATGTTTATGTGTGTGATTTTGCTTGCAAATTACAACTTATTTATTTATTTCTTTAGAATGCGAAGATTATAATTTTGACAAACTAAAACTTCTCATTGATAAGGGTTATATTTCAGTTCGGTTCAAATGTAGTATAAGGGGGGGGGGGAAGCACTTTGGATTTGGCGATTTGGTAAACTCCTAGGAGAGCCCCCACCCTTGGCGCCAAACCGGAAAAAGCGCCAAGCGAAAACGAAATGGCGCCAAGCAAACCCGACAACGGTGACAAGTAAATATAGCAGTATAAGATGGATGCGCAATGAAAATATATGTAAACAATACAGAAATTTAACATTTAAGATAAAAAATATAACAGCACTTACTTTCTTATTGTTGATCCTTCCCAAGTGAAGGGTAAAGTGTAACAACTGCTTTTAAAAAATTCTGGAAAGTCTCGTCGCTGAGTGAGTGATCGCGAGAGCGCCGCCATAAATACTCAGCGAGGTAATGGTCGAACATGCCTTCTGCGTGGCTGGTGTGATTGCGGAGAAAACGTTTTATTGCCGACCATGTACCCTCAATTGAATTGGTATGAGTACCGGTATCAGGATCTTTAAAACATATACTATGATTCACCTCCAAATGCTTAAAACCCTGATCTGACAAACATTTATACGCTTTCCAACAATCAGAAACAATCGTACTTCCAGGCAGGACCCATTCTTTAATCACACACAGCAATTCCTCTTTCGTCCGTCGTTCAACAACTCGAAAAAAACATCTATTCGTTCCTCTTTCTATACCTTAATCCTAATTAATCCTTCTTTCATACACGATTCTCAATCAATTCTTTCTTGCCTCTAGCATTCAATAACGTAAAAAATTCTAACGTGTATTCACTTACAAGCGCAGCCATACTTTCAACCCGGTGCCCAACAACAAAATGAAATTTGAAATGCGCGCCCACAAATGACGAAAATTCTAGAAAAAGTCAGGGTTGCCATATGTTGTATTTAAAAGCAAGGTTACCATGACGGCACAATTATCGCCAACCAAAGTAATTCGCGCCAAGGGTGGGGGCTCTCCTAGGAGTGAACCGGCGATTTTTATCTAAATGTCATGGTGAGATATCGAATTCATTCTAAAATAAATAAGACCGAAAAAAGTACCTTGAAGATCACTTTTAGTAACCAAAATAAAGGACTGCGCCAAGTAGCCCCCCTATACTACACTTGATCCAATAATATGGTTCTTTGCAATTTCATGTGTCTTTATTTTAACTTTTAAGGGTATACTATTGGCTTCAGTGCATAAAATTGCCATGAAGAAAATCATACTTGGGTAATCATACTTCCCAAGCAAAAGCAGTGTTGGTAGTAATTACA
Organism: Trichonephila clavipes; assembly: GCA_019973935.1. Lineage (NCBI taxonomy): Eukaryota > Metazoa > Arthropoda > Arachnida > Araneae > Nephilidae > Trichonephila > Trichonephila clavipes. Next base: position 256,183 of record BMAU01003430.1, read on the forward strand.
TATCAAACTGGAATAGGCATCAGAGAATGAGAAAAACAGACAAATGGCTTAAATACCTGTTTAGGAAGCAGGTGGTCATAAGATAAACTATTTTTGGAACTTATGTACTATTCTGACAATCGCCAACATTCAAAATAACTTGCCAAGTTGGCAACCCCGATTTTACATGTCATATATATATGTTGAATTTTGAGTCGTGCTTCGTTTCATATATCGCCAATAGGTTGCGGTTATATGTAAGTACCTTATTTTTTCAAATTATGCTTTTGCATTGATAAAGTTAGTTCAGTTTTTTTATGTCGGTTAATGTTAGTATTGTACTTCATTTTTCAATTTATTTTTATGCTCGGGATATATATACTTTGGATAATTTTTGTAGTACTTGCATATTATTGCACTATCGCCAACGTTCAAGACAACTCGCCACTTTAGCTATTCCAACTTTGTGTGAGTTGAATTAGCAATCATGTACTTCATTTTGTATAATGTCACTAATAGTTTGCGATAATACATAAGTACCTCTAATTTTGTACATTACTATAACATTAGACTGGCCGCAACATACCAATTTGGCGTGATTTCAGAATCATGCCAAAAATGAGTATGTTGAGGAAGCAGGTAGTGGTAAGATAAATTATTTTTGGCACCTATGTACTATAAAACAATCGCCAACATTCAAAATAACTTGCCAAGTTGGCAACCCTGATTTCGCCCGTCATATATATGCTGAATTGTGAGTCATGTGCTTTGTTTCATATAATGTCGCCAAAAGGTTGGGGTTATATGTAAATATCTTATTTTTTCAAATTATTCTTTTGCATTGATAAAGTTAGTTCAGTTCTTTTTATGTTGGTTAATGTTAGTATTGTACTTCATTTTTCAATTTATTTTTATGCTCGGGATATATATACTTTGGATAATTTTTTTAGTACTTGCGTATTTTTGCACAGTCGCCAACGTTCAAGACAACTCGCCACTTTGGCAATCCCAACTTTGTATGCGTTGAATTGGCAATCATGTGCTTCATTTTGTATAATGTCGCCAATAGGTTGCAATAATATGTAAGTACCTTTAATTCTGTGCATTACTATAACATTAGACTGGCTGCAACATACCAATTTGGCGTGATTTCATAATCATGCCAAAAATGAGTAGCCAACCAATATGAAATTAATATTATGAGTATTATCTTAGACTGTTTTATCTTTCCCTCCAGTAATCCTTAATTAATTCAATATATAATTTTTGTTTTTTTTTTATATTTTAGTAATTACATTTTTTTTTTGGTTATTATGTACTGCAAATATTTTTTTGCACATTGCGATGTCTTTGGCAAAATTAATCAGTGGTATTTTTCTTAAATATGTTTTTTTATCTGTTTTTGACAATTTTTAAAATTTTGTTTGATGTCTGTCTGAAATGCAAATAGCAAAATAAATATTTTACAATATATATATTGTGTTTGTATGAAAATGTTTATACTGATTTATTCAAAATATTGAGTCGTCTTTTATTTTTGATATCTTTTTAAGATTTAATTTTATGTTTTAACTAGCTATACCCAGCTAAATGTTGCTGTGGCTCAGTCAGCTTTAAAATACTGGTACACCATAAAGTATGTCATGAAGCTTACAAAAGTAATAATACACAAGAATTCAAACAAATCTATATGCATATAAGATGCATTTGTTTTCTGTCTGTATAAACTTTCTCTTTCACACTACATTTGGACAAATTTTCAAAATTTGTTTGTGTGGTTATAGTAATTAATTATAATGCTATAATTTTAATTGAATAGGCAGATATTGCATTTTTAAGTATAAAAATAGTTATAACTACTGTACTGTATTTTTTTAGTGAGTGAATATTAACGTCGCACTGTTCAGCTACATGAGGGCTTTTGGCGACAGACCACATAATTTTGAACCATGGTCAAGTGACGTGGATGACACCTGGGCTGGCACCCCCTTCTCCTAATTACCACGCCACACCAATTTAGCAGGAATATTCTACCAATACTTAGTTGGAATATTCTTTGAAATCCACTCTTCCAAGATATATGACAGCACGGGTTCTATGATGAGTATTTTAGCGGCGAAGGCAAATAGTTTTGTAGCAGATATTACATTTTCAGCTGCCAGCGTTTTCAGCGGATTGCAAAGATTATCATTTTTGTCCCCCCCAAATAGTTAATGTCAAAATTTAAGTGTCTTATGTTTATGGAGACCTTAGAAAACGATTTGACAATTTATTTTAAGTGAATGGTGTATATAATTAATTTTACAGTGGAATATATTTAATCAATTTATTAGCTCTAACCAATTAGATTTCCCTAAGTGAAGTATTTTGCTTATGTATGTCCCTTAATTTTCAATGTAGTGACCTAAAAAAATATTGAATGAAAAAAATTTCAGTAAATCATAATGCGGTAGATAAAGCATTAACGTGCATCGCTCCCCTACACGGCGGGTCTTACAAAGCTCTAATAAAGTTTGAGCTATGAAAGTAGCTAAACATTTGCCAATTTGACTCTATTGTCAACATTTCGCTATTTTTTCCATTGAATCATCATTATTATTTAGGAAACGGCGTTGTTTGCGAGTATTACAATTTTAACATAAAATAAATTCAACAGAAGGTTATATTAATGTATGACACTTTCAGTTATAAATTATTTACAATATTTTAAGCGTCACAAAAATTTTAACAATGTGTTACTTTTGCTGAGCAGAGATCAGCTTAGGGAGGTATTTTCAAAAATCAACCCTCAAGAGTTTTACGGGGAGTTATAAATATAAAAAAAATCCTTTTTATCAGCTATTAGATCTACAGACTTAAAAATTTAACAAAGGTATTTCTTTCTTTTTTTTTTTTTTCTTCAGCTGAGATATGTGAAAAGCTTTTTTTGTTTAATTTGCAATTCACTTAAAATTAACTCATTAAAAACTTCTTTATCCTTCAATCTGTATTGTTTAACTTTTCAGTTCACCCGTGCGAAGAACGGGTATACCAGCTAGTATATATATATATATATATATATATATATATATATATATAGTGGCGCACACAAGGGGGGGGGTCCGCCCCAATAAAGCCCTTGATTTTTTTCCTATTGTTTATAATTCTAAGTATATAGTACGTAAAATTTAATTAAGTATTTGTTATTAATGATTAATTTTATTAATTAATGCTAATTATTTATTCAATAATTAGTTTTTTACTGTGTTTTGCTCGCGAAAATCGACAAAATCAAAAGGAGCCTGATACAAGAAAAGTGAACTTTCGACCCCGGACCCCCTTGAAAAATTCCTGTGTGCGCTACTGTACATTATATATACACTGGTGTGCAAAAATTAACGACGAAGTCGAAAAATTAGCATATCAGCTGAACAAAGAGGCAGAGCGGACAGAAAGACCAATCAGGAGATTAAGTAAGGTGATGCACGGTAGCACATGCGCAGATATGCAGGTAGACGTAATGGGGGAGTGTCTGAGTAGTATAAAGCATGTTGTCGGTGTAAGATTAGTATTTCTGGCAAAGAGATTGCACGCCGTATAGCAGTTAAAATCACACCGAGTTGCTGCCTCAGCGAGAAATGGCGAATAATCAATCTGTTAGACGACATCTGGAGGCTTTTACCCGAGGTCGAATCATTGGGAAGTTGGAGGAAGGCCGCAGTGTGACAAGTGTGGCTGCAGAGTTCGGAATTGCTCACAGCATCGTTTCACGACTTTGGAGACAATTTCAAACTACAGGAACAGCTATCCGAGTGTTCAGTAGTGGTCGTCCACGAGGAACCACACCCGCAGATGACAGGTACATTGTCTTACAGGCCAGAAGAAACAGGCGGCAGACAGCGGGAGAAATCGCAAGACACACGACACAGGTGACTGGACGACCGATATTGCGTTTTACCGTGGCCAGAAGACTGCACGGTGGTGGTCTGTTTGCACGACGCCCTGCACGGTGCCTTTAACGCCTGCCCATCTGAGAAGGCGTTCTCTGTGGTGCCGGGAACACCGGAATTGGAGAGATAATGAATGGGGACGAGTACTCTTTACAGATGAGAGCAGATTCAGTTTGAGTAGCGATTCTCATCGCATACTCATCTGGAGAGAGCGGGGAAGCCGCAATCATCCCTCGAACATCTTTGAAAGGGATAGGTATGGAGGTCGCGGTGTTCTCGTTTGGGGAAGCATCATGCTTGGTAGTCGTACAGACCTTCACATCTTCGACGCAGGTTCAGTCAACGGGACCCGTTATAGTAACGAGATTCTTCTTTCATATGTGCGTCTTTTTAGAGGCGCTATGGGTCTGCAGTTCCTTTTCATGGACGACAATGCACCATGTCATCGCACAGTAGCTGCCGAACAGCTCTTAGAGAGTGAGGATATTGAACGTATGGATTGGCCGGCACGATCTCCGGATGTCAATACCATCGAGCATGTATGGGATTTTCTAGGCAGACGCTTGGCAGCTCGTACCTTACCACCAGTAAAGATTCAGGAACGTCGATTGGCGCTGCAAGACGAATGGGCAGCAATGCCTCAACAACTCATTGACACCCTCATTCTCAGCATGGGCAGACGCTGTGAAACCTGCCTGGAAGTCAGGGGAGATCATATCCCCTACTAAAGACCGGATGTTTCTTGCTGGACACCCATCACAGGGATGTTTCGGCCTTCAGTCGCATTGCGCTCCATGCTACTTTTTCAATCAAGCTTCTTTTTATCCCTCTGATTTCTCTTTTAGTAAGTGTTGCTTACATTACACATGTCCTTACGTATTGGGGATCTTACGGTATTAAATGTGTTGATTTGGAAAGCTTTTGTACAAAGTTATTTGAAAAAACTGTCTCGTCCTTAATTTTTGCACACCAGTGTATATATATCTATATATATAAACATGAATGTTTGTATGTATGTCATCGATGAACTCAAAAACTACTGTACCGATTCTTATGAAAATTGGTATATATATGAATTTTTCCACGGAGAAGGGTTGTTTTTAATATGCTCATTGATGCCACTCGCCACCAGGTGGCGCTGCAGAGTAGCAACTTCTGCCTCGTTCAACCGATTGTCATGAAAATTATTATGACCATGTATTTTTACACAGAGGAAACGAATATGATATTCGTATTAATGGAAGTTACCACCAGATGGCGCTTCCATGTATCAAGTTCAATACTGATTTTAATAGATATCTATACGAATTCGTATAAATAAAAGTTCTCAAAATATATTTTTGGTGCGATAAGTAAAATAAAACTATAAACTTTCTTTTCTTCTCTATCTCTTCTTCTCCTCTCTTTCTCTCTTCTTCTCTTCTCTTTCTCTCTTTCTCTTCTTCTCTATCTCTTTTTCTCTTCTCTCTTTCTCTATTCTCTTTTTCTTCTCTATCTCTAAATACTTCAATCGGATTGAATATTTGTAGTTTCCTTGAGCTGATTATATTCATTTTCTACAGTGAGTTTACGAAGATAATCGAATGTGTATGAGAAGGATTTGACTGCTGATTGACATTCCGAACGCATTTGCTGTGCGATTTTTTTTCTTATTAGCATCTTATACCATCTGCGACATTTCGACGTTTTATAAATTCAAAAGCATCACGTCGTTCCTGTATAATTATGCCTCCAAAGCGACGAGCAATTGGCCGATCTACACCTCAAGCACGAAAGAGAAGAGCATTACGAGCCTCAGAATCAGACGAGCAACGAGCATTAAGGCTGGAAAATCTTCGAGTACACGCCACTGAGACCCTTTCGTCTGAATCGTCTGACCAACGAGAAGTAAGACTAGAAACTGATCGAATACGTACTAATCAGATCCGTTCTTCTGAGAGAACTGAATTACGGGAAAGAAGGCTGCAAAATATTCGAATAAGCACTGCTCGATCAAGACGAACACTGCACGTTGATTTGAATCTTAGCGCATTCCATTATGACAGTAATAATGATTACAGTCTTCATCAAAATGTCGTCATTGGAAAAATGGATAAAATGTGCATGTATTGTAGTGCAATCAAATTTAAAAATGAAACGCGTGGAATGTGTTGCGCCAGTGGAAAAGTTAAGCTACCAGAATTACATTCACCATCCGAACCACTGTCAACGTTTCTATCCGGTGTTACACGTGTGTCGAAGCATTTCTTGGAAAACATCCGCAAGTACAATTCATGCTTCCAAATGACATCGTTCGGTGCAACGAACATCGTGCGCGAAAATTACATGCCGACATTCAGAGTCCAAGGGCAAATTTATCATCATGCCGGATCGCTTCTACCATTGCCGGACGCAGATCACAAGTTCCTTCAAATTTATTTTATGGCAAACAGTGATGAACAAATTGAACAACGATGTCATTATAATGCGGGCACTAGACGAGAAATTGTGGGTGCGTTACAAGGCCTTTTCGACCAACACAATGAATTAGTTCGGTTGTTTAAAACCGCCATTCAACGAATGCCAGCCGATGACTATGCAGTTGTGATTCGAGCAGACAAAAGACCCGTTGGCCAACACGAGAGACAGTTCAATGCACCAACAATCGATGAAGTGGCGATCGTTATAGTTGGCGAAGAATTTGAATCCCGCGACATAATTCTTCATCGCAGAAGTGGTGACATTCAGCGAGTCTCCGAAACTCATCGCTCATACGACGGAATGCAGTATCCGATTCTGTTTCGGCGAGGAGATGATGGATATCATTTTAACAACAAAATGATAAATCCACAAACAGGTGAGGGAACGAATAAGAAAGTCAGTGCCATGAATTAGTATTCGTATCGACTGATGATTCGTCAAAACGCTGAGAACCACATTCTGAAATGTAGACAATTGTTCCATCAATATATCGTCGACATGTACGCGAAGATTGAAACCGAACAGCTATTATATATTCGATTGAATCAAACCGAGTTGCGTTCTGAACAGTACATCCATTTACGAGACGCAATAGTTAATGATGGTAACGTCAATCCAAACGAATCGGGAAGAATGGCCATATTACCGTCTACATTCACGGGGAGTCCACGGCACATGCATGAATACGCACAAGATGCGATGACATACGTTCGCGCATATGGTCGTCCAGATTTGTTCGTCACCTTTACATGTAATCCAACATGAAATGAAATTAAAGAACTTCTATTAGTTGGACATCATCTTCGGACCGCCATGACATTACCGCACGCGTATTTAAACAAAAATTGAAATGTTTGATGGATTTTATTATCAAGCATCATGTTTTTGGAGAGACACGCTGCTGGATGTATTCCATTGAATGGCAGAAAAGAGGATTGCCACATGCACATATTTTGGTTTGGTTAATCAACAAAATTACGCCAGATCAAATTGATCAAATCATCTCAGCAGAAATACCAGATAAGCACATTGATCCAAACTTATTCGACGTCGTCACCAAAAATATGATCCATGGCCCATGTGGCGCATTCAACAATAATTCATCATGCATGTCTGATGGGAAATGCACGAAACGATACCCAAGAAAATTGGTTTCTGATACTATCACTGGCAATGACGGATATCCACTGTATCGTCGACGATCAGTTGAGGATGGTGGCAAATCCGTCGTTCTGAAAGTACGAAACATTGATATTGAAGTAGATAATCGTTGGATTGTGCCATATTCATCACTGCTTTCAAAGACCTTCAAAGCACACATTAATGTTGAGTATTGCAATTCAGTGAAGTCGATCAAATACATTTGCAAATATGTCAACAAAGGAAGCGACATGGCAGTCTTCGGAGTAGGGAATGTAGCTGCACCGCTCGATGAAATCAACCAATACCAACTTGGAAGCTACATAAGCAGCAATGAAGCAGTATGGCGCATCTTATCATTTCCAATCCATGGACGACATCCAACAGTAATACACTTGGCGGTGCATCTCGAGAATGGACAGCGCGTGTACTTTACAGCAGATATTGTACGTGCAAGAGCATTGATTCCACCGGCAACAACTTTAACTGTGTTTTACTCATTGTGCCAAGATGATCTTTTTGCTAAAACTTTGCTTTATTCTGAAGTACCGAAATTCTACACGTGGAATGCATCGACTAAAAAGTTTCAACGTCGCAAACAAGGTAAAGCAGTTGAAGGACATACCAATTTATATTCCAGTGATGCATTGGGTCGTCTGTACACTGTTCATCTGAACAATACAGAATGCTTCTATCTAAGATTGCTGTTGATCAATATACGTGGACCAATATCCTTCCAAGATTTAAGAACAGTCAACGGTCAGCTGTGCGCTACTTATCGCCAAGCTGGCCAAGAACTAAATCTTCTTGAGAATGATGCACATTGGGACACTGCACTAGCTGATGCATCGAATACTGCTCGACCACAGCAAATACGCACGCTATTTGCCATAATATTAACAACCTGCTTCCCATCTAATCCAAAAGATCTTTGGGAAAAATACAAGGACTACATGAGTGAAGATATTCTACATCGTTTGTGCGCTGCGAATCAAAATCCGGACATTCAATTCACACCAAACGTGTATAATGAAGCATTGATTTTGATTGAAGACATATGTTTGACAATCGCTAACAAGGAACTGGTGCAACTGGGAATGCCTGCTTCAAACCGACCTGCAAACAACCTTTTTGATCGTGATTTGCAACGAGAAACACACTATGATTCTGATGAACTGGGGACATTTGTTAGGACAAATCTTCCGCAGTTGATTCTAGAACAACGCATTGCGTATGACAGAATTATGCGTGCAATCACAGAACAAAGCGGTGGACTGTTTTTCATAGATGCGCCCGGTGGTACAGGCAAAACTTTTCTTCTTTCACTAATTTTGGCAACCATTCGATCACAAAATAATATTGCACTGGCTATTGCATCATCTGGAATTGCGGCAACTCTTTTGGATGGTGGCCGAACAATGCATTCAGCATTGAAACTGCCGTTGAATTTGCAAAACACTGAGGCACCAACATGCAACATCAGCAAAAACTCTGGAATGGGAAAAGTACTCCAAGCGTGTCAAATTATCATATGGGACGAATGTACAATGTCTCACAAGAAAGCATTGGAAGCGCTTGATCGTACACTGCTAGATTTCAGAGGAAACAGACGGATCTTCGGTGGCGCACTCATTTTATTGTCTGGTGATTTTCGACAAACACTGCCCATTATACCACGATCAACACCCGCTGATGAACTTCATGCATGTATTAAATTATCAGTTCTATGGCGTCATTTACAGAAATTGACTTTGAAAACTAACATGCGTGTACAACTACAACGGGATGCATCGGCTGGAAATTTTGAAAAACTATTAATGGATATTGGAAATGGGGGAATGGAAATTGATGAATCTACACAATGTATCACCCTGCCAGCAAATTTCTGTAAGATAACAGAAAGCATCGACGAATTGGTGCAAAAAGTTTTCCCAAACATTGCACAAAACTACAAAAACCATCAGTGGCTCAGTACGCGTGCTATATTAGCAGCCAAAAACATCGATGTCAATACCATTAATTTCACCATTCGGCATGGAATACCCAGTGAAACGACAACATATAAGTCCATCGATACTGTGGAGAATCAAGATGAGGTTGTCAACTATCCAACTGAATTCTTGAATTCGCTTGATTTGCCAGGCATGCCACCGCACGTTCTTTCATTGAAAATTGGCGTACCCATCATACTTCTTCGAAACATAAATCCACCACGACTTTGCAACGGAACCAGACTCTCAGTCAAGAAAATGATGAACAATGTTATCGAGGCAACAATTTTGACTGGAAAATTCAAAGGTGAAGACGTCCTGTTGCCACGCATCCCAATGATCCCGACAGATATGCCATTCGAATTCAAACGTTTACAGTTCCCGGTGCGACTCGCTTTCGCAATGACTATTAACAAAGCACAAGGACAATCGTTACAAGTATGTGGATTAAATTTGGAGAATCCATGCTTCTCACATGGACAGCTCTATGTGGCTTGCTCACGTGTCGGAAAACCTTCTGATTTATTCGTCTACGCACCAGATGGAAAAACAAGAAATATTGTGTATCCCACAGCACTTCAATAAACATCTCATTGAAACTGAACTTTGTAATCACACAATTTTTTCGAAACGGCTTTGAATGAATTGAATATTTGTGTACTGATTTTCCTTTAAAATTATTTTTCTTAAATTTATTTCAGTTGTTTGCGTAGCAACGCGTGCCGGGTACAGCTAGTATATATATATATATATATATATATATATATATATATATATATATATATATATATATATATATATATATATATATATATATATAAACTTTTAAAGAAGCGTGCAAATAACCAAATATCATACAAAAAGAGGATAAGCTACATGAAATTGGGACTTGTAAGACACATGACTTTTAACAAATTTGGTAAATTCAATGCAAAAACTACATTATTTTTTTAAAAACACATTTAATACAACTGATCACATACGCGAGTACATTTATTATTTTGATAAATAGTTTTGAAATATATATATATATGATACAATCTAAAACATAGTTTAAAATTAGAATATAATACATTGTTGACTAATTGTGATATTGGTTGCTAAATAACACGGAAACATTAGATTTGTGGTGCCTCAATTTCAATAGTATGCGACTGCATTAAATTTGGTAAAACACCATTTTCAATAATTTGATCGAAAATGCCGAAGTTTACTTTGCTTTTATTTCTACTTTTGCATAGTATTCTGTTCTCTGTATTTTAATGTTGGATGATATCTGCAAGCCACTGTATTATTGGCTGAGATTTATTTTTGTGATAATTTAGTTAAGAAAGAAAAAATACAGCATTATGTAACAAAATTTGTTTCAAACGTATAGAGAATGTATTTGATATAGCATGACTACGATAAACCTGGGTCCCGATTTAATTAGTTATAATTGCAAGGGGTATATCACAGTGTGTTGACTCATAATAAAATAAATTCTCATCGGAAAACTTGATCAGTTCAAACTTTATAAGAAAAAAAAAAGTAAAAACAAATATTTCTTTATAGCCTGTGTGGCGTATATTCAATGACACTACGAATAACCAAAGACCTCCCTCACTCTGATCTTTTGCAGAAATTTAGGGACCATAAAAGAGATAGACATCTGCTTCGCTTTGCTTCTAGGGGGAAGGGACAAGAGACGGCCAACGCATTCTTGAGGAAGTTCCGACTCCACCCATTTCCTTTAGACCGGATATGCCAAAATTTTTATTTCCTAAGATCCGAAAAATAACTATAATGCTAATCAATCTTAAATGCAATTTAGTTTATCTTTATTTTCTTACGAATTGGATAAGAAAAATTTACATTTCCTTTTTAAACTTCATTGATATCAATCCTAATTAGTGATATTCTAAAGTAATATTGTTCTTAATTTTTCATGTCAGCAATACTTGTTTATGATTACATTTAAATCAGCTAATATACCTCCTTTTCATTTTTTAATCGATGTAATTTCTTTGCTCAAACGTGAATGGGATTTTTTAAGCGCTATTTTTTAAAAATTAGCTTATTTTTATATACATAAGGAATTGTGGAAAAATATTTGAAATTATAGTAGGATCATGGAATGTACATTGAAAAACTATTTAAGTTTCCAATAAGTAACAAGTTTTATTTTAACAGTAGTAATAATTTTTTTTGGAGGGGTGGGTGAGTTTGTACGGAATTAATGATTTCTAATATGCAATAACGCATGCTTTTTTGATTGGATTATTTCGAATGCGAAAATTATTTCTTGGCATTAAGTCATCTTAATACAAACTAATTGGAAAACAAAAGAGATGCTGACATTGAGTTTCAGGATTTTAAAAATTAAAATTTGTTGGATTGAAGGAAATTTGTTTTAAGATGCAAAAATTTCTTTATATGGCAAAGAAAGAAATTATAACTGATAATATTCACTTATTTTATTCTTAAGATTTTAAAGACTGTGTAAACATTTACCACTTTGTAATAGAAAAAGGTAAAATTAAGAGAAATTTTTTATATAAGTATTAACATTGATTCTGATGCTTTAAAATGTAATAAATACTTTATAAATTTTATAGATGGTATACAGATTTTGAACAAAACGTTAGTTTACAAACTCGTTGAATCTCACTCAAAGTAAAACATTTTAAAGATGTTACAATGTTGATAAAAAGTATAAGCTGATCACACATATACACAGAAAATATTATATTATTTTAGGAATAATATTGAAGCTGAGTAGTCGTGCATCACGCTTCCACACCACAGGTGCGAGTTTCAAACCCCGGGCTGGGCATGGTTGACTCAGGCTTTCATCCTTTCACTGGGTCGATAAATGAGTGCCATGCTTGCTTGGGAACTAAACACTGAGAGTTTAGCGTCATATTGACCACATGACCGAAGCATCTGCTCACGCAACTCAGCGCCCAGGATCACGTATACTGAGATGGGCACAGCAGGTCTTGGCTCTCATGGGCTGTTGCGCTACTGAGTTAAGGAATAATATTTGATTACAAAATATAAATGATCAAATTAGAAAGAGCAGTTGAAAGTACAGAATTTAATGTACAAAGAACACATATTAAGGCATAAACATTTTTTCCCCTTTAGTATGAGCAAATGATTATAATGCAAACAGATACCATTATTATATAATAAATTATTAGCTTTATACATAGAGATATTCTAAAATCGTTTATAGAATTGCAAATCGATGAAAATCTCAATAACTGACGAGAGAGAGAGAGTGACAATTAATGTCGCTCTGTTCAGCTACACGAGGACTTTTGGCGATGAACCTCGTAATTTTGAACCATGATCAAGTGACGAGGACGACACCTGAGCTGGCACCCCTGTCTTAACTTCCTCATCACACCAATGAGAAGACGTTTGAGCTTCAATAGATTTAACGTGTATCAATACTTCTACATAACGGCTAATAACTAGATGATAAATATCGAATATTCTTTTATTTTTGGAATCTATTTCCAACTATAATCACATTTAGTTTCTATACCGGTTGAGAAAACTCTCTATCGAATTTTCAATATAAATATAGTTCCATCTTTACAATTAGATTCAGCAATTAATTTTTAATTTTTTTCATAATTACACGATAAATCATTTTTTTTAAATATTTTTTGACACAAATACAAAATTATTCATTAATTAAGAAAAAAAGTTTTTCAAAAATGTAGTAGTCTGAGTATTTTGTTCTATATATTTCTTTAACCAGCCTATCCATTTAAATTCTAAAAAAATTGTTGCAATTGGGTAAAAAAAAATTCTGATATATATAAAATCTGAATCCCCCCCAAGTAAAACACAAGTCAACATTAGAATCATTGTTAAATTGAAAATCACAAACTATATCCCTGATATTGTGTCATTAAGTATAACTTTACAAGGGCAAAATTCTCATTAAAATCTTAATTTTTTATTTAACTATATTAAAGGAATGCCTATATTTTATGTTGTTTATTTCTTATTAATTCCTACTACTAGTTCACTCTTTTTCAATCGTTAATAAAATACTTTCTATTCATCCATTGAAGTTCAAATACATCTTTTTAAACTAGCAGTGGATGACACTTGATGTTAATACCATTGTTTCTTTTTTTTTCAAATATTAATTCATTCATTATATTTAAAAAATGAATAAAAAGTAAAAAAATAATAGTCCAACTGCATATATAGAATGGGAAATCGTTCGTTGTGCCCCTGTTGAGCAATGAATAGCGCGTTGGACTTTTAATCCAAATGTCGTAGGTTCGAATCCCTCCTGGGATGGCCTAATTTCTGAGAATGTGATTTCTTTTTTACATTACTATTTTATAGGAATAATTAAATTCGATAAATGAATAAATAGTAACAAACAACAAACAAAAATAGTCTAACACCATATATAAAAAGGAAAATGAAAAATTGCAAGGAAAATCGCTTTCTAGTTTCTCACTTAATATTGTAAGTCTGTCATATGTATATACATATTTATATTAATTGTAACTATTTAATAAAAAGTAACTAAAATAAAAGATTTTCTTTGTTGACCTAAGAAGGAATTAAATATCCTAAATATTATCCAAAGTATAATTTTTGAACACATATCCTCACTGGAAAACATTTTTCTTTTAATTAATATGTAAGAAATGAGCATTTTTTATTGATGAGTTAGTACACTAAATAATAAGTTATGAAATAATGTTGCTCTCTCTCTCTGTTGTTACTAATACCACCTATCTGACGATGTCAGATCGAGGCCCAAGAAATTCATCGCTGCAAAGGGCTACAAGTACGCTTGTCGTTAGTCGTAGCTTTGAGTACCATTCAGGTAACAGTACGTTTTGGCTGGGTTCCACCCCAATTTTGAGGGAGAACATCTTAGGGGTGATCAGGGGCCTCCCAGCTCTTGGCAGCTCTCTCTTAAAATAATTAATTAAATGGGGGAAATAAGCAATGCATATTAGAAATATTTATGATATTGATCCCGTTTCTACATCGGCATGAGGTAGGAATCTCGATGCGTTTTTTATAGAGGTATCGCCAGGAGCCTTAACTCTCTTAATTGCAATCTTTTACTTTATAGAACAATCTGGACAAAGCCAATTTTTAATTTTTGACCCATTCTTAAAATTGACGCATTTCCAATGTTACCAGTAACTGCAATCATCACACTGAAACATATTTTTTAAGTCGTTGCACTTTCACAATGATTGCAACGCCAAAAGTTTTGTTTCAATGTAAATATTTTTTCTACTTCTTCCCAAGCTTGTGTAGTAAATAATTCTTGTACAGATATGTCAAATCATGATTTATAATAGAATCCGCAATTTAATTATCAGGTTTTAAATCCTGTACACTAAAAAGAAAAGTTTTAAATTTTCATTCCAATAAATGTTTTTTTGTTTCCAAATTCGATATAAAGGTACATATTTTTATGTGTGGCCCGCGAGATTATAATATTTTTCCAAAGTGGCCTGCAATTTCTTTTGGGTTGGACCCCCTGGACTAAGGGTTTAACCAAAGCGCTCTTTAGCGGTTAATGAACTTGGAAATTCCAGTTCTGGAACAAGCCTCTCAAATAAACAAACATAAACCATGTCATTATTCCCCTCCACCACTAAAGAGAACAAAAATAAAAGCTCCTTTTCTCCCAGACATCGTAAGAGAAATCCGATGACAGAATACCCCGGACCAACTACTTTTCCTTCCATAGAAGCCGCAAATATTTATACTGCAACAAAGGTCATGAACTCGAGGCCTACCATTTCTTATGCGCTAACAAAAGAGAGAAATTTTAAGAAAAAAGGGGATGTTATTTGAGCCTCATGCCCGGTCATAGATCAATTTAATGTGCGAAAAGAGAGTCATGTCCTATTTGTAATGGCTCCCACCATTTCACAATATGTTTTCGAAATCGGCACGGTGACGATTTTTCTCCAAAAAGTGACGCAAATAATATAGTTTCAGCAGTATTTAAAACAGAAGTAAATAGTGTATTATTACAAATATGTGCTGAGTTAATAGATGACAAAAATGAACAAGAAGTTGTTAGATTATTCTTATTCTTAGATAATGGTTCACAAAGAAGGTTCGTTTTAAAGAGTACTTCTGAGAAATTTAACTTTCTAATTCTTAGAAAAGAAAACCTTTCCATTTGCACATTTGGTGCTAAAGAAATTGAAATAAAAACCTTAAATATAGTTAAAATAAAATTTAAAAACAGGAATGATCCAAATTTGTACATTGCAATGGAAGCGGTCGAGACAGAACATATTTCGATTACACGTTTACCAACCCCTGATAAAAAAATTTAGATATTTAATGTATAATTAGCTGATTCTTATGAATTTAACGATAAACATGTTATTCTTATGATAACGATCTTATTGGCGTGGACTATTATTATCAAGTAGTTACAGGTAGAATTACACGTCTAAACAAAAATCTTACAGAAATAGATACATTATTTGGGTCAGATCGGGAGGAACTTTTAACAATGAGTGTTATTGTTAATGAATCCAATACTCTTCGAAAAAGCTTAGCGAATTTTGGGATTTAGAGAATTTAGGAATAGAAGCAGAGCTGACATTTTGAAGCACTATTTGTTTATTGCATATCTTAGTAAAATATTTTTATTTATTTTAAAAATTATAGTGAGAAATTTTTTTGTATTTAACAATACTTGTCCGCACTCTAAAATTTTGCCACCCTGCCTAAATGCGACCCTGTGTGGGTGTACATAAAAGATATAAATATTCTCTCTTAAAAATTAGAGATGGAAAATTTATATGGACTAGCAATTTTTTATATATTAAGGAATATAAATTTTTTTAGTATGTAATTTTATGTCCAAATTTGTATAAAATTATAAAAGTGCAGAAAACTTTTTAAAAAGCAATTAAAAACTTTAAAAATATTTTTCCTCTATTGATTTCGTTAAAATATAAAAGTTTTATGGCTTTAAAATAATAGATTTTTTTCTGAATGATCTTTTGGATTAGTTAGTTCGAATAGGAAAAATGGACCGTTAAGGTTCACTGGTTTCACTGTGAAACCGTAAATTTCTCGAAATTGGAAAATGCTAAATTCTTTTCTTTGTATATTTATGTTCATCATCATGTCTAATGGTGATATTTAAAATTATTTTGTTAAATTTTCAAAGGGAATATGTAGTGAACTTTAACCGCTTGCCTGATTATCTCGGGTTAGTATATATTACAGCTAATTATTATCCCGAGCGGAATTTGTCTGTACGATTGGTTTTATCACGGTTTTACTCGACCTGAAAGAAATGAAAGGAAACGCTCAGCTTTGGTTGGCAGTTAGGACAACAACAACGTTAGGGTGACTTTTGGAGCTCATAGTCCCGTCGGACTCAAATCTCTTATCCTGGAATTTTAGATGACTGTGAAAAATTTACCATTGCCCATTTTAGAAAGGTATTAAGATAAAATGAAAAATTAATATTGGAAGATCTAGTCTATGAAAAAATTAATTGGATGAAAAACATTTAAGATTTAAATATTATGGAAATAAAAAGCTCTTTTAAGAGCTAGAAAATCATTATTCGAATCGCCCTGAAGTGGGCGGAGTTACGGTGGCCAATCGAGTTGCAGCAAGAACCGAGATCAGAAAGTGCGGGAAAAAATATCAGGAGGTGGGGATTTGGACTGAAGGGTGAAAGGAAGCGATTTTATTGGCCGAGCCAAGAGTTCATTTAATGGGGTATAAGAGCTTTACAATAATGGGTAGCCAATCAGAGAAAACTGCGATTCAACAAAGTTGGATCGCAGTGAGGAGAATTTGGAATGGGAAAATTAGAAAAATAAAGAAAAAATAAGTAAAAATAAAAGAAAAAATTAATTAAAATCAGGATTGACCAAGATATCTCTTGGTCTTCGAATGAAGGGGTAATTCATGTCCATCTACGTTATTAAAGAAGTTAATTGCGAGTTTACGGATCGTTTGTCTGATGGTCGGGATATTACATGCTGTTCTAATGTCAATATTTCTCATGTACCAGTGGGCATCGAGAATTTGTCTTAGAATTACATTTTGGGTGCTTTCAATTAGGTCGATATTGGTTCTTGCTGCATGCGCCCAGATTGGAGAAGCATAAGTTAGAAGGGGGTTTAAGATCAGTGTGTAGATAAGCATTTTATTATGTCTATTCAATTTAGACTTTTTACAGATTAGGGAATAAAGTTGACGCGAAGCGTTTTTAAATTTATTTTTAACGTGTGTAATGTGTTGTCTGAACGTGAGATTTTTATCAATTATAACACCGAGGTATTTGGTGTGCTGAGACCAGGGAATTTTCTGGTTTTGGAGCGTGATTTCAAGGAGTGGTCGTCTTTGAGTAAAGAATACTGCTTCAGTTTTCATGGTATTCAGTGCAATTTTCCACACAGAGAACCAAATCTCAAGGTGATCGTTTATGTTTTGTGTCAGTGTGTTGGGGTTGTAGTGTCTGCTTATATATATATATATATATACACTCTGTCGCAAAAAATATATGCACCCAGAAGAAAAATGGTGGTGTCATGTAGTGTATATGAAAATAAACAAATGATTAAAAATTCATAACAAAAATATCATTTTATTAAGCGGTTACAGCTTGCAAAAGGTTAAAAATCAGTAAGTAGTAAAGCCACCTCTGGCAGCTATACAAGCCGAAATTCGGCGTGGCATCGATTCAATTAGATCACTTATGACTCCCCTGTGGAAGATCCTGCCATAGTCTTTGCATCTGCGCAGTTAATTCTCCTTGTATCTCGGGACGGCTGCAGTTGCCTTCCCAGCGCGTCCCAAAAAAGATCTTGACCGCAAGGCCATGGTAGGACGTCATATCCTTGAAGACATTGTTGGGAGAGTCGCGCAGTATGTGGACGAGCATTATCCTGTTGATAAAATGTGCGACTTGATAGCATGGGTAGCACAATCGGCGTTAAAATATCGTCCACGTTTCTGCGAGCTGTCAGTGCCTTGAAGGACCACTAAAGATGATCGTGTGTCCCAAGAAATTGCTCCCCACACTGTCACACCTTGCGAAATTGCTGTATGCTGCTCGACAATTTGGCCGGTGCGCCTCCAGACACGTGCGGTGGTCATCAGCACTGAGACTGAATCGGGATTCATGACTGAAGATGACACGTGGTCACACTCCAAGTTGCCCTGCCTCGAGGTCGGGACACTGCCTATGATGTGGGGTCAGTGGTAAGTGCCAACTTCGGTCAGTCGTCTCCCCTTATGGTTTCTCTTTGGCACTGGATGTCTGGAAGGAGGTAAGTGGCGTTGAATCGATGCTAGCGACGTTGTTGGTGCCAAAGTGGCCACTCTTCTGATTGCACGATCCTCGCGATCATTTGTGTTCTGGGACGTCCTGACCCTCCGCGACGGTACAATGTGATCCACTGTTGCCAACACCGAGCAAACCATACTGCGACCGAGGTGGCGGCCGATACGTATTCGACCAACCTGCTTCTCTGAGGCCTATTATACGGCCCCTATCAAAGTCCGTCAGCTGCTCGTACTGCCGCCGGTTACGTCTTAGAGGCATCCTTCCGTCTATTCATATAGCCGTACGGCGCTCGTACTACTCTCCCAGTTGCGCAAAGTTGATGCGGCCTTGTCTCATTGGGAAATTTTAATCATTTGCATATCTCTTACCAGACTACATTCTTGCCGAGTTTCGTGATTGTAGCTTGCTTTCTTCTGGGTGCATATATTTTTTTGCGACAGAGTGTATATATATATATATATATATATATATATATATATAAAATGGCGGTGTCATCTGCATACATACAAATCATTGTGTTAGTACTTTTGAGAATATCGTTTACGTAGAGGTTAAAAAGGACGGGCCCCAAAATGGACCCTTGCGCAATGCCGGCTTTGGCAGATCTGATTTGAGAAAATGTTCTGTTGATTTTGACAGTGAAAGATCTGTCACTGATGTAGGATTTTAGGAGAAGGATTAGTGGGGTGGATTTTGTAAGTGATTAATTTGAAGAGAAGGCCAGTGTGCCAAACTCTGTCGAAATGAATGTCTAGAAACATGCAGCTGTATATTGATGTCTGTCAATTCCGTCTTTGATATATTCTACTACTCGTAAAAGTTGATGGGTGGTGGAGAGACGAGGACGCAGTTAGGACAATTTTTATCCCGCCCGGTTTGGCTGATACGTTGGTTAAAAGGAAGATTGATTGAGTGGAACATTTCGATTGAATAGAAGAGATTTATCTCGAGATCTAAAGACAAAGAAATTTTTTTTAAAAAACGGAGAAATTATTGGGTAATTTGAGGGAAAGTAACTGTAATTATACATGGAAAGATAAGAAGGATAGTAGGTATAAAAAGCCTATTCTGCTGTAAAGGCGGTCGACGGCAGTGCAGAGTTGAGTTGTTTCATTCCTACTGACGAGTTGAGGTGTTTCCGTTCCTGTTCCCGAGTTGAGTTGTTCGTTCATGCTGCTGAGTTGAGTTGTTTTATCCTGTTGAGTTGTTTCATTCATGTTGCCTGTTGAGTTGTCGTTCATGTTGCCGAGTTGAGTTGTTTTCTCCTGTTGAGTTGAGTTGTTTTCGTTCATGTTGCCTGTTGAGTTGAGTTGTTTCGTTCATGTTGCCGAGTTGAGTTGTTTTCTCCTGCATTGGCTTTGATTTTCGAGTTGAGGGGGCGAGTTGAATTGTTTTCTCCTACAGCTAAGTTGAGTTGTTTTTAAAAAATGTGCACAAAAATGGAAGTATGGGAATGTTAAACGTGCTCATGGCGCCAACTATTGATTAAAATATACACTAATTATAGATTTTAAAATGATTGAAGTAAATAACGCTCAAATAAAAAAATAATAATAAATCCAGATTCAAACTCACGGCCTCAGATCAAAATGTCTCCACAGGACAATAGTTTTTCAGTTACGCTAACCATTATCCTATGAAGGCATACAGACCTGAAGAAAACTTATGTTTATAATCTCATGAATTTAATTTTGCAGGCGAAGCAGACGGCGACATGTTTTAAAAATCATTTTCTTGATTAAAATGAAATAAAAAAAAAAATATTTAATTTATATTATTTTAATAATGTGTAAATTTTAATTCAGTATAATGATTACATACACACACAGTAAAGATACAAAGTAAATTGATTATTCAGAAAAATGTGCCGTAGTATACTCGTCATCAGCGTGAACGGGTTAGGATTTAACTTGTTTTAGCTTGTCTGATCTTGATTCTACAAGACGGCTTTTCCAGGCGAAGCAGATGGCGACGTGTTTTAAAATCATTTTTTTTAATTAAAATGAAATAAAAAAATATTTAATTTATATTATTTTAATAATATGTAAATTTTAATTCAATATAATGATTACACACACACAGTAAAGATATAAAGTAAATTGTCTATTCAGAAATCAACATCTTGTATTGCGTTTTACATTACAATCGTATATTTACATTACAGAACAACAATTTGTAAAATTTATTTCAGTGTAATGATTATACATGTACAGTAAAGATACAAAGTAAGTTGTTTATTTACAAAAACAGCATTCCATTTTACATTACAATCAATTATTTATACACAAAAAAAATCACATTATTGGATTTTATGTCCTACAGCTCATTAAATAGGTCTAAATTCATCAACGACCAATGACCATGTGCAAGAGTAGTAATGCCATCACCATTAATAAACCTTTTTTGTCATCTTTTTATATGACAGAGCAAGTTTGTTTTGCTTTATTGAATGTAATGAATGAAATTTGGATCTAATTAAGTTCATGTCAACATATTTTATTTTTTCATTAAAAAGACAAGCTTTGCAGTCCTCAAATGTTATTTTATTTTTTATCGTTTGTTTTTTAATTCCTTTTAACCTCTTTTCAATCTTATTGTTTGTTTTGTAGGCATACATTTTCGATTTTAATGCTACATATTCTGTCATAATATTTCCTTTATTTTCATCCTTCATTTTCTCAATGACTTTTTTGTTAACAAGAGGTAAATTATAAATGTTGTTTTCATCATAGTCTGAAGTATCATATAAGTTTGCAGCGACCTTTTACAGCTCAACATAACGACTCCAAAACTGAACTGAATTGATCTGTTATTATTGTAGCGTGCCTGGTTCCATGTGTTGTTGTTTTTAGAAGTTTACCTCTTAATTGCACATTTAATCTAAAGTTAATAAATGTTTATTGTTATTTAATTCAACCGTGTTGTGATGAAGAATGCTTAACCACCCAACGCGGCAGTGGTGACCCCTTTTGGACTTAAAAACACGTAAGCTATTCTGTTCTAATGGCGAATGCAATACAAATTCTTCTACTACGGATGATCACCCGTAGCGAAAGATTTTTTCCTCCTTCTCCTCAAGGCCACTTGAAGCATCTGCTCGGAGATTCGTTTCGCTTCCTGCTTATTCTACAATATGACTAGTGAAACCGTTGAAGTCGCTCGTATTGCGTTGCGGCTGCCGCCGTTTTGGAAATCCAACGTTCGTCTATGGATTGCGCAATGCGACCATGCATTCACATTCAGTGGTATCTCCAGTGATGATACTAAGTATTCTGCTTTGGTTGCGAACCTGGATGCTGAAACTCTCTCCTACGTGTCGGACATTGTGTTAAGCCCTCCGAACAGTGACAAATATCACACTCTCTCACAGCGGCTCATCACCCAATTTAGCGACTCGAAACTCAAAAATTAAGAAACTGCTTACTGACCTTCAGCTAGGAGATGAGAAGCCCAGCCACCTGTTGCGAAAATGAAAGAGCTGTCAATGGCCAACTCCAGGATGACTTTCTGCAAAGTTTGTGGCTTCAAAGAATGCCACCACATATCCAGACTGTTTTATCTACATCCTCAGAGCCTTTGGATAAACTGGCTATCATCGCTGATAAGGTTTTTCTGAGGTTGTTGGTTCATCCTCAACTATCTGTGCTGCCACAACTGTTCCTCCACCATCCCAGTCATCTTCATGCAGTGTTCAGCCAACCATGGACTCTCTCGCCAGGCAGATCCAAGAGCTGTCTCTACAAGTTGCTGAACTGACAAGAGAGCGCAATTCTCTCTCCACCAACGATATAGTTCTGACCGCCGGAGATCACATTCACGCTCTAGGAGTGTCAATAAAGGAAGTGGCATCTGCTACTATCATCGCCGTTATAAAGAGCAGGCCCGCAAGTGTGTTTCACCTTGTGCATTTGTGCAAAAAAAAACGAGTAAGCTCTGTCATAGCTGGAATGGCAGAGCCCTCGAAACATACCAGCCGGTTATTTTTATTAGACCGCAAGTCTGGCCAGAAATTTCTCATAGACTCTGAAGTGAAATCTGTGTCATCCCACCTTCTCCAACTATGAATAAATCACCTCAGTCTAACTTCTCCTTATTTGCTGCTAATAATACCAAAATTCCAGCCTATGGTATGGTCCGTAAAGAACTGAACCTGGGTCTGAGGCGACCTTTATCTGGACTTTCATAATTGCTGATGTATCATCTCCTATAATTGGTGCTGATTTTCTAAAGCACTTCAACCTTTTAATCGACCTTAAGAAAAAAAGGTTGGTGGATGTGGAAACTTCTCTTTTCACTTCTTGTGTTTTTTCAAATATTGTACAGCCCTCAATCCTCACTGTAGATGCAAACATCAGTTTTAAAAACATCTTATCGGAATATCCAGACCTCAGCAACCCTTCTTTAATTTCCAAATCAGCATCACATGGCACAGTCCACCATATTATTACTACTGGACCACCAGTCACTGCCGGCCTAGAAGGCTACACCCTAAACTGTATGATGCAGTGAAGGTAGAATTTGAATTTCTTCTTGCTCAAGGCATTATTAGACCTTCCAAAAGTCCCTGGAGTTCTCCTCTTCATGTTGTGCCCAAATCTGACTCTACAGTTAGACCTGTTGGGGATTACAGGCAGCTGAATTCTGTTACTGAGTTCGACAGCTACCCCATGCCTTATTTGAATGACTTTGCTCATGCACTACATGGCAAGAAGATATTTTCCAAAATAGACATTTTTAAGGCATTCCACCAAATCCCTATAGCTGAGTGTGATATTCCTAAGACAGCTGTAACAACTCCATGGGGTCTTTACGAATATACCCATTTGTGTTTTGGCCTTGTGAATGCACCACAAACCTTTATGATTCATGCATGAAGTACTAAGAGGACTTCCTTTTGTTTTGTCTACTTGGATGATATTTTGTGTTACTCAGAAAATGCTGAGGAGCATCGTTCTCACTTAAGAACTATATTCCAAAGACTGAGCTCATATGGTTTAAAACTAAATATCTCTAAATGTGTATTTGGTGTGACTGAACTCATTTTCCTTGGCCACTTTATCACTCCTGATGGCATTAAGCCATTGCCTGACAAAGTTCAAGCAGTTCTTGATTACAAACAACCAGAGACTGTTGGCTCTCTGAGAAAATTTTTAGGACTGTTAAATTTTTATAGACGTTTCTTGCCCAAAGCAGCTGAACAACAGTATCTTTTAAGTGAATTTTTAAAAGGTTCTAAAGGTAAGAAGGACTCAAAGCCTTTAAACTGGTCTTCTGAGGCAATTACAGCATTTCAGAGGTGTAAACAAGCTCTTGCTGATGCTGCACTTTTTGCTCATCCTTCACCTTCTGCCCCGCTTGCTCTTCATGTGGACGCCTCTGATTATGCCATAGGAGGTGCACTTCACCAAGTTGTGGACTCTGAGCTACAGCCATTGGCTTTCTTTTCCAGAAAACTTACTTCATCTGAAAAGTCTTACAGTGCCTACGACCGTGAACACCTTGCTATCTACTCGGCTATCCGACACTTTTCGGTATATGCTGGAAGCTAGAGATTTCACAGTGTTTACTGACCACAAGCCCTCACTTATGCTTTTAGGCAAAAAGTGACAAGTGTTCTCCACGGCAGATCCGTCAGCTGGATTTCATCTCTCAGTTCACCACAAATATTGTACACATTCCAGGATCTGACAATATTGCTGCTGATGTTCTCTCTCGTGTTTCTGCAATCACCTTCCCAAGTCAAATTGACTATGACTGTATTGCTGAGACACAACAGACTGATCAGGAGATTCACACCCTTATAGCATCTGGAACTTCCTTGGAACTCAAAAAGGTAACTTTTCCCAATTCGTCTACTGAAATTATGTGTGATCTATCAACGGGCACAGCCAGACCCTACATCCCAAAACAGCATCGCCAAGATGTTTCTCTGCTATGCATAATTTATCCCATCCTGGCATACGTCGATCAGTGCATTTGATGAAGCAGCGTTTTGTTTGGCCATCAATCTCATCAGATGTAGCTAAGTGGGCAAGACACTGCCTAGCTTGCCAAAAATCCAAAATTCATCGTCATACTAGATCACCTCTTTCATCATTTCAAGAACCTTCCCAACGTTTTGATCATGTTCATCTGGATCTCATTGGACCTCTACCTCCATCAAATGGCTACACCTATTGCCTGACAATGATTGACCGTTTTTCGAAATGGCCAGAGGCCCAACCTCTCAAAGACATAACTGCTGAGACTGTGGCTGAGGCCTTCTTTTCCTCTTGGGTGTCTCGCTTTGGAACTCCTGCAATTCTCACAACCGACAGGGGCAGGCAGTTTGAGTCCTCGCTCTTCAAAGCTCTTAGCAAACTACTTGGTGTTCAGAAGTGTCGTACAACTGGATACCACCCTCAAGCTAATGGGATGATCGAAGAATTGCACCGCCCATTGAAAAGTGCAATCAAATGCCATGCTACTGAGCGTTGGACAGAAGTACTCCCTATCATCTTACTTGGTCTACGAGCTTCTCTTAAAGAAGATATTCTGTGTACCCCAGCTGAATTAGTTTTTGGGACCACTATTCGACTGCCAGGGAGATGTTTGACTCTTCCAAACCAGACGATGATGTTGTGAATTTTGTTTCGAAACTTAAGTCTCACATGCAATCACTTCACCCTAAACCACCAAAACACCATGGCAAACGTCCAGTTTTTTATCCATCCAGGACTGTTGGAAGCAACACATGTTTTTCTTCGCCGAGACATGTTACGTCGTCCACTTCAACAACCCTATGATGGCCCTTTCAAAGTCTTACAAAGGAAGGATAAAGTGTTTTTCCTTGACATCAATGGTAAACGGGTATCTGTATCTATTGATAGATGCAAACCTGCCTTCTTTCTTAACACTGAGGACTTGCAACTACCTCAAACCAAGAATGAAACACCTGCTACTGTGGAACCTAATGCAACAGCTTCAACACCTGCTACTGTGGAATCTGATCCAACAGCTTCAACGCCTACCCAGCCATCTACACGTTCTGGTCACAAAGTTCATCTTCCAACTAGGTATCGTTGACACTGGAAGGGGAGTATGCAGCGACCTTACAGCTCAACATAACGACTCCAAAACTGAACTGAATTGATCTGTTATTATTGTAGCGTGCCTGGTTCCATGTGTTGTTGTTTTTAGAAGTTTACCTCTTAATTGCACATTTAATCTAAAGTTAATAAATGTTTATTGTTATTTAATTCAACCGTGTTGTGATGAAGAATGCTTAACCACGCAACGCGGCAAGTTAATATCCTCTTTCATGTCACTATAAAAATCATCAGTTTTTATTTCATATATAAAAGAATCGGTGTCTGTATACATGAGCCGTACTTTTTGAGTCATAACGGTGCTTCATGTACTCATAGCGAAAAGAATACGTTAGAACTTTTGATATATCTAAACTACCATTCCTACTTGTATTGGTTTGAAAAATTTGATTTGGGTTTTTTTAGATGGACGGCCATTAAGTTTTCAGAAAATATTGTGCCTCGATTAAAATTTGATTTCGCTATTAACTTTCGAGCCTGCTCTTCTGTTGAACATAAACGTATATCTACTCTTCTTACATTTTCCATCGTTTTCCCGAAAATGCTATTATTCATTAGTTTGTAATAATCCTTTTGAAAGTCATTTACAGATTTAGTTCTTAATTTAGTATTATAATCTATGTAATTTCTAAGCCAAGGAGATTGAAAAAATTTTAAAACGCGATGAATTTTTTTCAAGACTAACCCTAATTTTAAATATAGCTTTAAATTAGAATAATGGAGAATATATTTTGCTTTTGGTTCCAAAGTAGTTAAAAGTCTAGGCTCTTTACAATTAGGTGGGGGCTTATTTTCAGGGGCAAGGGGAAATTCTAAAGGTTTGTCATGCAAATCGGAAGGATATTCAAGATCTACTTCCAAGATGTAACCTACATCGGATTCATCTGATAAATTTAAAATATCCTGTTCAATTAAATCGTTATCACTCCAAACAAAATCTTTTAAGGGTAGATATTTACTCATTGCATAACCGTACAAATTTTTTTTGCGTCAAGATACATTAAATATTTTATCTCCTCATCTGGGTTAAAATTAGACATATATCTGTTGTTAGCTATAGCATAACGATTGCAACACTGACTTATACCTCCTCTTACACCCTTTTTTATAAAAAGAAGCATGTCGTAATCTGTGAACAGTTTGATAGCTACTTTAGTATGTAATAACATAGCATCCCATGATAAAGCTGGGGTGGTAAAATACCAACAGGGGTCAAGTTTATAAGTTTGCATGCATATTTTCCGAAAGTTTTCAAAGAGATCTGTTAACAATAGAACATCTGTTTTTACATATAATTCACAGTATTCACCAAGATTATTTAAATGAAATTCATTAAATACTTTACATGCATGATTATAATCCTCTACACTTATAGCCTCCTCATTTAGTTTATTGTAAAATTTGCTAATAGGTGGTAAACAAGAATCTTTACACTTTTCAAAACTATCAAAATAATCATACGGAAAAACTCCTTTTCTTAAAAGTAAATCTATTTTTTCTGAGTCAAAATAATGTTTCATATATTTAAATTCATCTTTTTTTAGTGTTTTTATCAAATTTTCCAAACTAGAAGACATGAATTTGAAAGAATCTAAAACCTTAACTGAAAATCATTTGAAATATTTTTACTGAAGGAAATATATTTTTTCTTCGGTGTTCGGAATTAAATTAATTTGTTTTTCATCATATCCTAACTCATTAATAAAAATATGGGCGTCATATCCTGAAAGATTAGGGAAGAAAACAGGCAAAAAATTTGGGGGTTTCATTTGCTAAATTACAACTATTGCAACAAGGGCCATTAAATTTTTGAGTAACATGATTATGATCCCTAACCTTGATATTGTTTTCGTGAAAGGTTTGACCACAAACATAAAAATTATTAGCATTATCATACAATTGCTTTTCTGATTCAGTAAGAGATAATAAAGGTTTTGATTTTTTATAAATATTATCAATTTCTATTGCATCTTTTTCTAACTTTTGAATAAAACTTTTGGGGCATCAATACCTCTATATACTACTGGATCTTTATAATGCCCCCTTGATAACTGATAAAATAACAAAAACCTATTGGGACATGTTTTTCATAAATATTTGTAAAGGAAAAGTTTGGATTAGGACAGCAAGTATCAGTTTTTCCTAGTTACACACTCGAAATCCGCATATACAACAAAAGGTATTTTTAAACAATGTTGAAAATTTTTAAATTTTAAAAACTTACTTGTTTCTGACGGCATTACTACCCTTGCAGGATTTTTATGTATACACATCTCATTGTGCTGAAGAAGTTGGTATTCTGTTTGGAAAGCACTTAAACATCTTTTTTACATATAAATGTTTTATGTTGATGTTTTGAGAGTTGTTTCGAAACAAGTCGAGATAAGCTTTTTAATGAAACAATAATGTCCAAACTCTCCATTTTTTACGTAAAGCAAATCTATATGTTTCTCACACACTATATCACTAATGAGGAGAGGAAATATTTTTAAATCTTCTTCAAAAGAATAAATGTTTATTCCTATATCGTTCATTTTTGAAAATTTTTCACCTCGTTAAGCGGTGTTGGAAAGGATATTCCATCCAAGTTCAGCTTATTTAGGTGGGGGACATAACTTGACGTTTTGTTGGGGTTGCTGGTGTTGGGGCAAAGAGCTGCGAGAATAGACCACATGAAACACTGAGAGTCCTTTTTATTGATAACATTGATGATTGCCTTTGTTTCAGCGATCTGCTTCGGCACCTCGATGAAGGATGATGAACCTCTGAAAGGGGAGAATAATGGTTCGTGCGGACTTCGAGTCTTAAGATTTCGTCCAGTGTCCAGCCCGAGTCTCTACCTTCAAAATCCTCACTTTCTTTCACTATTTTTCTCAGACATGTCGTCATAAAGTCTGGCGAGATTAGAGTTTCTTGTAATACCTCATTATTCGGCGTTTTGAATTCTATGTTCTTTATCATTTTCCAGCATCTGTCGCTTTCGAGTAAATGCAATGAACCCATTTACTCACTTTCAAAGCTTTTGTAAGTTTCCAGTTCATTGCGAAAAATAAAGATTGTCTCTTCTTTTCTTAAGAGTAGAAAAAGCAAAATATTTTCCAGTTTTTAAAGCTTCAAGAATCTTTCAGTTGAAATTCTGATGGTGAAATTATTTACAAAAACGCTGTTATTCAGGAAGCAATATTGCATTCCTCGTGAATGATTTTCTACGGAATCGAAAATCAGCACCTGAAGGAAGATATGTATTTTTAAGAGCTTTGAATGATGTAAATTTACCGAAAAATCTAGATGTAAATAAAAATTGTATCAGAATAACAAAATTATTAA
>BMAU01003432.1:0-12529 GCA_019973935.1 Trichonephila clavipes
CTGGCAAAGAGATAGCACGCCGTATAGCAGATAAAATCACACCGAGTTGCTGCCTCAGCGAGAAATGGAGAATAATCAATCTGTTAGACGACATCTGGATGCTTTTACCCGAGGTCGAATCATTGGGAAGTTGGAGGAAGGCTGCAGTGTGACAAGTGTGGCTGCAGAGTTCGGAATTGCTCACAGCATCGTTTCATGACTTTGGAGACAATTTCAAACTACAGGAACAGCTATCCGGGGGTTCAGTAGGGGTCGTCCACGAGGAACCACACTCGCAGATGACCGGTACGTTGTCTTACAGGCCAGAAGAAACAGGCGGCAGACAGCGGGAGAAATCGCTAGACACACGACACAGGCGACTGGACGACCGATAACGCGTTTTACCGTGGCCAGAAGACTGCACGGTTGTGGTCTGTTTGCACGACGCCCTGTACGGTGTGTACCTTTAACGCCTGCCCATCGGAGAAGGCGTTCTCTGTGGTGCCGGGAACACCGGAATTGGAGAGACAATGAATGGGGACGAGTACTCTTTACAGATGAGAGCAGATTCAGTTTGAGTAGCGATTCTCATCGCATATTCATCTGGATAGAGCGGGGAAGCCTCAATCATCCCTCGAACATCATTGAAAGGGACAGGTATGGAGGTCGCGGTGTTCTCGTTTGGGGAGGCATCATGCTTGGTAGTCGTACAGACCTTCACATCTTCGACGCAGGTTCAGTCAACGGGACCCGTTATTGTAACGAGATTCTTCTTCCATATGTGCGTCTTTTTAGAGGCGCTAAAGGTCTTCAGTTCCTTTTCATGGATGACAATGCACCATGTCATCGCACATTAGCTGCCGAACAGCTCTTAGAGAGTGAGGATATTGAACGTATGGATTGGCCGGAACGAACTCCGGATCTCAATCCCATAGAGCATGTATGGGATTTTCTAGGCAGACGCTTGGCAGCTCGTGCCTTACCACCAGTAACGATTCGGGAGCTTCGATTGGCGCTGCAAGACGAATGGGCAGCAATGCCTCAACAACTCATTGACACCCTCATTCTCAGCATGGGCAGACGCTGTGAAACCTGCCTAGTAGTCAGGGGAGATCATATCCCCTACTAAAGACCGGATGTTTCTTGCTGGACACCCATCACAGGGATGTTTCGGCCTTCAGTCGCATTGCGCTCCATGCTACTTTTTCAATCAAGCTTCTTTTTATCCTTCTGATTTCTATTTAGTAAGTGTTGCTTACATTACACATGTCCTTACGTATTGGTGATCTTACGGTATTAAATATGTTGATTTGGAAAGCTTTTCTACAAAGTTATATAGAAAAAACCGTCCCTCGTCCTTAATTTTTGCACACCAGTGTATATATACATATATATATATATATATATATATATATATATATATATATATATATATATATATATTATGTGTATTCTTAATTTTACATATTATGTGTATAATTAATTAATAAAATACATTAACAAATGTATAAAATACCTTTAAAATATTGTAAAACAGTTCTGTATGCTACTAATAAAGTTCATCAAAATGCATATTTCGAAAATTTTTAAAATTGAGTTAATAAATTATCTGCAGTTTAATATGGAAGAATTTTAAGAAAACATTTAAAGGACTTTAAGATTTTAAACCAAAAAAATTACAAATATTTTTAAAAATACAAATTCAATGCAAAAATATCGTTTAGATAAATAAATTGCAAAATTTCAGGCGTTAATTTTAAATTTCAAAGGACGATTATTAAATAGATAATTAATTTGAATATATAGTGATATCTTAATAATATAGAATTAGCAGCCCTAATTAGCAGAAAACAATGACTTGAAGCCTGAATAACTTCCAAAGCATTTTTAAAATTAAGTTTCAATCTTATTAAACTATGTTTTATTTGTGATTAATACATAAAGGCTTTAATTCTCAATCGTTTAATTGCAATGAATACAAATATAAAATACTTCAGAACATGACCACTCATCCAAGACATAAAGGAGAGGCTTTTAATCAGTGTCCCGTAGAACACTGGTGCACTAAAAATGAAAAAGTCGATATTTTCAGTGTGCAATAGTTTTTATTTACTATTTCATTTTACTATTATATTTCTCAAAAATCCTTTAAAATGTGTTTTTATGATTGTGAAAAGGTTTAAAAGCGTTAGTATGTATATTTAAGAAAAAATTCTAGTAATAATAGGTTCCAATCTATAGCAATATTTAAAATCTTTAGAAAAAGGCAACAATAAGAATGTCAAAATTATGACAGAAGTTTCTTATAAAAACAACAGGAAAAGGATTTAATTAAAGTTTTATTGTTACAGAACAATAATTAATGTGGAAGAATATAAGTACTATTTTTTGTTGTTGTTGTGTGTGTGTTCCTAGTATAAAACTATTTAATTAAAGTGGAAGCGAAATGTGCATTACAGAAATAAAAATATGATAAAGTAAAAAATTATAAAGTAGATAAATGATTTTAAATAAAATCGTTGAGAAAGCCGAATAGATGCATTAAAACCACTAAGGTATCAAGTAGGAAGGATATACGATGCTTTACTTGCTGTTTGTAATATAATATAATTCGAAGATTGACAACTTTATAAGAGTTGAGGCTTCTGGACTATTAAGTTGTGTTAAATAATTTAAGTTCTTATGCTGCATTGTAATTTGGTACAAAATCTTAAATTGTATCAATCCTATAAGTAAGCTCTTGCATACAGAAGACTATGATTTACACTCATGTCCATAAATTAAGGATGATGAAGTTCCGACAAAGAAAGAGACAGAAGCAAAACAAATTTGACTTATTTGTAAAGTCTATTTATTAAACAAAAGGTAAAGAGCAAAAAAGATGCTATATGTTTGACATAATTAATAAAAATTGCGATTTTTACTCCTGGAGCAAATTTCAAAAAAGAACCTATTTACAAAAAACAGTATAACATGGTTAGTATGATGTTTAGTGTTACTCTTATTGGTAAACTAATTTAAATTTTGCAAAACTAGCAGTGAAATTTATGTGTCGAGGAGGCATGAAGACGAAAAACAGTTTCTTAAAATTGGCTTTTAATAATCTATCATAAAGTCACTCTGCTCGTTACTGGAGCGATAAAATAAACAATAAGTTCAAAAATCAACATTACCAGAGACATCCGATTCGAACCGTCTTCTAATATTGTAAAATGAATTTCTAATCTAAAATGGTGATGCAACCTGCAGTTGCATTGCCAACCAGCCTTTCTCTCCCTCTAAGAGTTTAAACCACTCACACACTTCTTATATTTCCGTTTCTCCTTCCTTCTCTAAAAACTAACATGAGCCGAGTTTAAATACTCGCTCGATTTGCATGGCAGTTGCTGCCAACCACAAATCACGAAACTCAAAAAGATCGGGTTCGAATCGGTGTGCTTACTTTCATTGAGATCATGGAACGGGATTGGAAAAACAACACAAGGAGATCATAAAAATTTGGATCCGACTTTTTAAATGTCTAACAGTTAGTAACGGAGTATGTCTCCGGGACGATGCAATACAGGCCTTACAAAGCCTAGGCATGCTGAGTATCAAATTATCAATCTGATCTTGGGAATATTACAGCAGTCATCAAGCAATGCCCTCCGAAGTTCCGGTAGACAGGTGGGAGGGGGTTGACGGGCTGCAATTCGTCAGCCAAGCATATCCCACACATGCTCTATTGGATTCAAGTCCGGTGAGTATGCTGGCCAATCCATACGGGTGATATCCTCCGATTGAAGGCATTCGTCTACAATGTTTGCATGGTGAGGACGGGCGTTGTCATCCATAAACAGAAATTCAGCACCCATGGCGCCCCAAAACAAACGTACATATTGTTCCAGAATGACATCCCGATAGATGTGGCCTATCATCGTTACACTCTGAACATGCAGGTCAGTTCTGGAACCAAGAATAATTCCTCCCCAAACGAGCCATCCTGCACCACCGTAACGGTGTCGTTGAATGGTGTTCTCTTGGTGGTAACGGGTACCTGGCGCTCTCCATATTAAAGTTCGGCAAGAATCAGACTGCAAACTAAACCTGGACTCGTCGGAAAACATCACACAAGACCACTGTTGTGGTGTCTACAATGTATGCTCTCTACTCCAGGTTAATCGCAGGAGACAGTGAGTTGCTGTAAGTGGAACACATCTGACAGGCCTACGAGCATATAGACCAATGTGCCCTAAGCGTCTGTACACGGTCTGCCTTGAAACTGTCGTACCGGTAGCTGAAGAGACAGGTCTGATGCTGTGCTTCGTTTGTTTCTTTTGGCAGTAACTGCCAAATATACCGGTCCTCATTCGGCGTTGTAAATCAGAGGCGACCTGTGCTGTAACATCTACTCACGTTACCATCATCTTGGAATCGTTGCCAAAGCCTGGAGATGACACTCAGGGCGATTCCAAGTTCCTCGGATACTTCCAGCTGGCTACGTCCACATTCCAGTCGTCCAATAATTCTACCACGTAAAAAATCATCCAAATGCTTCCTTTGTGCCATAACTATGCGGTTATTGCACTGAAAGGCTTTTAAAGCGCTTGTGAACAATTTTACTTCTTTGCCACTATTCCTTATATACCCCTCTCTTACACTCTCGTCATTGTGACGAACTATCCGCGCCATCTGGTGGTTTCCTGTAATCTGCATATTCATCTTCAAGATGTGTGTGATAATTCTACAGGTGAAATTTTTATTTTAGAGTTTAATTTCTGTGTAATTCTGAATTATTCTTAATTTATGGACATGAGTGTACCATCTGCTATGGAGTTTTGAAAAATCGTAAAGATTTTTTCAAGGATCTTAGATTGGACACAGCCTTAAATAAAATGCTTTGCGACGCTCGAGAATTCGCTGACGAAATTGACAAACCGGCTACTTTTGAGCTCACCCAGCCACGTCATAGATTTCGAAGAAGGAATGTTAATTTCAACTATGAGGCACGAGGAGATCCGATAGAAGATCCTACTTTGTAATATAAGGCAGGGTTTTATTTTTTCACATTAGATAAAGCTATCAATGCACTTGAATCCAGGTTTGATTTGATCAGTACCCACAGCAACTATTTCCAATTTTTATACAATATTTGTGATTTAAAAGATACTCCTCAAAACGACAAACTAAAGTATTGTAAAAATCTAGAAACAGTGTTAACTGATGAAAATTCATCGGATATAAACGTGCTGTACCTGGCAGATGAGATAGAAGCGGTTTAGGCTTTGCTAAATAAAAAGGAAAGTCCAATCGAGATTTTAAAATTCATATCGAACCTGGATTTTGCTCCAAATCTCGGTATAGTCTTAAGGATATTACTTACTCACACAATAAGTGTGGAAAAAGGGGAGAAAGGAGTTTCTCCAAATTAAAAAAAATTTACGCTCCACAACTAACGAGGATCGGCTAAACGGCTTGACAACAATAGCCATTGACTAAGAACTGGCTGAAGAAATTAGTGTTAAAGAGATTATAGAAAAATTCTCAGAATTAAAAGTGAAAAAGAAACACTTTTAAGTTTAACTCTTGGTTTAAGTGTATTTTTAATATGTAATTAAGTTTTAATACTTAGTGGTTCTATAATTTGTTTTAGTATTTTTTTAATATCTGTATTTTATAATTATACACTAGAAATGACTTTTTTTGTGTGCAACCCTAATTTTAATTTAATGCCCAAAAAATAAATTAATAAATTAGTATTTTTGCTAACCAAAACTTTAACATTATTTATAGCAATTTTTTTTTTTTTTTTTTTGCTCTCGTTTTATTTTACCACTAAGCATGGAAATGGTTTAGGCTATTTCTTTTAATTTTTGTTATAAAAGGGCGGCATTTTACCTCTTTGCCCGGGGCGGCGAAACTGCTAGCGCCGGCCCTACGAAAGCAATATTCGTAGGGAGGTTGTCTCTTTCGCTAACGCTGTTAGCGGAACCTCCCCCCACCCCCACCCCAGTCGCAAAGTTAACCGAAAAAATAAATGAAAATTCAAACAAAGGAATCCAGTTCAATGAAAATAACAATTCAGACTTAGCTCAAGTTATTGAACTGGTCAACATAATCTCTAATATTTTTAAAAGATCACCCGAAATTTTACAATTACTTCCTAAATTAAAAAATTCAGAAGATGGCAAAGCTAAGGCTTTGGGCTTCTTTTCGAAGCTATGATGGATACATTTTAACCACCTTATTTTGTAATTTCTCCTTCTAAAAAAAGTTTAAAATTTTTATTCTTAATTTATTAAAATTTTTACTATTAATTTCTAATCTTTTTATCATCAGTTGCCACCTTCCAAAATTCCCAAGTCCAAATTTTCGAAGCTCACTCCCAACATCCAATCAAGCCTCTCACGAACAGTCTTGCGCCTGCCACCCGATCAAGCCGCTTCAAATACCAGATAGAGGACGGAGGGATGGACGAGACGTTTATGTGCGCCAAAAGGTTTAAGTCGTATTGTAGCTGTAGTGTCAAAAAAGTGTAGTATTATTGAATTCAATACATTCTTATTGTTTGGGGGCGATGAAAATTATGGATGAATAATGGGTCGCAAGTATTGAAAGTTTGAGAAGCACTGCACAACGAGGAATATTGTGGGTTTCTTAATTTTGTGGTTTGGCTGAATGGGAACACTTATTTCTTCCGAACCCTTATCCTCTTTCGTGACATTTCAGATGACTTTAAAAATGCTATTGCCCTTACTTCAGTGCTTCTCAAACTTTATATATTTGCGACCCAATATTCAATCATAATTTTCATCGTGCCCTCCCCCCTTGTTTACAACAACAATGCATTGAATTCAAAGTTCTATATTTTGACGCTAACCCTCAAATACCACTTTAACCTTTAAAGTGCCGCCGGCGTTCAAAAACGACTCGCTTAGCCAAAGCGTTAACTGCTCCGAACGTATTTTAACGTCTTTACGAAGGACGATTTTTTCTGTGATCTGCCAACGATAATATTATTCCGAAGGCTTTGGAATGCAATAAAAGGATCTTGACAGAGTGTTTGCGATGGATTTACTTATTTCAGAAGATTTGCTTATTTATTTTTTTTTCTCCCCCTCTCTTCATACATCACATACGTGTTAAACCGTCGCATTGGGGAGCGAATCGCATCATTTTTAAGTGACATTGAAGGGATTAATCATCAACCATACAACTTATCAAGGTGTTAATATTTGCACATAATTTTATACATAACAAGGCCCTGAGGTCACTGGTAATTCTTAAACTTGTTCTTAACTCTTAGTATTGTTAAAGTAATTGTAAAACTCATTGTGCAGTACTGATATATTTATAAGTGTATTATATCAGTGTAAATGTGTTCACCATTCTTGTATCATGCTCGTTTTGATTTCGTTGATTTTCAGAAACAAAACACAGTAAAAATCTAATTATTGAATAAATAACTAGCATTAATTATAATAAAATTAATCATTAATATCAAATACTAAAGAAATTTTACGTACTATATACTTAGAATTATAATCAATCGGGAAAAAATCAAGGGCTTTGGGGGGTCAGACCCCTAGGAATCCCCTTTTGAGCGTCACTGGCTATAACTAATAAAATTTTATGTGTCATGTTTTTTAAGATTTATTATTAAACAGAAAAACGTTTCAAGAGAGTCCAAGCCAATTTAGATAACTCTTTTCTTTTTTCCAACTTATATATTTGTTACTATTTCGAGAGTGGATATGAGATACATCTTATGCTTGATCTCATTTTTGATCTCAATAGTAGGAAAAAAAAAATTTTAATCTACCATATTTTCCTTTGAACTTGTTCCTACTGAAAAGCAAATCCTAACACAATTTTTTTTAAGGTATATATATTTCTAAAATAAATCTCAGTTAAGACCATTGAAATGTTTTTAATCGTTTTTAATAACTTAAGCCATGATAAGAAGGTTTTCAAAAAATCTCTATTCCTTTATTACTTTCTATTCAACTAACTACTCAACTCCAGCCGTGTTCTAACGATTTAATAAAAAGTTTCCCGTGTATGAGTCAACATATCTCTCGCGTTTTATTTTGTGCAGTCGTTATCTTCTTATGATTTCACAGGGATATTAAATGTATGAGAAAATCGAACTCCGATTGAATCATTCGATCGAATTCATCTTTTTTGAAAAAGCTGATTTTCTTATGAAATGTTTAGATGAACACAATATGGTCTACATCTTTAACTTCATTTACAGCAACGTTGTCAATGAATTGTAAGCATGTTAATTGAGTAAGAAATAATGAGGTTGATTCATGTGACGTCACGATCGCGTGATGATGATGGCACGTGAATAGGTTTTGGTTTGTTTCCCACTTAACTCTAACCTAACACTTCTTTTGTGCACTACATTGCACTTGCTCTTTTACGTTATGCCCTCTACTTTATTGCTGAACATGAGAGATACTGAAAAAAAAATAGTTTTACAAAAATTAAAAACGTAAAAAAAAAAAGAAAATTCAAACTTGTAAAGTTATGATAATGAAAAAAAAATTGTTACGGCTTTTTTGTATATAACTTGACTCGAAACCAGGGCTTCGAACCGAAACTGAAGTGAAGACCGGAAGAAGACGTTATTTCGGTCGGCACGAAAACCGGAAGAGAGCCCCCCCAAAAAAAAAAAATCGGTATATCTTCAGTCATTTTGTTACTATAATCACAACTTATCGATATTTTCCACTTTAACGTCAATCATATAATTATCATCTTTACATGTACAGTGCTCCTCGATTTCCTGTTTTGATGTTCTGTTGTTTACTTATACTTTTCTGTCCCAGCTTCGCTCGAAACTACTTGTAGAAGGCGGACTAAATTTAATTGAATGAACTAAAAGTATAAATGACTTAAGATAAGAAAATAAAATTATTTATTCTGAACTGAACTGGAAACCGTTATTTTTGTCGGAACGAAAATCGGAACTGAATCGATATATATATATGAATGAACCGGAAAGAAAAAAATTGCGGTTCGAAGCCCTGCTCTAAGCTAAACTCAGTGGCGCAACAGCCCATGAGGGTCAAGGATTATTGTGCTCATCTCAGTTTTCTTGATTTTGAACTCTGAGATGCATGAGCCTGTCAGGAGGTCAGTCTGACACGAAACCCCTAGTGTTTAGTTCCCAAGCAAGCTTGGTACTTGGTATTGTACAGGGTGGCCATAATTAAGCTGCAAGTGTTCAAGGGGTGATGGGGAGAAAACTACCGGGGATATTCCTGTGAAATTTGGTATCCACACGTTTCAGAACAT
Organism: Trichonephila clavipes; assembly: GCA_019973935.1. Taxonomy (NCBI): domain Eukaryota; kingdom Metazoa; phylum Arthropoda; class Arachnida; order Araneae; family Nephilidae; genus Trichonephila; species Trichonephila clavipes. Next base: position 9,265 of record BMAU01003432.1, read on the forward strand.
GCTCAAATCAAATATGCAATAATAATAGTAATAATCGCAATTTTCAACCTATAGAGGGCGCTGTGTCGTTTTTCAAGAATTGGGTGTTATTCCAGGCACAAGAGGGTGGCGTCCCGTATACCCGGAAAGAGTGCAACAAATTGATGACGCTGTTGCTACTAGGAGCAGCAGTTCAAGAGTCAGTATGCTGCAACAAGTGAGCACAAGAAGTGTGACTTGGACATTATTTTTTTGCTGGTCAACTGTGCATGAAGTGTTGCACCACATTCTTCGGCGTTATCCGTATAAAATTAAAATACTTTAAGAATTGAAACCTGATGATGACACCCTAAGAATTGATTTTACAAACTTTGTCCTGTCGAAAATCAGTGAAGATGACATTTGGATACGGAGGATTTTCGGGACAGAAGAAGTGCATTTTACACTATCAGGTAGTATAACTGCAGGATATGGGGAACGAGCAACCAATACGCTAAACGTGAAAAACCCCCTCCATTCCCATTATGTAACTGTATGGTGTGAAATGACTTGTGATTTTCTTATTGGACCATATTTCTTTGAGACCCCAACTGCAAGTGGTCCCAAACACTGTAGTGTTAGAGGGACTAGCTACGATGCGATGTTGAGAGAACAATCGATTCCAACATTGCAAGAGAGACATTGTTTAGAAACCACGGCATTTATGCCGAACGAAGCACCAGCTCACATCACTAAATCTGTTAAAAAATTGCTACATGATTCCTTTGGTGCGGACCGAGTCATAAGCAGAGGTTTCGGAAACGCTGGCCCCCACGTTCACCGGACCTTAATCCTTGTGATTTTTATCCGTGGAGACATCTGAAAAATATGGTTTATAGAGAACGCCATGCAACTGTTGCTGAATTGAAATCTAGCATAACAAGAAACGTGAGGTGCGTTACAACAGAGATTATAAATGCTGTTTTACGTTTACAGCATGAAGTTGCATCTGGTGGTTCACATATTGAGCACATCTTGTGATAATTTCGTTGAATAAATGTTTCCACTGCGTCTTTATGGATTGTTTAATTTGTGATCTTAATTTACGTTAATTTTTGATTATATAATACTGAAAAAATTTAATTACTGAAGCGAATTGTGTGGAATTTTGATAAACTGTAAGTGATATTATATATTGTTTATATGCCTCTCAGGATATCATTATACTCTGTCTATCAGTTTTGGAAGTTGTATATGCCACCGGTGAGCGTTGAAATACGGTACGGAACCATCTATCGGGTGAAAATGGAGATTTCTTTTTTGCATATTTGATGAGTACATGTTCTGAAACGTGTAGATCAGCGTTTTTCAAACTGTGGGGCGCACCTCCCTGGTGGGTGTGATGACTCTACAAGGGGGGCGCGAGCATATTGAAAAGTCGAGACAAAAAGATTATTTAAAAAAATTATTAAAATTTACTGAAAGTAAACAACAAAATACATATTCTCTGACATAACAAAAAATAAAATACACATTTACACTGATATATTACAATTATAATTATATCAGTGCTACACAATGTATTTTATAATTAATTTAACAGTACTAAGTTTAAGACAAGTTTATTAATTACCAGTGACCCCATGGGCTTGTTATATAATTAAACCTTGACTGTCGATCAAAAGTTTCGCGATTCGCTTCCAAAGGGCAAGCGTTTTCTACAAACGCACGCGTATGTGATGTATCGGTGGAGGAATAAAGAAGCAAAAATATCCTGGAATAAGTAAGTCCTTCACAAACATTGTCAAGGTCCTTTTATTGTATTCCAAAGTCTTCGAAATAATTTTACGGATAGCAGTGCCCAGAAAAGATCGTACTTCGGAAAGACGTATATATACGTATGAGGAAATGAATGCTTTGGCTTAGCGAGACGTTTGTATACTCAGGGGAGGGGGGTTGCTTAAGAGGCTAAAGTCGTATCGTAGTTTTAGCGTCTAAGTATAGTATTATTGAATTCAGTAAACTGTTATTGTATGAGGGGGCGATGAAAATTATGATTGAATATTGGGTGGCGAATATTACAACTTAGAGAAGCACTGGTGAAGATACTAAATTTCCCTGGAATATTCCCAGTAGTTTTCTCTCCAGCACCCCTTGAACACTTGCATTTTAATTATGGCCACCTTGTATACAAGTCGTTTTTTTTTCTACGTTAATAAAAAGCATGAATAAATCTGACATCTCCTTTAAATGCTTAATTTATAAATAAAAACAAAAGGGAGTCTTGTTTTGGAAAAAACACGAAATGATACATTTGACGTCATGGAAAGGGAAAAATTGTGGCATTGAAATATCGATCTGACTGAAAACCTGAGGCCTGTCAAGAAAGTGTCCATTTACTTAAACTAACAGCATTTTAGGCCCTTTTGTTCATAAAAAATTATCTACGAGTTTAAACTTTTTTTTTATTTATGTGTATTGTTTTACTAAGCTTACGAAAATGTCTTTTTTACGGCTGATATCCGTTCAACTTTCCTCTTTTTATTCAACAAATGACTCACGAGAAAAGATGCAATGTATTTCTACAACCCGCAGCAACATTTTAGATTTTTTTTTATGTAAAGCATCCATTTTTACAATAATTTAAAAAATAGGTTAGATTTCCAAAATATTTTTTCCACTTTTCTTGATATTCCTATTGATTTAATTATTAAGTCATTTTCTGGAATTAAGCTGGATTTTGACAAGTACTGAAAACTGTAGTGTTAATTAGCATAATGGGATCGTGTGTTATTGAGACTTGATTAAGAAATCTTTAAAATTACGAAAAATACTCGTATTCTTAATTTATAACTTTTTTGCTGCTAGTTTTGGTAATATATACCACAGTACGTATTAATGGTTCCCAATGTATCCATTTCCAGTCTAAAGCTATAATGAAAACGTGGAAGGTAAAATAAAATTGAAATGTCTAAATGTACATTTATAAAGCTTTATTTCGGAGAAACAACCTTTTGCTGCACACACGACTTTAATCATAAATACTAATCCTGTTATTTTCATGCATAAAACTGGGGATGGCGGTAATAAAAATAACTGCATCAATTCTGCATTTATTTTACTTGAGACCAATGAACGACAAATACATGGTGTGTGCTCATTCCCATGATCGTATATTAATACAATTTTCATTCAGAGATTTTTATGAAGATAATTCTTATATATATATATGGTTCTTTTTATATTTCTCTCCAAAGATAATCTGAAATGTATAAAATGACATCCCATCAAAATGGGAATTTTCTTT
>BMAU01003436.1:0-16575 GCA_019973935.1 Trichonephila clavipes
CCCACCCGATTTTTATACAACATAACTATACTTTCCAATTTTTAATAAGTTTCTAAACTGAGTCTATTTCGATGCATTTTTAAAAGAATTTTTGAATGTTTTGTATGAATTTGTTATATTTTTACAAGTATAAGAAATCCATGCAGAACGATTGTGAATACAAATTATACAGCAAAATTCAAGATTGTACGCCTTCATTATACAGACGGATAATAAAGATTATGTCATAATAAAATTCATACTTTGCTTTTTTTTTTAGAATCGGTGATTTAAAAATTAAATACCAAAAATTTTATTTCTTACGATTTAAAAAATTACTCACAATTTTAATGAATTATTTTACCCCTTTCGTTATATATAAAAATAATCACAGCAAACTTTTTTTTTTCCGTGTGTCAAACGTTGTTTGCACAAAAGATTGAAAATTTTGCTTTAAAAATTACAGATTAAAAAAAAGATTTTTATGTTTCCCGTCTAATAAGTCCCGTTTACATGGAAGCCGGCATAATACCGGCAATTTCGAAATGCGGATGAAAGCCTGGATTATACCGGTATTTTTTCGACCCGTTTACATGAGAATCGGGTGCGTTTTCATAAGAATCAGGGGATTGGTTGATAGATTCACGTGATTATAAAATATAACCATGGAAACAACTAGAATTTTTAGCGCGATTATCAGGAAGAGGATATGTGATTATGTTTTCGTTTTTTTACCGCCAAACATTTCTATGCTCTTGCACATTTAAACTATACCCACTAAAATTTCGTATTTGACTATACGTGGTTGCTCAATTATAGTAAAAGAAGTCGACTGTCGGAAAAAAATCTCTTTAATATCCCGGTAAAAATTCGAGTGTTTAGTAAACATGGATAAGAACGACATTTGTTTTCAATACCAACCATTTAGAAACCGTCGCCGCCAAAAACCGAACTCCTTTCTACTAGTTTTGTGTTAACATAAGAAACTTCTAAACAGATTGAAACGGCTAGCGATTTTGGGTGTTATGTTTTGATTAGAAACCCTACGATTTAGCAAGAAAAAGCTTGGCGGGATAAGTGGCCGAACAATCCAATCGGATTTGGATAGATGTCTAAAGGAATGGAAATTTTTGTTTATTTTTAAATTAAATTATATAGAGAACATACATAAAAAGATAAAATACAATAGGTTAGCTTAATTTTTTTATTTGTTTTACACATCTTTAGAGTAGTTAAAAAAGAGATATTTCTGTATTTAATTATCTAAAATAAGAACACAAAAATCTGATATGTAATCATACATGTCATATTAAAACAAGTATATATATATATATATATATATATATATATATATATAATTTATACCACTTTCAAACATTAGAAATGAAAATTACCATTTGTAAAATTATATATAAAAAAATCATGTAACATTTTGAAAGTCTGTATTCGCAGTACTATTTTTAGTAAAAAAATATAATTTATAGAGAATTACATTCTGAGTGTGGTAAAAAATTAAGGTATTAAAATGTCTGTATTATAGAATATAATACAGTGCATAAATTGAATATTAAATTCATGTTCTCTTGTACATAATCAAAATAAAATGCCATTTTTAAATCCATAATTCTTTTAGTTAAAAAAATAATTATTAAATATTTGTGTGGTATCTATTTATTATGTGATGATTTCTTAACACATTTGTTTTCCAGAATTTGACTGATACAAATTTTTCTCACACAGATGTACCTTTTTTACTATGGATAACAAATATGCAATTATTGGTATTTGCACAATTAAAATGTAAAATTCAATAATTTTGATAAATTTCATATAAAGATTTTGCACTTGTTATTGAAATACCAACGTTGTGTGTTAAAGAAATCTGTGCAACCCCAGCTGAAATGCATTAAGCATAAGAATACTCTGGATTTTTTACATAAGTATTAAAGTCTAAATGCTAATATATATTGATATTATCCTGCTAATAAGTTTAAGACCTAAATAAATCTGTCGCATTGAGTTAGTTACAAATATTGACCCAAGAAGTGTACTTAAATCAGTTCTATGATATTTATGGGAAAGTAGGATCATGAAACCAAATACGACTTTACAAATAGACATTTTCTGTAGGATGTTTACTTTCTAAAAACAATGGAAATATTCAGAATTTTAATACAGCCTTTTCAACTCTCTATTTATCCTTAAATGAATAACTTGACATTGTTGTGCACAATAATCTATATTCATGAAAAATTCAGTAAAAAAGGTAATTTCAAAGAAATATTTTCAAAAGTAAGTGTTTCCTCATTCAAAATCACTGATATTTTTGAATAACATATGCTTACGGGACAAATTTAGGGTGCTTGTATTGTATAATATTGACAAATTTCTTAAAATCAAAAAACCGCCAAATGCTGTGATATACAGCCAATAGTAGAAACTGTCCCTGATCAGGTTTGCACACAGTAACAATAATAGTGATGTAATTGTTTTTAAAAATTTGCTGTCTTTTTGCTTGGCGAAATTAGTCGGCTGTTTAATGCATGTTTCAAAATTTGTGGAATGGTACGAGTACTGATTTAGCATTTCTTAGAGAAACTTTGAAGTAATTTAATATTTTGCTCATGTGTAATTTGGGAAACTGAGAAGTTTCATGAAATTTAGGAATGCCCTGGTAAAAGAATCTTGCTTACAATTAGTACACACATTGTGATTAATTTATTAATGATAAACTTTGGTAACTTATCGTATTAATAATAATTGTTATTAATTTTCAAACATTAAATTTCAGATTGAGAATTCTGAATCTTTTTTCTGATGTCGTTTCATCTTCCATTTTTTAAGGTATTAATGTAATATATAAAATGATACTTCAGTTGCATATCAGTGATATAACGAAATAACATGTCACGTATTTGTTTCTTTTATTCAACTTCTTTCTATAAGTTGCATGATTTCAGTATTCTAATTTGTTCTATGTAAATTCTGAAAGTTGACTGTACAGAAGTGGATTTTATAATTCTGCCAGTTTGTAAGATCTGAAATTTCAAAATTCTAGGGATATTTCATTTAATCTAGACCCATACCATATACAATTTCTCACAAATACTATGAAAAGTTTTGTAGCTTACCTATATACAAATGTTATAGGTTTTTGCTTTCTAGTTTCTGGTATATTTCACACAGTTGGCTGACTAAAAGACTAGTTTTTGCCATTAATTTCTTTGAAAACAAGGGAAGACCATTTCAAATCTTACTTTTTGTAAATTTATTGTATCTAAAAAAAGAAAAAAAGCATTAATTTGATTAAAACAGTTTTGATAGTATTGAAATTAGAGTAAATAAAATTCGCAGAAACTTTGAAGAAAGAAATGTTTATTTAATTTTTTTGTTTACTATTAATTGCCTAATCACTAGATGTTTAAAAAGTTAAGTTTTTATGTCATAAACCTAAAGTGAACATTTTAGAAATTCTACGTAATTTGACCTTTTTTATCTATGAAATCTTTGATTTAGAGATAATGTTCTTCCTTTTTTTGTTTTATTTCATTTGTTTGGGTTAATGTGTGTGTGTGACATTTAGTACTTTTGTAAATATTTTTTAAAAATTAATACTTTTTGTTCTAAATAATTTGCAAAAAAAAGCCATTCATAAGATTTTCAGAGAATTTTATTAGATGTTATCAATAAGATAAAAATTGAGATATAATAATTGTAAAAGATATTATGCATGTTGAATATTGGCAGATAGATCCTCGATTTGTCCTTATAGTATAATGTTACTCTTTCAGAGAGTCTGATTTATATAGCAGATCATGGAATGCTTTATTTACTTATAGTGCATTCATGTAATGTTAAAATTAAGTGTCGATAAATGATGTATATTAAAATGAGTATGATTATTATATAAAACTGTATACGTGAAATTTTCACGAAAACTATTTAATTTTTTCTACATTATAATTTTATTAAAAAGCCTATTTCTTTAAACATGTTTCTTAATTTATTCAAAAACATCCAATTTATTTATTTCAGAATGTTGAGACACGCAATTTTAAGAAAATTCACCTTTTTGAAGGTAATGATTACAAAGGAAGTCTGTATAAAGCATATGAAATGTTAGTTTTTATAAGATTATTTCAGATACCCAAAACATTTCAATGATATTAAAAGCAATTTTATTTCCATCTCAGAATTCCTAATTGTAAAACAAAAACTTTCATATTAACCAACTTTAATTAAAAAGCTAAATTACAATTTTTGTTTGTAAAAAAGAGTGTATTTTCTTAGATGTGCAATGTTTTAATACGAACTTGTTCATAGTATGTTTTATAATTTTGGGATTATTTAATCCTTCGAGGAGAAAAAAGTAGTACTTAGCCAACTTTTATAAAATAATTTTGTATGTATATGTTTATAAAGAGATCTCTTTTGGTAAAGTAAATCATGGTTTGCTTTAATAACAAAAAATTAAATGGTTAAGTGAAAGTGGATCAAAACTGAAAGATTTTAAAAAAGAAATTTTCTTTTTAAGTTCTTATCCTAATGAATTTAAGGGAATGTTAATATAAAATAGATCATTCTATTGGTTATATCAACTTTCACAGTAAAAAAATCAATACACCTTTATGGAGTTATTTAGTTACAAGATATTACTAATTTTTTACTTCTCATATGGAAACACTCAATTAGATAAATAAAGAAAAAGAACAAAAAAAAATGCATTTTTTGTGTATATTCAAAAGAATTATATTGTAATATTTTCAAATCAATCTCAAAAACTGTATTAAAATATATGTATCATCTTATTAAAATATTGAAACATACATGTAGAGCATACTAAATATAAATTTATTTTACATCCTTCTCCCTGTACCTGAATTGAATATAATTTTTATTGAAAACGGGCACTGTAAACTTCTAAATCCCCGGACAGTTGTATCCAATTCGTTTTGGTCTCCCCAGATGTTTATGAGGGTTATTATTTCTTCTGTTGTCTAACGCGAGCAATCAAAAACAGCAGCCATCTTGAATAAATGAATCTCTGGCGCAATGCATCATGGGAGAATTAGAAAACAGTCTCCTTTTTACCCCCCAAAGTTCCTAGTCGAAAGAAGGTACAAAAATAGACCTGCATTTCAAGCTGCAATTTGCCGGGTCTCCGTGTAAACGGGTACAGCAGGTTCGTTCCGGCATATTGCCGGCAATTTTCGTCCATGTAAATGGGGCCATAGACATTTTTAAAGAATTCAGGAAGGTAATATGTCTCTTACAATTCTTTTTAAAAATTACGGTTGCTTGTTATCGATGTGTGAAATTTGGAAACATCAGCAGAAAATGAAGTGTGAAAAAGGAAAACTTAAAAAAAATATATATTTGTAGACAACGTTTATGAAAAGTGAATGGCCGTCAAAATCTGGTTTTCATTCCAAAACAAATTTCATGACTTTGCTTAACACAGAATTCCTTATTTAGATTTCTTATGAAGCTTGCCCGGAAAAACAAATTGGGCAACCTTTCTTTTCCCCCACCTCTTCTTTGCCGCTTGTAATGTATTTTAAACAAACTAGATTTTTATTTTGAGTACCATTTTTTAAGCAGCAGGTATGCAGCAATCGATTTGTAAATAAATATTTCTAATTGTACTGTATGTACCTTACAGGAACGACGGACCGTATTGTAATTAAACAGTTTATTGAAAAAACACATAGATAAAAGAACCTTTACAATTTACTATTCCGCTATGGAAATAAATGGGCCTAAACCTGAAAAAAAAAATTTCCACTGAGAAACGTTAATAGGGTGAAATCCTTAAATACCAGGCGAACGCTGTAGTTAAACTAACAACAGTCTTTTATATTACATCTCCATTGTCATCCCGCACTAACTCGACCTTACCGCACATTGCTCAAACATGCCACCCGGCCTTGCAATATGAATATACACACACATTCAAGCTAAAATCCACAATATAAAAAAGAAACATACAATAATACTAAACACATAACACAATATATTAAAAAAATATCTGACTGGAACACTATATTACTCGTATGTTTCCAGAGACATCACGCATAATTTGGAAATTGTTCTTTTGATTACTCTTGATGCAGTTGTAACATCCGCAACATAATGCTGTTATCGTTTCCTTCATAAGCCTTGGTTATACGATCTATGATCCATTTGAATAGAGGTAAATTGTCCTTTTTAACACCATATCACCAGATTTAACATTTTGTTTAAGAACACCCATTCATTACGTTGTCGCAGATAATTAAGATATTGTTTCTCCATTTCATCCAAAACGTTTGCACTACCCTAGTAACTCTTTACATAAATGCAATTTATTGGCATTAATATCTAGTAGAGATAGTTCAACTATTGAAGTGAAATATTTGTCATTAAGAAAATGTGCGTTAATAATTCTAAATCCTCACTGTTGGACGAAAGACAAGTAAGTGGAGCAGAATTTAACATTGGCTCAATTTGACAGCTATTGTATTAAATATGTAATAATAGAAGTACATATTTTTCGTTTTAAATAACATTTAAAGGTCTCTAAAAGATCACCAAAATTTGGTTTCCTAGGATGAATAAATTTCCTTCTAAAGACAATTTAGCGAGAGCTTTATCGTGTTTCTCCCAGTAATTTAAAAATACCGTTAATTAATTGCCACTACAAAATATGGGGCATTGACTAAAAAAGATCTTAACACATTTACCCCTGCTAGAAATGATACGTTTTAGGGTGGCTATTAAGGATTCTGAGTTATAACCCGTCCGTATTTATATGCAACGTTATTTTAAAATTTCACATGTACCTTCGGAGATTAGCGGCTTTGAACAAACACGCAATATACATTTATTTATACAGATTTCTTTTAATCTCAACCGATAAGCTTCTGAAGACTCTGGAGGAGCTAATTTTTGTTTTGGCGGCACAACTGTAAGGGCGGCGCATAGGAATTTGAATAGGCATAATCATCCTTCCTACAGCATTTTACGTGGGAGTCAATCATCTCCTGCTTCATAATTCTATACCTATAATGTCTCGAAGCCACTCGCTGATTATCAAGCTTATCAATCTCATGATATAAAACAAGCGTAACCTCTGCTTATCCGAGAACAGCCCTCCATAACTCTAAGCAAGGCAAATAATTGCCGTATATGACTTTTCGTTCAAATTTGTGTTTGAAAATCCATTTCCATCTGCTCATCTACCTTTGAAACTGTCTTATTTTCCAGATCCGGAATTCCTAACTTGTTTGATCAAAACCCAATGATATTTTCATGGCATTAACGTGTGTGTGTGTGTGTAATTCCAAACTCCCTGTCTTTAATTAATCCTGTCCCATCCCTGCACTGTTAAGGCAGCAGTATCTGATTTTTTTCTTTGGTCGAAAAGAAAAATATGACTTATATATTTCAGCTGATATGAATGATGTTTCTGCCTTTGTATCCCATAAAGCTTTAATAAAAATGTTATGTTAGTCGATACAATTGTATGGGACTTTCCAAACGGACTTTTTCATTAAAGCCCCTATTATTATATAAGGATTTTTCTGATCTTGCGGTCGATTACTTCTCTTCTGTTGACAGCTTAGCAGTTTAAATTTTGGTGAGCTTTTCTGTGACTTTTGACCAACTTGATTCTCGAATCACCTATTCGCGTAACCACTTCTATATCTGTTACTGTCCAAATTATTGTTCACTGCCCTCGCATCCAATTGTCAATTTATATTACCTCTACTTCACCAACTGCCACCTGAGAGTCTGTCATTTGATTTCCTAATCGAATCCCCTTCCTGTTGTCTATCAACACTGTTCAAATCATAGGTGTAGGTTCACACGTGCCTTTCTTCATACATTGTGAACAATTGCAAAAGCTGAGCTTTAATCGTTTCTTTTCGAAACTCAACATACTGAAATATCTGTGGGGGGACAATCTTATCCGCATATGATTTTTATCAACCCTTCTGTCGTAATTCACAAATTCAAACGTTTATTGACCTCTAAAAAACTATATATATGTCTGTCGGTGACTGACCCCTAGTTTGTTTAGATGTATAGATGTGAGCCTCCAACTCGAATCTATTTCTGACGAAAGGACAGCAGTCGGTAAATGTCGTCTTTAAGAGTACACATAATTCATCACTGTCCCTTGTACTAAGGTGTACCCGATGATTTCAAACATATCACATCCCTTATAAGTCAAATGACCCTTTAGGTACGCACAAACCAACTTTGCGGAAATCTCATAATAATCTATATTATATGTGTAGTAAAATTTAAAAAGTCACTGACGTTTTGCTGTCCCGATACAAATAGTTTTTAGAAGGACCCTAAAATTCGAGGTAACTGCTATCCCACGGTAGGTGTTTGTTGGGTGCAATTTTGAGGTCCGAAGTTCACGGGGTGCGGAGGGTTCGAGGAAGAAGCAGAGTTAATCATATATAACTTTTTTTATTTAATCTTTTGCACTTTATGAAATATATAACTTTGCAGTTTACCTCTGGGAACAATAAGAAATCTTAACCTGTAATTAAAAAACTAAATTATGGAAGATACTTATCTCGATTAAAGCTCCTTGTGCGATTTTTATCGCTGCCTATATAATAGCTCGTTCACATCCAAGTCTGTTTACTTAACCACTTCCTGACACATTCTCCGTCAAATATTAACTTTAAGAATTGCAACCACCTGTCGCTGCTTACTAACAGTTAGATTTCAGCGTAAAGACCAACTCTTAACCATATTATTTTGCATACTTAACGATTGGCACGAAATAGTAGATACATTTGGGTAAAAAAAATTAAGTCATCTCTACGGAAAGCGGTAATAAACTAAAATTACAGTTCAGAATATTTTCCGGAATACTCGAATGAGACCTGCCACATGTTCCTTTCACGGAAGAGAGTTCCTCTAACAAACGGTTTTACGAAAATCGACCCCCCAAGTAGGGTGGAGATGGGTCAAAGTGAGCCATAGAAAAATAAATTCCTATTATATATATGTTTTGTGTGTGTCTGATCAGTTAGAAAAATTCTATACTTGAAATTTGTAAAGCAATTGTCTTTTGTGGAATAGAGACTCACTAAGACTGAATTTTACTAAAATTGATTCATGGGAAAGTGTTTATGGTGGTTGGGGGGAATACTGGGGGCATATTGACAGAAAATTCTCGGTTTTGAACTATAATAATAAAATTCTGTATACATTTATCTTTCTTGAATTGAAATCCACAAAGAACGGGGTTTTAAATCGACTGTCAACTATGTTGACAGTCGATTTCTTATTGGAAAAAAATCTTCGTTTTTACACTATTGGATTTAGACTGGAAAATTGTCACGCAAGTTTGTTTTACTGCGCAGAGATCCACTGGAAATTGGTTTTACGGAAATTCACTACGTAATCGGGTTACGAAAGAGCGAAAAAACTTGCTACTTCAATTTTGGAGATTATTAGAAATTATTAATTAGAAGTTTTTCTTAATATTAAGAGGCGAGAGCTACAAGTATAATTATATTTTTAATGCTACCCATTTCTTAATGCTAGAATATCAATAATTTTTTTAGATATCAAAATTTTATATTTATATAAATTGCATATATTTCTACAACATCATAAAATACCCAGTGAAGAGGGTGAGTAACGTCTAGTAGTGATATAAGCAACTAGAGACACGATGGACTTTTTGTATCGAACACAGTATTCAGATTTTATAAGCCCCGCATAAAAGAATACCAGCGATGTATTAGGTTGTCGTTTAAATTTTTTATTGAAAATAAAAGAAAAATTAAATTAAAAACTATTTTTTAAGTGGGAATAATGTATTAATGCATAAATATTTTCATTTATTTATCGTAACTTGAAAGTGACCTAAACGAAAGTACTGTCATAACTGCAGTTATATTAAAAAGTTGTCTTTCAATTTCTGTATTTGCATGAAATATACTCAGTTTTTAATTTTTTCCTCCTTCATAAGACTTCTTTAGTTTTTTAATTTTTTTTTTATTAAATAATCATACTTTCTTGTCATAAATTACGCAAATCTTTTTGAGCTTTACTTGCGTTTTGAAGTATTGATGCTAATTAATATAATTTATTTTTATTCGCCTTGTATAAATTAAAAATGAATTACTCAAGGGCAAACTAGGGCAATTTTAATATTTTGTTTCTAGTGTATACCGTAAATTCCGGTGTATAAGACGCACTTTTAACACCAGAAAAACATCAGATAGAAGTCTGCGGGTGTGCGTTATACGCCGGGTATAAGAATGATCACTATAAAAAAAAATAAAAGAAAAGATGAGCATAAGAAAATTTGACTTCTACATCAGTGTTTCTCAAAATCTGGGCGAACATTCCTAGGCGGCGTCGTTGCCCTACAAGGGGAGCGCAAACACATCGAAAATAAAATAATTAAAAAATTAATAATTTGAAAGAAAAAAAAAACACAAACGTATAAAAAAACACATTCACACTGATATAGTTTATATATATCATCTGACGATATTACTTCATCCAAAATAAAAGTTTCCAATTGGATACGTTCATTATATAGTAATCTGATCCTATAACTAAATAAAAAATATGTTGTTTGATTTGCTGTAATCCCACGATAAAACAATTTATATTACGTTTTCTTTTTAAAGCTAAAATACTACTCTTTCAGAAAAAAACATTACTAGGAGAAAATTCCTAGGAAGATAAAAAATCATCACTGTTATTATTGTTGAAATACTGTACATTAGCTGTAGAGAAAAAAGGAAGACTTAATTAGCTAAGATTTATTTTTATGGTTATTCTGAAACATATAAAGCACGTTTTACAAAAAAACTAACATCGATATTTTTATAATGAATACAATTTTGAAGCGTTAGCGTTCGTGCGGGGCGCTGAGTAAAATGACAGTAAAACTACCATAATTTGAACAAAATATGACAGTTTTGCTTGCAAATATCATTTCTGCAATGTTAGCGAAAAGTGTCTGTGATTTGTGTCTTTTATTAATGTTACGTACATTTGAAACATTTTGGTTCAGTTTTAATGAATGTTTTCTAAAATTATCAAAGAAAAACAGAAAAGTCATTCAAAGTATGTAACGGTACACTTTCTATTATTAAATTATTCCCGGAATTGTGGTTCTTTTTCTTGTACAAAAAATATTGTAAAAAAAAACCTTTGACGTGACTCATTCATCTCGCGTGACTATTAATGTTAATATCGAGGCCACGCCTGCTCTCCCGGATTAAAACATTTTGAAATCTTCTCGCTTTAAAAATAAATGTTAGATGTGATGAACATGATGAGAGCAACATAGACGAGACTATTTTTTTAAGGCATTTATACTTTTAGAATGGATGATGGAGGAAATGAAACTTTAATTAAATATTATTTTGCAATCTGTTCCAATTTAAAACTTAGAGAAAAGAAATAAACGCAATAACTATCCTAATATTTATTAGTAATTTAATTAAAATAAAAATTCTTTTAAAGTATCAAATACAAAATTTAATATTTATCTTGTTAATTTGTTCGGTTTATAATTAAGATCGTATTGTATCTTTAGCGCCAAAGCACATCATTATCGTATAAGAGCGGGGGGCGATAAAAATTATGATTGGAAATTGGGTCGACAATAGGAAAAGTTCCAGAACCTTGTTCGACTTTCATCGAAATACTGTTTATTCAAAAGAAATGACACATGCTATAAACATAACCCTTTATCTACCACATTATGATTTACTGCAATATTTTTTTTCTGAATCGTTACATTGAAAATTAATTGATATACATGAACACAATACTCAACTTTGAGAAATTTAATCCGTTAGAGCTAATTAATCAATTAAAGATATTCAACTGTAAAATTAATTATACGCACTGTTCACGTAAAATAAATGGTCGAATCGTTTTCTAAGGTCTTCATTTACATACAAAAAATAATACGCTTACATTTTTCAGTAACTATTTTCTCGGAACAAATATGACAATCTTCGCAATCCACTGAAAATGCAATTTATGCTATAAAACTATTCGTCTTCTCCACTAAAATTCTCATCATAAAATTCATGGTGCCCTATATCTTAGAAGAGTGAATTTAAAAGAATATTCCTGGTAAGTATCGTCTGAGTATTCCGAAAAATGGTTATATTCCAGTGCTTATCAAACTTTCAATACTGGCACCCCCTTTTCAATCACAATTTTTATGGCGCCTTACTTATATATTAATGTACTGAATGCAATCATAATGCACTTTGACGCTAAAGCTACAATACTCGATCTTAATTATAAACCGTACAAATTAATAACATAAGTATAAAAAAAAATTTTGTATATGTTACTTTTATGCAAATAATAATAATAATAAGTAATATGACAATTATTGTGTTATATTTCCTTTCTCTAACTTTTAAATTGGAACATATTGCAAAATGCGGTAGCTGCTTTGAAGACAAAATATAGATATTAGCTAAATATAGAAAAATAACTCAGAGAAGCAATTTCTAATCTTAAGGGGTCATATACCTTTTAAAATTTCCGGAAAATCGATTTTTTTTATTATTATTTTATTTTAAAGAGTAAACCTTCCTGAGTGTTTTAAAAGAAAACCGGATGCAGATATTCCCAATAGAACGGACGCTATTAAGAAAAAAAAAAGAGTAGAAAAAGTGATTTAATTATTGTTTACATTTTGGCTCCAGGGTGACAGCTGCTTTTTCTCTGTTTCTAATATTTTCATTCTAATTATTATCAAATGCTTGAATCTAAAAAAGTCAAATATTATTATTGTTGTTCTGAATATTAACTACAACTTCTACTAACTTTATAAACTTCTACTTCTACTTTGTTTTGATAAAGTGAATCTTGAATTTATACTTGCTCGTTTTTATTTTTCATACCGTATCTTATTCTAAGATACGTTTTAGAAATATTATTTTTTTATAAACTTTTGAATGATGAATTCGACTGAATGTGCTAAAACACCATCTGGTAAATGTCCCTAAGAAAAGGAAGTTTACTGGTAATATGCATACGAGATGCCAAGCTGTACACAGTGTGGATGAATCACTAAACAACAGTGCATCTGGAAAAAGATTCAGTTGCAATATGTTGATTCATCTTTCATTGAACATGATGACGGTTTTGATGGCTATAGAGTGTTTGATAAAACTATCATATTTACAAACATTCAAAACTTTGCTTCTTGCAAAAAAATGTGGTGGTGATATTAAACTATCAGAAAATGTGTTAGAGATTTGTCTAGTGTTTTCGATTCAATGCAAAAACTGTAAAGACTCAAAGAAGTACGACAGGCTAAAAGAATGCAATTTAAAACTACTTGTAAGGAATCAACTGAAAAGAGGGAACATCATATGTGTGCGGCGAATTTTAGCATTTTAGAATCGTAGTTATACACTGCATTCATATCACAAATTATTTAATATTTATAATAAGTAGTTGCTAATTAAGATATTGATTGTCTTTTAAGTTATAGTTATAAATTTTTAACTTTATTTTGGAGAAATGAATCTTTTTTGTTGCATTTTGATTATTTTGTAGTTTTTGATATCGTTTTTGATGTTTGTATTGCATTGGTACAATATATAATTGTAGATATAATAATTTTAAGAAATTGAAGCTCATTGACTAAAAAACTTCACATTAGTTTTAATTTAAATTTAGTTGTTGTTTGAGTAACCAGAATATATATATATAAAACTGTGGAAAATTTTACGTTTGATGTCAATTTTCTCAGAACATCATTTTTTTTCTCATTACACGCATGATATTTTCAAAACCCTTCCATGGAAAATGATAAAATTTTTACTGGAGATTCTGATCATATCTGTACTTGAAATTACGAACCGGTTTGAATTTTTAATGAAAAAATTTAAAACTACAAATAAAAAATAGCAATTTTTAAAAAAATTTTATAGTTAAATTTTAAATTGTTATAGTTTACTAAAAATTTTAAATCAGTGTTTCATGCAGCGTCATTTTAAAGATAACACAAATTCCAACACTGAGCAAAATTTTTATCAAAAAATATTGGTAACTGTTTTTATAAAGCTGCGCGTAATGCATATCACTTGCGAAAAGAAAACAAAAATTTCATTTTGTAATTATGTAATTAAAAATTTATCTTAATTAGCAATGTGTTTGTTGGTTATGTTTTAAATAAAGTAAAGTAATATCTATTTGTTTATTCCTCAAAATTTACATTCCAGAAAAAAATAATAAAAAAATTATAGAGCTTTAAGAGCTCATTATTTTTAACCATTTTCAACTTTTTAAAAGGTATGTGACCCCTTAAGCATTCCTTTGAAAAACTTTGAAAGACAAGCCCATGGAAGTCGCTAATACTTATTAAACTTGTTCTTAATTTAGAATTAATTAATTAATCATAAAATATACTCTGTGCAGCCCTGATATATTAAAAGTATACAAGCTGAAGTACCCGCTCTTTGCACGAGTTCATTTATAAGAAAATTTGCTGGTATACCCGTTCTTCGCACGGGTAAACTGAAAAAAAATTAAACAATACAAGTAGGTAGAGAAAAAGCCGATTCTGCTGTAAAGGCGGTGCAGGCGGTGCAGGCGGTTGCAGGCGGTTGTAGGCGGTTGCAGGCGGTCGACGGCAGTGCAGAGTTGAGTTGTTTCGTTCCTACTGACGAGGTTGAGTTGTTTCGTTCCTGCTGCCGAGTTGAGTTGTTCGTTCCTGCTGCCGAGTTGAGTTGTTTTCTCCTGTTGAGTTGTTTCGTTCATGTTACCGAGTTGAGTTGTTTTCTCCTGTTGAGTTGAGTTGTTTCGTTCCTACTGACGAGTTGAGTTGTTTTTCTCCTGCATTGGCTTTGATTTTCGAGCTGAGGGGGCGAGTTGAATTGTTTTTTCTACAGCTAAAGTTGAGTTGTTTTTTTAAAAAAATGTGCACAAAAAATGGAAGTATGGGAATGTTAAACGTGCTCAGCGCCACCTATTGATTAAAATGTACACTAATTATAGATTTTAAAATGATGGAAGTAAATAACGCTCAAATAAAAAAAAATCCAGATTCAAACTCACGGCCTCAGATCAAAATGTCTCCACAGGACAATAGTTTTCAGTTACGCTAACCATTATCCTATGAAGGCATACAGACCTGAAGAAAACTTATGTTTATAATCTCGAATTTAATTTTGCAGGCGAAGCAGACGGCGACATGTTTTAAAATCATTTTCTTGATTAAAATGAAATAAAAAAAAAATATTTAATTTATATTATTTTAATAATGTGTAAGAATTTTAATTCAGTATAATGATTATGCACACACAGTAAAGATACAAAGTAAATTGATTATTCAGAAAAAATGTGCCGTAATATACTCGTCATCAGCGTGAACCGGTTACGATTTAACTTGTTTTAGCTTGTCTGATCTTGATTCTACAAGACGGCTTTTCAGGCGAAGCAGACGGCGACGTGTTTTAAAATCATTTTCTTAATTAAAAAATGAAATAAAAAAATATTTAATTTATATTATTTTAATAATGTGTAAATTTTTATTCAATATAATGATTACACACACACAATAAAGATACAAGGTAAATTGTTTATTCAGAAATCAACATCTTGTATTGCGTTTTACATTACAATCGTATATTTACATTACAGGAGAACAACAATTTGTAAAATTTATTTCAGTGTAATGATCATACATGTACAGTAAAGATACAAAGTGAGTTGTTTATTTACAAAAACAGCATTCCGTTTTACATTACAATCAATTATTTATACACACACAAAAAAAAAATCCCATTATTGATTTTATGTCCTACAGCTCATTAAATAGTTCTAAATTCATCAACGACCAATGACCATCTGCAAGAGTAGTAATGCCATCACCATTAATAAACCTTTTGTCATCTTTATATGACAGAGCAAGTTTGTTTTGCTTTATTGAATGTAATGAATGAAATTTGGATCTAATTAAGTTCATGTCAACATATTTTATTTTTTTCATTAAAAAGACAAGCTTTGTAGTCCTCAAATGTTATTTTATTTTTATAGTTTGTTTTTAATTCCTTTTAACCGCTTTTCAATCTTATTGTTTGTTTTGTAGGCATACATTTTCGATTTTAATCCTACATATTCTGTCATAATATTTCCTTTATTTTCACCCTTCATTTTCCCGATGACTTTTTTGTTAACAAGAGGTAAATTATAAATATTGTTTTCATCATAGTCTGAAGTATCATATAAGTTAATATCATCTTTCATGTCACTATAAAAATCATCAGTTTTTATTTCATATATAAAAGAATCGGTGTCTGTATACATGAGCCGTACTTTTGAGTCATAACGGTGCTTCATGTACTCATAGTGAAAAGAATACATTAGAACTTTTGATATATCTAAAATTACCATTCCTACCTGTATTGGTTTGAAAAATTTGATTTGGGTTTTTTAGATGGACGGCCATTAAGTTTTCAGAAAATATTGTGCGTCGATTAAAATTTGATTTCGCTATTAACTTTCGAGCCTGCTCTTCTGTTGAACATAAACGTATATCTACTCTTCTTCTTACATTTTCCATCGTTTTCCGAAAATGCTATT
>BMAU01003437.1:0-10780 GCA_019973935.1 Trichonephila clavipes
TTATACCGTAACGTGGAAATATAAGAAATCTTTTTTGATTCAGGAATTAATTTATGTCTGATTTTGGAAAGAAAGATCAGATTGCGTACAGTTTTAAAAACCACAAAAAATGCTGATAATAGTTTCTCTACTGGTTCTTTGGCGTTTTAGCGGAATAAATTGTGTGTGTATATATAGGCAAACTAATTGAACATTTTACCTTTTTTCATCAACATGTGTTTAACATTGTAATTTCTGAATTTAATTAGACAAAATAACTACCTCAGATCATTTTCCATCTTTTGGTACACTTCGGCATGCTTCTGCGTTTAGCAGTGCGTGAAAATATAAATAAATAGCTACACTTATAGAAAAATAAATCCAAATACCAAGAAAGACTTGGGTTAGATAAACGAAATTTGGTAGGCGTGTTTGATAGGCATTTGAAAGATGACATGGACTCGAATATCCCACTTAAGTGTGGTGCTTAGTAGCGCCACTCGTAACTTTAAATCAGGGTTTCTTTAAATGCTTACTGTAATATTCGTGAGCGTTATTTGTCTAAGGAATTTGATGTATTGAGTTGATATTAGTGTTTAAGAAGATAAAGAAGTCATTATCAACAGCTCGCCGAGTTTGAACGACGTAATGTAATAGAGCTACGAAAAGTTGGGTTTTTCTTTTCGTGATATAGAAGATATATATGGATGGGACATCAATTGTACATAATTGTTGGAAACAGTGATCAAGAGATTTCATCACTTCATGAAGAATGAGTTCTGAGTGACAACGTGGCACTACTGATAGGAAAGACCACCGTATTCGGAGTATTGCTGTAGCAGAGATTCGAGCTGCAATTGGCACCACAGTGACACAACGAACTATTAGAAATCGGTTACTTCCAAGGGCAGATCCCAGCCAGGTACTGATGGGAGGCGCGGATTCATTCAGGAATATTCAATAGAACTTCAAAATTGCGAACTCAGTTCGGTGGAAAATGTTTTTCTTTTTCCCCACCATTGAAATTCCTTAGCAAAGGGTGAAATTCCTTAGCCACGCCTGCAGGGTTCATTACACCCATAAATAAATGGGGAAGCGTCAGAGAATTTTCCCGCTCGAAAACAAGGCAACGACCTCTGCGCTGTAACTTGCGCTGGTTCCCCGGACCAATCAGAGGTAATTAAGTGGAGAGGGCATAGTCCGCTCTAGAATTTGGGGAGAAAGGCGGCATGGAACAAAAAGGGGAAGAACCCCGATTTGGAGACACTCGGACACGGAGAGACAAACTAATCAGATCCAGGCCTTGAACTAGACTCCGCAGGACTTCGAGCGGCAACTATGTCCCCAACACTCCCTCCAACCCGACACCTCTCTCTCAAAAAGCTAAGTAAAATCTCAATCTAGTTATGCTGTGTATATTGTACAGTTACTTAAAATTACATATGTTAATTCAATAAAAATTATTTGTTACTTTAAGAATCGGCCTTTTAATTTAGAGTACTGTATTATGTTTTTAGAATATTAGTGTTTAATTTTAACTTAAGCCATGATGCGATGTAACTTACGAACCTGGGAATATAAGAAACTAGTGTTTTAAATAAGAAAAGGAAAGTAATTGATTAAGAATAATCAGCGTCGCATCATATTGGTGTCGTGACCAGGATACGGAACCTGGGTTAGCGCCTCGTCCCAAGGGTGGGACTCTGGTTTTTAGTTGGAATTCTGTTTGTTTGTTACTCCTTTTCGAAGGAACTTCTCTCCCCGCGTGGGTAGCACGGTTCAGGGGTGGAATTTGGGATGTCGGTTTCTCGGCGCATTAGGAGGAATTTCCTCTCGCGCCCTCCCCGCAGTCGCAATCGAGATCAGAAATTCATACTTTTTTTCTCCTCTATGTGGGTTTTCGTTCTTCCCTTTGTTGTTTCCGTTTTGCTACTTTTTGTCGTTGGTGCTCGATGCTAAAATGTTTTTTTCCTAGACGCAATAGCTTTTCTTTGTAATATTTACTATTGTTGAATAAGTTGAGGTAAGGTTCTTGGAAATGGAAAATTCAGTTGTGAGGATACGGTATATTCGAGAACGTTTTTTTTTGGGGTCAGATACCCAGTTTTTTTGGATGTAGAGAAGGTTATTTTGAGTTAAGATTTTGGGCAAAAGAAAATTGAGTTGGAAATATAATTATACGGTATATTTGAGAAAGTTGTTTGATGTAGAGAAGGTAATTTGAGTTAAGGATTCTGTGCGATTTCAAGTAAAAATAAGTTTATGAACATAGATAAGTTGAATTAATGTTTGTGTGGTATATTTGAGAATGTTTTGGGATGAAGCTAGGAAAGTTCGAGTTGAGGATTATGTGAGATTTTGTGTAAATAAGCTGATGAGCAAAGATGGGTTTTAGTTAATGGTATTGTGGAGAAGTCGATTACTTGTTTTGAAGTGGCAGATAGGTTTAGTTTGTGTTATTGAGATACAGGATATGAATGATCTTTGAGGCAAAGGCATTTTGGAATAATGGAGGATCTTAGTTGTTGTTTTTTGTATATAGGTTGCGCGTATAGTGAAAAAATTTTGAGTTTTTTTTATTATCTAGAATTGATACATTGTATTACATAGAATGTTAAAATTTATGTTGATTAGTTAAGTGATATATTTTTTTGGAAATTATGTTTAATTATGTCTAGAACTTGCAATATTTTTTTTTTTTTAGTTAAATTACATTACTCTGTATGTGTCGCCTCATATGTCATGGGTTGCATTATCAATTTTATGTTTATAATTTTTTTTCTGAAATTTTCACCCGCATTTGCGATTTTGGAATTCATTTCTCAATATAGAAATTTAAATGTATTGAAGGTAGAAGAATTTTTTTTTCCTCTCACAATTATTTTATAGTATTAATCGATATAGTAATTTTTTTTTTATATAATCGGATTTGCATTATTTTTTGTCTTAATTGTACATTCTGTTTCTTGTGTTGGCGGTTGCAGGCGATCGTCCTTTCGCAGGAAAAGGGATGTTTTGTTTTTTCCCCACCTTCGTAAACATTGGGGGTGCATCCTGATCAAATCCACACTCATAATTTGCGATTCTAAATTTAATTACACAGTAAATATTTTTTTTCTTAATTTCAAATTGTAACTAATGCTTGTAGTGAATTTTTTAAATTCTTTAGGCTACTAGCATTCTTGAGGTTATAAATTTTTTTGACGATTACACTATTCGCTTCAATTTATAGATTTTAATTTGCAAATCTGAATTAAATTTTGTTTAATTTTTTTTAACTTTCAATTGTAACCAATGCTTGTAGTGATTTTTTTAAAATTTCTTAGGCTATTAAGCATTCTCGGAGGTTATATATATATACATTTATTTTTCACCTATGCGCACCCATGGTTTTCTATTTTAATTTTTCACTTTAAATTAATTAATTTTACGAAAGATTGTTATCAATGCTCTTAGTGAACCATTGCAATTTCTTATGCTTTGAGTATGTTGAGGGTTACGTTAGTAATTTTTTTTGGTGGTGGGGGACATACGCTTCACATTGGTCGTGTCAGGATTTCGATGTTAAACGATTATGAGGTGTCTGTTTCTGGGTGCCACGTTTGAATTGTATAGAGATGTTTTCACTAGTACTTATTATTTATCAAAATTTTTTGTTCGATACTCATATGTGTGGTTATTGTGAGTAGCACAGTTGTAAGATATGCAATTTGTAATTTATTATGTGTTACTCGTTTTAATTTTTTTATTATTTAGTGTCACACGATTTTTGTAATTATTCAATGATTTCTAAATGTCATTTTGTGTGTGTTGTCTTTGTGAATTGTTTGGGTGACCCATTCAGCAATTTTTTTTCTTTGTACATGAATTTAATTGTAGTTGTTAGTAGTTAATTTGTTTTCCTCTCACCGCTAACGGAATTGGGACCGAATTTTGGACATTGCTTATAATTTTTTTTTTTTTTTTTTTTTTTTACATTTTTATTTTAAGTTATGAGAGGTGATGGGAGTGGAAGGTTGGTGCTTGGAGTCTACGACGGAGGTCAAATTGTGTCAAGTTTTTCTTTTTTTTAAAATGATTTTGGTTTCATGACTAATATGGCTTCCTGGGAGCGATTTTTTTCTATTACAGTTTATCAGACTTTTTTGAGGTGTTGAACCGCCGGAG
Organism: Trichonephila clavipes; assembly: GCA_019973935.1. Classification (NCBI taxonomy): domain Eukaryota; kingdom Metazoa; phylum Arthropoda; class Arachnida; order Araneae; family Nephilidae; genus Trichonephila; species Trichonephila clavipes. Next base: position 4,147 of record BMAU01003437.1, read on the forward strand.
CAACCTACGTCCCTTGCAGTGTCGATGTATCAGTGACTTCTTCTGGTCGACATACATATGATCACAGAACTCTATTCTGGTTTTGGAACAGTTTTATTCCGCAATTGCCGGAGTCTACAGGGAAAAAGGAAATCTTCCTCATCACGGACGGGCTGCAGACTTCTTTGGAGGTGTTGTCACACATACGATCACCGAATTCTCTTCTTGTGACGAAAAGCAATTTTTTGCTGGTTGTAATTTGTTTTGTGCTGTGCATTTGAGAGATGGGAGGTGCGGATTCATTCAGGAATATTCAATAGAACTTCAAAATTGCGAACTCAGTTGGTGGAATGTGTTTTCTTCCCCACCTCTGAAATTCCTTAGCAAAGGGTGCTTATATTTCCCACGCCTGCACGGTTCATTTCACCCATAAATAAATGGGGGGGCGTCAGAGAATTTTCCCGCTCGAAAACAAGGCAACGACCTCTGCGCTGTAACTTGCGCTGGTTCCGGACCAATCAGAGGTAATTAAGTGGAGAGGCATATAGTCCACTCTAGAATTTGGGAGAAAAGCGGCATGGAACAAAAGGAAGCACCCTGATTTGGAGACACTCGGGCACAGAGAGACAAACTAATCAGATCCAGGCCTTGAACTAGACTCCGCGGGACTTCGAGCGGCAACTATGTCCCCACTCCTCCAACCCGACACCTCTCTCTCAAAAGCTAAGTAAAATCTCAATCTAGTTATGCTGTATATTGTACAGTTACTTAAATTTACATCTGTTAATTCAATAAAAATTAATTGTTACTTTAAGAATCGGCCTTTTAATTTAGAGTACTGTATTATGTTTTTAGAGTATTAGTGTTTAATTTTAACTTAAGCCATGATGCGATGTAACTTACGAACCTGGAAATATAAGAAACTAGTGTTTTAAATAAGAAAAGGAAAAGTGTAATTGATTAAGAATCATCAGCGTCGCATCAGTACCTTGTAGCGTATATCCATTTCCGATTGCGACGCTAGTGGTGTCAAGCTAGCACTCATTAGAAGATTAGTGAAAACGGTTGTGTTTTCTGATGAAAGTATTTTGTGGATTGGTACCAGTGATGGTCGTGCGTTTGTCAGAAGGATGCCAGAGAAACGCCTGAAACTTAACTGTCTGCTGCCCAGACATACTGGGCCTACAACTGGAATCATGGTCTGGGGAGCAATTACCTATAACATTAGAAGTTCTTTTTGCGGTTTTCCCAAGCACAAAGGCTGCTAATTTGTACGTCAGTGTGGTAATTGGACCTATAATACTGACATTCATGAACAGCATTCAAGGTGGAGTAAACAGGATAACGCTCACCCTTATATCATTTGTTGTACCAAGCATGCTCTACAGAGTGATGACACGTTACCTTGGCCAGCGAGAACACCAACTCTTCTCCAATTGAGCACACATGGTATATTATGAGATGAATACTCCAGCCTCAACCACAATTAGCTTTGTACATCCCAGTTTTACAAGGACACCAAGCATGGAACTCCATACCCCAAAATGGCATTCGGCACCTGCATGACACAATGCGTGCACATTTCAGGCTTGTATTCAAATTTCTGGAGGTTACATCAGCTATGAATATGACATTATTTCACAATGGAAATCATTCTCTTGAGCTTAAATTTACTTTCTTGATCCAGAGAATTTAATCATTTAAACATGTTTACTTAACAATTGCATTGTTCAAATTTCATTGTTGTACAATAAATTTGTATTTGTTTTGGGATTTGCTTTTTACGTCAATGTAGATATATACTTTTTGTTTACCTACGAATTTTAATAGTGTAGATTGTAAACTTAATAGCTAACATGTGTCAAACAAACAAGGTTTAACCTTAGAAGGGTCACAAAAAAATTAATATTCATAGAAACGTAGGCTTATTTCAAATAATACATTATACTAAACATGTATAAGAAGATGAAAAAAATTAATCTTTATGACCTGACTCTAGAAATCTTTCTCTCCTAATACCTTTCCTTTTCAGGAGCAATTATATTTGCAGTAATTACTTTCAAAAGTGATCAAAGGTTAACGTCATTACTACTATATTTCTAATAGGAGATTTATTTCCTTCCAGAAATAAAAATAACTGTTCGCACCGAAAATTTGGGTACACTAACGGCATTTTTATATGTTGTAAAGAACAATAACCAATTCTAAAATACTGCGAGCGCCATATACGATATGCTGGGCATTGTGAAAAATAATTCATTCTGCAGCTTGTATATATTAAAGTAAACTAAAATTATCCAGAACTGCAGAGCGAGCAAACACTCGTGATTTATTCAAATTTTTATGTTGTTGTTGTTGACTAATTCTCCCGTCTAGCCGCAGGCTAGACCAGGTCCATGAGGCCAAGAGTCCTCAGGAAATCGTACACCAAAAGAGCCAACATAATGACGCCCCAAAACATCTTCATAGTTCTACAAACGAGGCGCCATGCTGCCACACATTCACACAAAACATATTTCATCACAACACATATCAAGCAGATTATTCAATTACAATTATTAGTTCACACTCTCCTATATATAAATATATATATATATATATATATATATATATATATATATATATATATATATATATATATATATATATATAGTTCTTTTGTGAAATTACGTCCACTCTTGTATCTCGGGACAGCACATTTATTTATATACGAATACGAAACACGATAAACGGAATCTGCACACAGCAAGTCTGGCCCAAAGGCACACAGCGACCGGTCTGTTAGTGAAACCTGTAGAGGAATGCGTGGGAGTGAAACAGAAAGAAATGCACGTGTGCGGTTCACACCGTTATCCTTCCGCCAGAAAAAATAGATCATTAGCTTCCACCCAACATACCCCCTCCTGCGAGTGATACATTGTTTTCAAAAAATAGAAAATATTATAGTTACATACACAATACACAAAAAATAACAATAAAAACAAGGACATAAAATCAAGCGACTAATGAAATTTTTTGCATTGAATATTCCAAATTTTCTACATTCATAGCTTTCATAAGAAAATCTGCAATTAAAAATTCTTTTGGATATAATCTAATTTTATTACAGTATCTTCATTTAAATCCTTTATAAAATGAAGACGTAAGTACATATGCCTTGATTTATTTGAAGAACAGGTATCCTTAATCCACTGAATTGCTGCTTGACTATCTGAATTTAAAGTTACAGCATTGTATATAAACTGTTCACATTGTAATTCAGTTTACAAATTTACAGTCCCAAATTATAACTTTACAAATTTCATAAATAGAAAATAGCTCTGCTTCACATGTTGATAAACAAACATTCTTTTGTTTGCGATATTTCCATAAAATAAATGAATTACAAACTAGAACTACACCTCCAGAAAATGGTTTTCCATTTTCTGAATTTCCCGAACTAGCATCTGAAATAGCATTTTAAATATCAAATTATTTTCGTAAAACATTGTTTTTCTTTAAAGCCCATCAAATACCTTAATACTCGTTTGCCCAAAATGTAATGTCTCTTCTCTAAATTGGGATAAATAAGACGTTACAAGAGAAATATCAGGGCGAGTTCTATTAGCTAAATGTAAAAAGTTCGCCAATTAATACCTGATACATAGTAATATCTATAAATTCATTTGAAGAGAGAAAAGTTTTGTCTTCCCCTTCACAATTGGAGTTTTGACACTTTTACAATTTTCTAGATTATATTTGACTAATAATGAATCACACACACACAATGTATTCACACTGAGATAAATAAATACCATTCTAACATTTTTAAATTTCCATGCCTAAACACTTATTAGTTTTGTTTTCAACATCTTTAAATACATTTTAATCTTACTAATATTATCTTCATATATTTTATCATTGCTACAAAAAATAGCTAAATCATCTACACACATGCATAATATAAGAACACTTTGATTATCAGATTAAATAAAAACACAATTATCAGAAGCAAATTGTTTTTAAACCAAAATTTCCTATTTCACCCTTTATATCATATACCAGTTTCTACGAGACTGTGGGAAACAATAGATATTCTTTTTTCATTTTACACAAACTTTGTCATCTTCAATTAATTTTCATAACCAGGATGAAAGTAACGCATACACAGTCTAATTTAAATTACCATATAAGTATGCAGTCTTTACATCAAAGAAATAACCAGGATGAAAGTAACCAGGATGAATAATAGCTGCAAGTGCAATTAAAAATGGAATAGATTCAATATTTACAATTGGTGAATACGACTCTGAATAATATATGTTTTTAGTTTGATTTAAACCAGCTGCTACAAGCCTTGTTGTGTATCTCATATTTTTTTCCCAGCATAATCTTGTTCTAAACTATATACCTATTTAGTTTTTATAAATTTTTAACATTTTTTTTCTAAATTTTAATTGCTGTTGGTCGTCATATTTATCAACGTCTGTTGTAGTTTCTAACTAAATTCAAAACAACATATGTTTTGCGCTAGTATCTTGCTCTTCCTTCCATGCATTGGATAAGGCCCGCCGAGTAATACCATCAGCCAACGCTGAAAAAAAATCATTAACTATGGGAGTAGCAGGTACTAGCAGCTATAAATTTGGTATTAAATTAAAGGTCTATATCTACTCTATGTGACTTAAGTAGTACTGTGATCAATCCGTGCCAATCCCAAAAGTTCTAGTCCATGAAACACAAAAACCTGACATACGTTAGTTGGAGTTGCATGCTGTGTTAAATGCTATGTTTTTACATTTTTTTAATCGAATTTGATCGTCAAATCAAGAAATTACTATCTCAGAGTATATATTTTCAAAAAAACACCACACTTAAATCTGAAGATATTTTTCAGACGAAACGATTGTACTTCTTACTAGAAAATGACGCTCACAAGTGTTTCTTTATAGCAGAAAGAAACCCAATCTAAACCGTTTATTGTAGAATATTTCCATCTTCGCGTACTGCCGAAAACTGTTTACTACACGGCTAGGGAACCTATGAGGACCATATAAATAATGGGTTGCTTTATTTATTTATTTATTATTATTATTTTACTTTCCGAGCTCTAGATTGGGAAAATGCCCACTGTGCATCTTAAAGAACTCGCCTCGATGCTACTACCGATGTCTTTGATATTTAGATGATTAAAAGAAAACTTTCTTAAATACGAGCAGACCAGGATGTGTAGGTTAGACTGAATACAGGAGATAAGTAGTGGAAAGGAATTAGTCATCGATACAAGTGGATATCTCTCAGACCCCTCTAAATTCGTGTACTACTAAACTTTATAAAACATACATTTGGGAGTATCTACAAAAAAAAATGCAACACTCTGTCTTGCACAGAAAAAAGCCTTAGGGATTAGGATACACCTAGTTATCCTCAAAATTAAATGTCCAAGAGAAACGGATTTAAAGTTTGTAAAAGCATAAAAACAAAAAAACTGATTGTGCATTTAAAGCTCTAATATTTAATGTTATTTTCATTTAACGTTCTATATAAAAACACTACCTCAATTAAATATAAATGAAAACATTTTTTTCATTCAAAAATATTTTTGATTAATATTCATAGTGTTTGTAGAGACAACAGTTTATTCAGCCCCTAAACTTAACAAAATGCTTCTACAAAAGCTTTGATACACAAAAGAATGTATGTTCAACATAAGAATGATACTAAAACTTGAGCTGAAAATCATCTATAATTTAATTTCTTTAGGTTTAAATACTCAAATACCATAATATAATGCTACTATATTTAATTTGGCACATAATTGAAATATTCAGTTTTATCTACAATATACTTGTAGTCAATTTTTTTGTATTCGGAAGTACTATTGCAATATCAGCGAAGGACTGGTTTCGATTCGATATATCATTTCTATTAGTATTACATCCCTCCCAAATATTTTTTCTCATCGCAACCTAGGGAAGTTTTGCCGTGGTCTTTCTCAAAAATATATTTTTATACTTAATTCCATTTAAGAGGGAAAATGATTTTAGGTATCCGACTACTTTCGGAACAGTGATTTTAAAAAAGCGCATAAATGGATAACTTTCATATTTAGTTTCACTTAGATTAGAATACATACATAAAATTGTTTTAAGGACATTTTGACAAAACAAATTTACTTAAATGCAATATTTTGAAAAAAAAAAAAATTCCTACTAGAATAACCTTTTTTCATAAATGTTCTCCCTTTATATAAAAATGCTTCTAAGATAAAAATTATTTTGCTTATATATTGTGAAGACACCTTCAGAGAGTCTGAGCTATATTGTTTTGAAAATTCACATTATTTTCAGAGTTACAACCAATTGAAATAATTAATGACGTTTTTTTTTTCTTAAAAATTTCTCCCCTGACTATTAGCAAAACATAGATAAACCCATTTCTAAGATTGCATATTTCAAAAATTCTAGTTGAGCTTCTGTAGAGAGGCCCTGGCAGGCTGCTGTACGAGAGCAAGAGCATGTTAGCTATAAAAGCTGCATTTTTCTAAAAAAAAAAAAAAGAATGATTTGAGACATGGGTCTGCCGTTCTATGCTTCAATTTTTTTTGTCAAAATGTTTTGCTTAAATAATATTTTATTGTAATAATATTCTTCAAATAAATTTTTATATGTTTATA